>JBBPCZ010000001.1:42326583-42337020 GCA_037974445.1 Brycinus macrolepidotus | reverse complement strand
CTCTCTCACCCACACACACAGTCTCCCTCTTTCTCACGCTCTCTCTCTCCCTCTTTCTCTCTCTCACACGCTCTCTCACACACACACACTGTCTCTCTATTTCTCTCTCTCTCTCCCGTTCTCTCTCACCCACACACACAGTCTCCCTCTTTCTCACGCTCTCTCTCTCCCTCTTTCTCTCTCTCACACGCTCTCTCTCTCACACACACACTGTCTCTCTATTTCTCTCTCTCTCTCTCTCTCTCTCTCTCTCTCTCGGATCAGGTTTGAATTCCATTGCTTTATCCCGACTCTGTCTCAGAAAGAAAGGCAAGAAAATACTTTTTTACATCTTTATCGACTCCTCGTTGTCTGTGTTCGTTTTTTGAGGCTCCTTTGGATTTATTTTTGTTTTGACGCGTATTTGGGCAGCCTTCGACTTTTTCTCACCACGAGGAAACAAATGAGGGGTTTTCACATGTTTAGGGAGAGAAAAGACGAGGGTTTCCTCGAGATTCGCTTCAGTCTCAGGGTTGGCTGGATAATGGTGCAGTTTTGAAGAGCCGCAGAGTTTTTGGTGCTGTGTTAATCATGGGTAGCGCTGCCAGCAGAGCCAAGAGGGTCGCACCTGCGCTTGAGCGCACGGACCTGGGTGGGAGTCGCCTCTTCAGCACGACCACTGCTCCGAAAAGACCGCAACAGGGCTGTCTCAGCCTGGGCCAGGGGTCTGATGGTTTGTCCACCGAGGAGAGGCTGGAGGAGGAGGCGGAGAGGGTCCTCGAACCGTGTGAAAACACAGAAGGTAGACTGAGCAAGCGCCTCGTCCAGAAAGCGTTCTTCAGATCAGGACTCTGCTACGGCAGGCGAGGTCAAAGTGGGAGTGACACCACCACCACCAACAGTGTCCACACACTGGTCCATAATGAAGGACTGAGGAGGGGCCATCATTCCTCTGAGCACAGAGATGCCACTTGTCCTGTAAGTAGACTAACCCCTAAATGGCCTTCAGAAAAATGGGATTTTACCCATGTGTAAAAGTGTGAAGTGTCCATGAACACACCACAGAGCAGCACAAAATTGTTCTCCGCATTTAACCCATTCACCAAATGAAGTAGCAGGCACCGAGGAACGTGCCACAGTGTGTGGGGATAGTGCTTTGATCAAGGGTACCTCAGTGATTCAAACCCACACCCTTCCGATCACAGGGGCAACTCCCTAACCACCAGGCCACCCAACTCATGAATGTCTGTTTATGTCTGCATCCTTCAACTATATAATGGTCAAAAGAAGGTCACTGCCATAGGAAACCACCTCCAGGGCTTTAGTGCAGAGTTGTCCAGCCTGGTGTCGGAGTTCCGTTTTAGTGTTGTCCCTCTCAACACACCTACAGCCTCTTTCTGAGGGTGAAGAGGGTGTGTTTCAAACCAGGGAAAGCACTAAAATGCACAGAGTTGTGGAAGTCCAGAACGAAGGTCGGGACAGTTCTGCAGTTGTGCTATTCCTGCTCTGAAGGCAGCTGGTGGCCTAGTGGTTAGGGAGTTGCCCCTGCAATCAGACGGTTGTGGGTTTGAATCCCAGGACTGCTAGTGGCACCTCTGAGGATCTCTTGAGCAAGGTACTTTCCCCACACACTGCTCCGCGGGCGCCGTGCTCCTGGCTGCCCGACGCTTCACTTGGTGAATGGGTTAAATGACGAGACAGAATTTTGTGCTGTTCACACTGTGTGCTGTGCTGTGGTGTGTTCACGTAGGACAAATGGACACTTTACTTACTTACTTATGCATTAACTCACAACTCTGCTGGGAATAAATAAGTTTCAACTCCTTAACTGACCTCTGGTGGGTCCAGGCTTTAGGTCCTCTCTCATACAATGTAAGAACAACTCGGTTTGCACTGTGTTAATAAATAAAAAGCCTTATAATGAGAGCTGTAAGAGGCTAATTTGTAAAGAGACACCTCTCCACAGAAACCAGTGATGGCAGGGACAGCCGAGCCAGTTTGCACAAAGGCAGCTTCGTAAGTACTCTGCTTTCTATCAATTATTGATCACTGATGCTACACTTCCAACAACAGGTCGGCCTTTGGTTAACGTAGCCTCAGGTGTACTGTGACCAAGCGTGCTTGATTTAAATAACATCAAGCGTCTTTCAAGAGAGTGTGGTTTTTAAAAAGCTGGTTACCAGTTGTACTTTACACTGACTTACCACTGACTTGGACAAACTGTCGCAACATTACTGATATAGTGACAAGACTGGTATTTCTTTCTTCCTAGTGTTCCTGGATTTTGCGACCACCCTTCGCTGGCCTCGCCTGTGTTTTATGATGCTTCTGAAGAGGACTTGATGAATATCATAGAGAGGGAGTTCGGTTAATCCAACAGTACCTTGAGAAGGTTTTTCTTGGATGCAGTACTCAGATACTAAACACCACAAAACATAGAACCTCAATACAATGCAATCCTTTTTATATAAACCGTACAATGCCTTGTGCCTGGGATTTTGATATGAAACTATATATTTAAGAATAACTTTAATATTTAAAGACGTATGCATTTGTTTGCCAAACTTCTTGTATTCTGCTTATATATTTTGGAATAAAATTTGCTTATGGTCTACTTGATTTGTGTAAAGTCTTTGCAGAGTGTAATACAGTGGTTTAATGTATTGCAATGCTACACTTTTGATTTGTATTCACTACAGAAGAAAATGATTCAGTACTTCCTTGCCTGCAAGTACGGTCGCTTCGAGAAGGGGGAAAATGTACACGTCTGGAATGTATGTTTAAGTTCCATTTCCTGGCCACAGTTTCTCTGCAGCCCTCCACCCCGCAGGACTGGAATGCACATCAGCAGATTTTGGTTTTAGTGGCAGGATGAAGGCCCCCCTTCAGCACCCCTACATCAACTGACTGAACTGTAACAGTCTTCACCTAGTGGTGAAGAGGGGAAATGGGTTTTTGTTAAGAATGTGTGTTAAAAAGGTTCTCTCTCATGGATCTCCTGAAGTCCACAGTGTTGAAGTTTTTTAGTTTTTGTTATTTTCCTGAGACCTGACTGGCGTATTTCACTTTATTTCCCCGATAACTTTAACCCAAAGTCCATTAGGAGAAAAGGTCAGGGACGTTTCTATTAGACAACTTTGGGTTTAAGTTACTCAAATTCACAGAGGAATCCTGCTTTGTGAAACAGTAGCAATGGTTAAAGAGGCATTCCATCATTTTTTTTTTAAATTTCAGCCTCAAATTTCTTGCTCAAAGTACTTCTTAGGCAGTTTTATTCTTTTTTTTTTCTTCCAGTTTGCCATGCAGTGTTTTGAAGATAAACAGATCATTCTAGCAATTGGGATTTTGCAATGCCAGTGATAGGAACCAGGGGTCACAACGTCGACAGTGCAAAGTGCTTTGTTATCTAAACAGCCAGAAAAAATACACCAGTCACACCAGCAACATTAAAACCACTGACAGGTGAGGTGATTAACATTGATTGATATGGCACCTGTCAAGCAGTAGGATATGATAGGCAGCAAGTGAAGAGCCATTTTTTGAAGTTGATGTGATGGAAACAGGAAAAATGGGCAGGTGTAAGTATGAGTGACTTTAACAAGGGCCACATTGTGATGACTGAACAACTGGGTCAGAGCATCTCCAGAACGGCAGGTCTTGTGGGGTTTTGCTGGTATGCAGTAGTACCTAGCAAAAGTAAATTAATACCTACTAAAAGTGGTCTAACGCAGGACAACTAAACTAAAGTGGCCCCTTATAGTCACACGTGAACACACCACAGCACAGTACACAATGTGAAATTCTTTCTCTACAGTACCCAGATGATACACACTTATAAAAATAAAAAAATCCTGGGCAGAATTTCAAACTATGTTAAATCAGTCTCTGATGAAGAAAGGCAACATATTTGTAACCATTTCCTGAAGAAGAAAAAAAACTATCTAAGGCCATAAATGCTTCAGGACTGGATTTTCCATCACTGCACGTTTCAAAACAATCTGTTGGTGAGTTTCTTCATTATTGCAATTGTTAGAAATTACATGAAACGATTACAACTGCAGGTGTATAGAGATTGCAGAAACTTTTTTAAAGGGGAAATCCAGGCATGTTTCAAAACATCTTCATAATTAAGTCACTAAAATGTAAACTGTTTGGATTTTTGATGTGAAAGAAACTTACTAAGCCAAAATTGTTCAAAGTGGAGGTGATAGGAACCAGACACAAGGTGTTTATTGGCTGTAAAAGGTTCCACATAAAGTGAAATGGTTACAAATACGCTGCCTATTGCTTGAAATGTTGATTTACAATTACTGAGACAAGGTTTTGCCCTAAAAGGTATTTTTATCCAGTCATGATGATGTACATTATGTGGACAAAAGTATTGGGACGCCTAACCATTACACTTTAATGACATTGTATTGAAATACATAGACTTTAATATGGAGTTGGTCCCCTCTTTGCAGCTATAACAGCTTCACTCTTCTTGGAAGGCCTTCCACAAGATTTTTTCCACAACATTTATGAGGTCAGGCACTGATGTTGGACGAGAAGGCCTGGCTCACAATCTCCATTCCAGTTCATCCTAGAGGTGTTCAGTGGAGTTGAGGTCAGGGCTCTGTGCGGGCCAGTCAAGTTCTTCCACTCTGAACTCATGGCACCGGGGCACAGTCATGCTGGAATAGAAAAGGTTCTTCCCCAAACTGTGTCCATAAAGTTGGAAGCATGGCATTGTCCAAAATGTCTTGGTATGCTGAAGCGTTAAGATTGCCCTTCACTGGAGGTAAGGGGCCTAGCCCAAACCCTGAAAAACAGGTGTCCCAATACTTTTTGTCTATATAGTGTATATGCTGTGTGAAAATATTCTCTAAAGAACAGGCTTACCAACAGTTTAATTTTAATATCAGCAGAACATAAACTCAGAAGATACGAGTAGATTCACTGGTCGTTTAGGATAGTAAGTAAAATGTCTGTATTTGTAAAGTGACCCCTTATAGTCACGCCTGAACACACCACAACACAGCACAGTGTGAACAACGTGAAAAACTTTCTCTGCATTTAACCCATTCACCAAGTGAAGCAGTGGGCAGCCAGGAACGCAGCCCCCGGAAAGCAGTGTGTGGGGACAGTACCTTGCTCAAGGGTACATCAGTGGTGCCGTTGGCAGTCCTGGGATTCAAACCCACAACCCTCCAATCACAGGGGGGACTCCCTAGCCACTAGACCAACTGCTGTGTTGTAGATCTCGTCATCCTAAGAAAGTCTGTGTGGTTAGGTTTCAGACAAACACTCTGAATGACTTGGTTTGCACTGAACAACCAGCGAGTGATTGTATTGTCCACATGGTGGCGCTGTTGCTGCTTAAACCTCCATCTAAATCTGATCTGGGAGGCGGGGGGCGGGACCCGTTTAGGAAAAGCTGATTGGTCGCGCCTCCCACTGGCTTTGTCAATCTCGCAATTTGATTGGCTCACAAATACGTAAACCTGGGCGTGTCACGCGTTTTTTTTTTTTTTCTTTCACCAATAACACGCCTTAAAAGTTCCTTCAGTTGTTTGGAGCTCAGGGATCTTCTTTTTTTTAGTCTTCTTTCTTCCTCACTTTAAACTTGTGTTTTAACCTTCTCTATTCATGTGATGCATTCTAATGGCACTTTATCTGTCTGTTTGTATAATAATCTAGCCTTTATTATCATGATAATGGAGCATTGTGTGCAGAGAAAATACATTTTGAATGCTCTGGAAAGTGAGGCAGCAGTTTTATGTAATGAACACCTATATGACTTGTCTTATTGTGTACACTCCAGTGTGCTGAATAGACCTTTAAGGCTTTTTCTAGGGTAAAACACTCCAAACAAGTCCACTATAACGTGTACCTTTTCTACAATGAGTGTCGTCTGTCTTGATCCCTGTCAGATGTGGGTGACGTCGCTTATGCCAACTGGCTGTCGGGATTAGTACTGAATGTGCGAACACAGATCCACAGCTCACGACCACACAAAGCACACAGGAAATGCTCCAGAGCTGTGTCAGCAGCACTCGACAGGAAACAGCATGACTATAAGAAGGGCTGGGGGCCACAGATTGCTTGCTCAGTGCCTTGTCATCACTGTCAATTTTTTTAAAAATGCCACGCTTCCTCAGCATGACCTTGTTAGTCACGTCAGTTTCATTTGGGTAGCTCCCACAAAACACTCAAAACACAAAAATGGAATATTAATTCTTCAAAGTTTACTAAAAATGAGCATTAAATAAAAGAGAAAAGACAATATGATCATCACAGTGTATATAATTATAAGTTGATTTTTCATCATAATTTCCTGTATTTAGGCAGTATAGAATAGAACATTCATACATGTAAATATATACAGAACACAGCTGAAGTTAAGACGAACATAGTACAAAGATTTTGGCAAAAAAAAAAAAAAAATGTATATGTGCATGAATCACTGTAACAAGTGAGTAAACAAAATATTGCATTCATTGCAGAGTATATAAAAAAAAAATGAGTAGTAGAAGAGAAGAGAAGGAAGAGTCCAGTGCATGTTTACGTTTGTCCATGAGAGAATTAGCAGCCTTGTGCTCCAACAAAGAGTCCCTGTATAATACGCAGTCAGCTCCAATCAGATTCAGTTCGAGGCTGGTAACAGCATGCTGATGGGCAGAGCTGAACCTACGGGCAGAGTCTTGGCTGTGGTGATTTTGTTGAGGTTCCGTACCTCTGTCTGCCAGGAGGGGACCTTCTTGGTGGTCATGTGGCGACGAGCATGCTTGGTGAGGTGGTCACTGCGCATGAATCTTCTGTCACAAACAGGGCAGACAAACTTTTTCTCACCAGTGTGTGTTCTCCGGTGACGAGAGAGTTCATCAGAGCGGGCAAATTTTTTCTCGCAGCCTTCCCAGTTACAACTGAAGGGCTTCTCGCCTGCAGAAAGAGAGGAAAAAAATATCCTTAGAGAAATGCAAGACACCATCTCAATTATATTCAAAAAGACTTAATCGTACATCACATATCCTTAAATCCAGCTCTACCCTACCTGTGTGAGTTCTCAGATGCGCCTTGAGATGTGAACTTTTGAAGTAGGTCTTTCTACAGCCGGGGAAGTTGCATACATAGTTGCGCCTGCGTGAGAAGTCCATTTGTGTGGCATTGGTCTGCCCTGACGGCACGTAGACAGGCGCAGGGGCTAGAGGCAGCAGCTTGGTGTTACCCAAAGTAACAACTGTCTGCTGGGGACACTGAGATGTCTGAGACACTGAAGCCTGGGGCATCACCAGCATCACTGTCCCTTGGGTCAATGGGGAACCCATGATGAGTGGCTGTGGTAGGATGGACTTGACTCCAGAACTGGGCCTTGAAGCAGGATTCTGTATGAATGCAGCTGAGATGACTCCTGGCTGAGCCACTGGAAACATCTGGCAAATGATGGGCGGACTGGAGGTGGGAGGTGGAGAAGTGGGAGATGACTTGGAAGGGGGTTTCTCATTACTGTTGGGACACATGACTGATGCAGAGATATCTGTCTGAGACCGGCAGGGTGAAGTAGCTGGTGAAGGAGCCTCTGGCTGTGGGGGCTGCTGTGTCTGTTTAGAAGCTAGATTCTCACGGTGGATAGTTTGTGGAATGTTCTGGTAGAGGGAGCTGTCAGCTGTGTGGCGGATGACGCTGGTTGCCATGGCTCTGCAAGGCTGGGTGGAAGTCTTCTCAGTAGCAGGAACTTCAGGGGCCGTCTCAGTGATGGAGGCCCCAGCAGGTCGCTGGAGTCTGGAGCTGAAAACACTGGGGCAACGTCGGTTCAAGGGGGAGTTTGGCACTGGCAGGGTAGTGGAGGTCTCCGCAAAGTTGGGGCTGTGAGGCGGAGTCATACACTATAGAAGAGATACAATGCAAAGGGTTGATCAGACACAGTCACATTTTTTTTTTCATATGAACATGAAACAACCTTAGTACACTTGTTCTTCATAGATACACTGAGACATCACGTTCTGTCTTGCAACACCTAACCTACCCATCTGACAATAAAAATTATCTGGATCATAATGTCCCTGTTTATCTTGGGGTGTCAGTACTGCGTGGGTGAGCTCAGTGACTGTACACCGAAGCTCAGACTGAAGTTCATCCAGAGAGACGAGGCTTATCTTTAAAATGTCACCTGTCCAGGCTATCATAAAACCAACCCAAAGAGATCTTGAAAAGAACCCTGCTCCACACACTCTAACATGTAAGGCCACATGCCCAGTGAGAGTGTTCATACATTCTGGTTGCTTTCTAAAGTGTCTGTCGGGTTCCCTTACCAATGAAGAGAGCGAGACAAAGTCCCTGGGGGTCTCTGGAACCTCAGGTTGCAGGAGGGAGTCACAGGAATCGGATGCTGGGGTGAGAGGACGAGGTTTGAAGGTGCTGGGCCTTGGAGACACCTGACACCAGGAGCTCATGCAGACAAGGGCTTCGGCTGCCTCCAGGTCATTGTACTCCGGCACGCTGCATGAGGACTGCTCGCTGTCATGCCTACTCCTTTTCAGATATGCTCCATGGCCCTCCATCTGAGCACCCTGAGAAACGCAAGAAGACTCAGTTAGAGCTGATTTTCCCTAAAACTGAACTTTTTGACCTCTACAACCAGCCAAACGAGACAGACTTTATTTGCCTGGTTGTTAACTGTTGGTAGAGGCTTGTGAAATGACTGAGAATACATCCTGTTTTGCATGGCCTTCTATCAGACGCCTGTCTCCTCCCTTCTCCAAATAAAGAGCACACAACATGCCTTCCAGCTAGCCATGTGAAACAGTCGTGGACAAAAAAAACCCTTTGCTCTTTGTGCCGACAGAAAGCCAACTTGCTCGCATTGCAATGCCAAAAACAGTTATGATTCACAGCAAGCCCCTCCCAAAGCTGTCTCACTACAGGCAAATTTAAGGTCTGGGAGTTGTTTACAGACATTGTAGATGACCACAATTATTACCAGTTCCCAGTACAGAGATTTCTACTTTGGCTACATCCCATTCACATTTGTTTTGTACCGAAGTTATTCAGATACTGGTTATATTTCCATACATTACTGATTAATATAACACCAAAGTCACAATAAAAGTACAGACAAAAGGTTGACACATAGCGATAAACAGTTAGAATAAGATATTCTAACACACTTGCATGCTTGGGAACAACACATTTTATGGCAGTTTCAAGCACAGGGGCATACTGTTTATTATAGGATATAAATATATAATGATTACAGAAGTTAGTAAAGATACTGTTTACATTTCCATACATTACTGATTACTATAACACCAAAGTCACGATAAGAGTACAGACAAAAGATTGGCACATAGTGATAAACCGTTAGAATAGAATGATACAACACACTTGCATGCTTGGGAACAACACATTTTATGGCAGTTAAAGCACAGGGGCATAGTGCTTATTATAGGATATGAATATACAATGACTATGCTACCTAATTAGTTCAGTTAGTGATGTTAACAACAACCACCAAGAGCAGATGTCAACACAACAAAAGAAAGAAAACGACAATAATAAAGACAGGCTGTTCTTACCTCTGATAACCCCTCCATATTCTGAAAATGTCGCGTTGACATTTACTTAAAAATGATGAAAAAGCACTCTTCAGGTCGAGGAATAACAGAACAAAGAAGGGAGAGCTACTACGCCCGTCCAGTGACGACTGAGGCCGGAATTCAAATTCCTTTTTTTACCAGTAAGGTCCTGCCTCAGCTGAGTACAACAAGTCAGGAGGGGACAAGAAAAAAAAAGAAAAACAAAATTCACAACAGAGTGGCGGGATGGCAACATGCGGCCAATCAGCAGCGACTGTGTGTAGGCGCTCGACCAATGGCGTGGCAGGAGACGCGTGATCAGTGCGTGACCGCGTTGTGATTGGCTGAGGTGGGGTGCGTGGCTGCAGGTGGGCGTGGTCAGGGAGTCAGCGGTGCCGGAGTAAACCCGGTGAACTGAGCGCGAGGAAACTGGGCCAAAGGTCGCAGTCCCCAGCCTCGAGGTGCTGCTGAATAATAACACACATACATACACACACACATACATACACACACATATACATACACACTCTCTGAGAGCTAGACGGGCATTTTAATAGCCGTGGAAGAGCGACTGAAACACCCAGCAAGTAGCACTTAACGAGTCAAAGCACGGCTAATGCAAACATCACAACACAGAAAGTCACGTTTTAGCAACCCTGAAACTGATATTACTCTGCTGTGGCTCCAGGAGGTATACAGCTACACTATATATACAAAATTTTTGAGACACCTGACCATTACACCAACAGGGACTTCAATGATATTGCATTCAAATACTTAGACTTTAATATAGAGTTGGTCCCCCATTTGCAGCTATAACAGCTTCTACTCTTCTTGGAAGGCTTTCCACAAGATTTTGGAGTTTCTGTGTGAATTTGTGCCCATTCATTCTGTAGAGCATTTA
>JBBPCZ010000001.1:42298450-42308667 GCA_037974445.1 Brycinus macrolepidotus | reverse complement strand
TATACACATACACACATACATATACATACATATACATACATATATATATAAATACATATATATACACTCCACTTACCCTGACTTTGCAGATGGGATGATGCAGGCCTTTACTATTGTCAGTCTCCTTTAGAGTGATGGGGTAGAACTGGCCCTTATTGAGGTATGTCATGGTGCCATCTCCTGACTTCTGCCTGAGGGACTTTGAGGCTTCCAGTGTGTACTCAAAATGATTACTGTGAATAAAAAAACATCTCTCTTATGACTTTCAGTTATGGGTCCCCATTGACACCACAGGACATTCTACCCACTATGTTTGCTGAGATATGAAAATGGCTTTTTCATATTTGTTGGAGGTTTACATTCATTTGCCGTTAGGCTTCAATCATAACACTGTAACAGCCCTGTCTGGTTTGCATGGGCCCTGATTGAGTCAGCTGACATAATCTGTTCACTAATTGGGGGGCTGTCTTCAAGTGAGGAGTCTCTCTCTGGAGTGTAATGTGTGGCGGCTTACCCTGACACGGTATCGAAAGTGGCGTACTCCTCCTGCGCCATGGAGGCCATCCGTAACTGGAGATCCCCTGGGAACGAAAACACCTGCAAAGCACAAAAGAGCGGGCGAGAGGACCCGGCTTGAGCGCAAACAGCCACACCGTGGCCCTGCTCCCAGCAAGCCAGAGAGCAGAGCCACAGGACAAACAAAAAAAAAAGCTCTCCCCCACTCCCTATGTGTGCAGGGTTTTGTTGGGGCTTTCTAAAGTAATCCCCCCCCCAATCTAGGTTTAATACAGACAAGGGAGAGAGAGCAAGAGAGAGAGAGAAGGCCCAGGCTATTGTGGAGAGAAAAATACAGCACTTTATTGTGCCAGCGAGACAATGGCATAATGACATGCTAGCCGCTATTCTGGCTACGTTCAAATAACATTACAAGCTGCGTACCGCCCCACTCTGGAGTCTCCTGTAAACGCGATATCATATAAGGGTGGGAGACAAGGGGACAGGGAGTGTGAGAAAAGTAAAGAAGGATGGAGGAGTTGGGTCACAATGGGCCACTAAGGGAATAATGGGATACATCAACTCTATGACCCACCTCTTGAGAGCCGTCCTTGAAGGTTTCAGGAAAGGTAGAATCAGGTGTGCGAGGCTGAGTGCTGGGGCTGAACTGGCTGTGAGTGAGCTGCCGGTCAAAGACCACTGCATGGTTTTCCGGCTCTAAACAGTGAGGGTTGGGGACAGTAACAGAGAAACCATGGGACGGGCCTTCCGTCTTGACCGGGTAGTTGGGAACCGCAGCGATGGACACTGTGACAGTGGTGTCGGGTGAAGGAAAGAGGGCCCTCTTGTCCTGTGCTGCAAGTTGGTTCCCTGGGAGGACGATGTTCCCCGGAAGGACGACCCCCTTCAGCAACTGAACCCTGTTCTCAGGTGCCATGGAGGTCTCAGGGAGTGGAACCATAAGGTTCCTGCTGAATATGAACACAGACGTCAGACAACAAGAACAACAGTACATAACCACAGCTTTGAAGAATACGTCACCTTTTGTTGGGATCCACATCAGAGCCCAGGATGTCAGGCTTTGGCTGGGATATTGTTCTCTTTTCCCGTGGCACCTGGAGAGGGCAAACACAGCCTCTGTCAGCCTTGTTATATAATCCAGTGGGCATACAGTGCATTGGCTGACCTAGTTACTAAATCAGAAAGCTGATTTAAAATCTTAGTATGGAAGGTCAGGCAAAAAGTCAATTTTTTTCATAGTCAAAATGATTAAAGGATAAAATGTAACTCAATCGATTGCTATGTTATTTATGCATTAATGCATTTTCATCCATCCAGTACATTAGAACCTTGTCTTGCCACCTTGTTCATAAAAAGAACAAGAAAGGCCAGGGATTAGTACCGAAGGAACATGCAGAGATTGAAAATTGTCAGTTACAATTAAAAATACTGAATAAATACTGAATTACTGGTACCAATGCAAAATGAGGCAGAATGAGCCTTTCAGGGGACAAACACTGTCACCAGGATGATACCTCACCTCAGTGGTACAGTTACATTAACAATATTACAAAAATTAAGTTACATTCACTCGAGATTCATTACTTTCTTTTCCCATTTCATATCTGCTTAATGTGTAATATGCTATTTAATATCTAAAATCATGATGCATCTTTGTAGGCACATTTACGTTGTACCTAAAACAATAAACAAAAATTGGGGGACTGAAATTTACCTTAAGTACTCTTTTTTTTTTTTTTATAACAGTGTAGGAGACTGAACTAGGGTTCAGTGGAACCTGCTTTGTTACTGCATAGTTAGTCAGCAACCATTGAGTTCTCCATTGCTGACCAGATAAGATGTGACAGCTTTTGACTCTGAACATTAGTTCACACTCCAAATGTTTCAAGAAACTATTCAAGTTGTTCTGGGATCAGCCTTTTCTGCCATGATGTATGGATACAGACTAGCTGATCTCCCAAACTCTTGATACATAATGGGCCTACGTCTCATACCTTGTAATAGTCATACAGCAGGCCCAGAGCGGCCGCACTGTCTTCATCTCCGTTGATGCTCATCATGGCCTTGGTGGCTGCGGTGAGAGGGTTCTCCAGGAAGGACTTCCATGCTTCGTCCTCACTGGTGAAGGGACGGCGCTGGCTGTAAGCTGGATCATTCTGTAGCACCAGTACCGCCCGCTTACTGTTCGAAATAGATAGGTGTGTGAGAATGAGAGAGAAGCAGTAACAGTAGTCATCTGCAAAAGGAAGGCAGTTAAAGAGACACTTGTGTAGACACAAGGGCTCGAGAGAAAGCCATCATAAGTCTCAGGTGAATATGGACCCCTGTAGTTACAAACGGCTTAAGGAACTGTTCTGGCTTCATGTTGTAACACCGGCTAATGGAAAAAAATGAAAATGACAAACAAACATGTATTGTTGTGTAAAAAGGAGTCAAAGGTCTTTATCAGGATGATCTAGTGCAAAACCCACTCAAATGTGACAAAAAAATCTCTGCAGCTTCCTGTCTGACAAGATGCTCTACTGGCTCTTCCAGTAAGACGACAAAAAGATCACGGTTTCTCATTGGTCAGCTGTTAGGAATCTTGACGGAGTGATCAGACATTCCATGACCTTTTTTACTCTCATATATTTTCCTGTTTACTCCAAGACTATAACAAGACAGAGGGAGCCCTTACTGGGTGTAGCTGCTTAGGAAGGAGTTGTTTAATGGCGGAGGGAGGAGATTATACAAATGACACCTTCAGACTGAGATGTTCATTCTCCAGTTTGATTGCAAGGAAATCAGAAGAAAAAAACATTTATTTACCGTAAAGCATACCAAGGATTGATAAAAGCATGCATTTTTTTTGCCTAATCCTTCACCATGGCAACAGCTGGACTGTTTTAGAGATGACAGCTTTTGTTCATTTGAACTGAATGTATCGTCCTGACTGAGCAGTCTTCACATCAGAGTTATAATCGTGGTAACCAATGGCGAGTTTCTATGACGAAGAGACGTCGCGTCTGTATAGGCTAAAGCAAACGGATTACGAGTAATTTGATCACTAATTGTGCCATTCTTTAACTTTGTTTGATTTTAACCCTGCAACCCGATAGAACCGTTATCCGGAGAGGATAAGTCTTGAATGGACACACAATCCCAACACTAAAACAAGAGGGGCAACCAGGCGCGAAATCAGTAATAATGAGGTGTAAACTGCATCCTCACCAAATTCCCCAAAAAACAGTTTCTACGATTCCAAGTTACAGGATCTAACGGTCGCCTGACCTTTCTGAAAAGAAAGAGACAGAGACAGAGAGAGAGAAAGAGAGAAGAGAGACAGAGAGAAACAGAGAGAGAGAGAGAGAGAGAGAGAGAGAGAGAGAGAGAGAGAGAAAGAGAGAGAAAGAGAAAAAGAGAGAGAGAGAGAGAGAGAGAGAGAGAGAGAGAGAGAAGAAAGACACAAGAGCAAGAGACAGAGATCAGAGGAGAGGAGAGGGAGAGAGAGAGACAGAGAGAACGATAAGAGACAGAGAGACAGAGAAGGAGAGAGAGAGACAGAGGGAGAGAGAGATACAGAGAGACAGAGGGAGCCTCAGAGAGACTCAGCTCGTGTTTTTCTTCGTCGGTCAAACTTTTAAAACGCGTTTGTGTAGAAAGCGCAGTTGTCGTTTTGTGGCTATGGCCTTCAAGTCTTGTACTGTTTCTCTGACGAGCTAGAGGCAAAATCTGTTTAGCGGTTTAACATATGCCTGAGTTTTTAATAAACAAAATGCAGAAAAGCTTAAACACACTTTGTCCCCTGCAAGAAACAGGCAACGCCTAGCAGGTGTACAGTTTCCACTGGAGTCAACAGTCTCCTCGTCTTTGCTCTGAAAATAAAAAAACAGCATCGACTGAAGCTGCTTTTAAAGATTTTAACGTTTTAACCAGTCAGCTTCCAAACGTCCGAGACTCCAGTCAGAGGATGAAACAACACCTGAGTCCTCTCCACAGGTCACCACGGATCGGAGACAACACAAACAGATCCGACTTATTTCTGCACTAAAACATTGCGTTATTTTCCTTTAAAGCAATGTCGGCACGTCTCGCGCGCAGTGTGGAGGCGCGCACTAACTCACGCGGCAGGTGCAGCTACACCTGTGAGAGGAACAGGTGAGGAGGAAAAAACGAGCACTGCTAAACCAGACAGACATGACTTCTCCACAGAAAAAAATATCTTCTGGCTGTGGAAGGAAAACTAAACCCAACATTTGTGCAACATATGTTCAAAAACTTGTACACCTCAGTCAAGAAGACGTGCTGTATCTCCACCGTGGACCCTGGCTGGTGACAGTAGACACTTACTTGTCATGCTCCTGTGACATCTTGTTCGGTCGGACTGGACTTTCTAGTTGGTTCTGTAAATCCGACCCGTCTTCTTCTGAAGGGAAGCGAGGCAATGAGGGCTACCTTGGAGCTGCGTGTGTGCGAGAAACGGGTTTTGTTGGCTTTTCTTGCTTTTTTTGGGCTATACTCGAAATTGGGGCCGGTTTTACCTGTGACGGACCGTGGGATTGGGTTACACCTGTGGGGCGGGGCCTAATACGCAGCCAACTTCTGATTGGTTAACAAGCTTTGTTGCACATCAGCCAATGAGAAGGCTGGAAAAATTATAGCGGGACTCGGTGGAGTCGGCCTGTCTGTGTTCCCTTCATCTCTAAAATGATCCCATTTAATAACCAAATAGACACAGTACATAGACAGGATCCAAAATAGCCCACAGGGACCAAATTCTATGCAAAAAATGAGGTTTGTTGGCCAGACCTGGATAGTTATATTCACCCAGTTACACATACTTAAACAAATATTTCCATAATTCAGTTATCCTAAACATCAAGTCTTTCAGAGGGGTTTAAAATGTGACATTCTAGGGACAGTTATAGGAACATCATATACAATAACCAAAAAAGGGCAACATGGACTAAATTCCATGCAAAAAATTAGGTTTGTTGACCAGAAGTGGGTAGTTATATTCACCCAGTTACATGGATGTAAAGGGTTATTCAGTTATTCTAAACATCAAATCCTTCAGAGGGGTTTAAAATGTGACATTCTAGAGAAACTTAAACAATGTTATAGGTTATAGGAACGTCACAGGACCTTTTTTTTTTACACAAAATGGTAATGAATACCCTGCCTGAGGCCTGAAACATTGCTTTACAGTACAAAATTTACAATATTTATTTATTTGTTTGTTTGTTTGTTTATTTATTTATTTGTCTGTCTGTCTATCTGTGTTTCTCTCATCTCTTCAGTGATCCTATTTAATAACCAAATAGACACCGTGCATATACAATAACCGAAATAGGCCATACGGATCAAATTCTATGCAAAAATTGAGGTTTGTTATATTCACCCATCTATCTATTTGTTTGTTTTTGTATTTTGATGAGGCAAAATAGTCCCCAGAGATTTTTCTCTGATTGTTTTCAATGATTATCAGACAATTTTTGCAGGTTTAAGGGCCAATAAAATGACCCTATATTTGCAGTGTAGATATTCATGAAAAATCAAGTCGGTAAGTTTCTCTGCAGTCCATTCTGAGTGACTTTGCTTGCATCTCAGTTGAATTCAGTAATGCCAAAATTTGAGTAAGAAGAATATTAAATGACCTTCCTCAGGATTTTACTTCTATTATTTCTACTCTCAATAACCAGGGGTCTGATGATCATTGGTGTGGTGCTGTCTGGGTTATGCTCCTGCAACTGTATATGCATACACATTAATAGTCAGTTTCCATTGTGATCTGATAAAGGATAATGTATTTTATTCCATTTATTTCAAAATCAGCTGATCCTGGTTTGTCAGACATATGTATGACTCTCATGTATAAATGTACTAATTCCCACACTGTGAAAATTCATTTTTATTATTGAATTTCTTTACCAATTGAAAAAGAATCACTTGTACAATATTCTATAGGATATATAATCATGGCATAACATCCACATTCACAACAGTGCCAGATTGTAAAGTCACGTAAGAGCTTGTTAGTCAGATCTATGTGTTTAGGCTGACAAATCAGAGCCAGTGATCGAGTTTGATGTTTGTGAGCCTCGTCCGTTGCATATGAATAGGGATGTCACTTTCTGCTGAAACCACATTCTATAGGGGCTATTACAGGTTCCAAAGAGAGGAGATAAAGAGCTTAGTGATGCTTAGTTTCTCCGAGAACTGCAACCTGACATCGTATCAGAAGATTTACTGTGTCAAACCAAAACAAAACTTGTTCTAAATTCTAAATAAAATAAGCTTTTGATGCCTGGTAAGACTTTGAATGTGTGGCCCGAAAATGAATCTTATTCTGATGGTTATTACCATGAAATTGTGAAAAGTGTGAAATATCTGCTGTTCACAGAGGAACGTTAACTGTTGGGGCTTAAACAAGATAAACCGTTACTATTAGAAGTGTAATACTGAGTATCTGCTTAGAGGTGCAAATGAGAGAAAAGTATGTAGTGTATTAATAATTTTCTTTACCTTTTTGATATCATTTTCCTCTTACTGCTACTTGCTGGTAGATTTTGTGCTATTGGTATATTATAATCTAAATAGTAACCTCCAAGAGACTGGAGGAGTGATGAATGACTTTAACTATAGACAGTATTTACATATGTCTTGATTACGTTCTATGTGTGAATAATGATTAATACAGTTTTGTGCGAAAGTTTGAACACCACAGTCAAATGACATATTTTGTTGATTTGTGAAAATAAAAATACATCCTACTCAGGAAAAAAAAACTAAACGTGGCATTTTTCTGATAAATGTATTGATCAGTTTCTATATGCTTGCTGAAAAAAATGAAAAAAATGTGTTGAAAGACACAAAAGAAGCTGTTCTGCAAATGCAAGTATATAAATGTAATCTGTCATTTTTCTTTATGAAATATTATTTCGGTCATGCTGACCAGTATGACTGGAATGTATTAGCACATGTTTACTATTTTCCTGACTTGCTGTTACATTTAAAAGAAGAGGCATCCCTTTAACAGAATGACACAGAAAAATACAAAATTAATAATGTATCAACTAATAAAATAGCCTTTAACAAAGCATCAAAAAATTTCACATGCTCAACCCAACAAAGAACATAAGAAATAGTGAAGAAACACTTTATCTTAAGATGTATTGTCTTGAAAGGAATATGGATTTTTGAATAAGTACCAAACTAGTGACACGTATAAGCATATTTAAAATATTTATATAGCCAATAATTGCTTTATAACAACTAACTAATACGTTTTTTGTGATTTACTCAGAATGTAGCAGATGCAACGAGACCTGAAACAAACAACAGAGAGAGAATGAATCACCAGCAATGTTTGTATCCCAAACAGACATTTGAGAGTCATCTACTAAAGTGCTGCAAGTGGGGGATGCAATCCTTAGGGATCCTCAGGGATTCATTTGCATATGCTTTGACTTGGAAAAATAGTTGTATGTTGTATGTAGTCAAAAGTGGGCAGGTGCAACTTTTTGACAGTTACTAACAAAATATTTAAGCCTATGCATTCTGTAGGGACATAATTATATTCTTACTGCACATTTATGTTTATATATTGGGGAAAAATAGTGCATAATGTATGTCTGATTTTAAGGAAGTATACAAAAGTTAAATATGTTAATTTTATTTTGATTTGTGGGATATGTTTATACAATGAAAATGGTAGATTTTATTTAGCATGCGACACATTTGTGTTTACACGTTTAGTTGTATGTGGTACATTTTGATTTATGTTTGCTATACATCTTTATTTACGTGTTTAATACATTTTTAGGTATCTATACTATGTTAAACTTTTCTTTCTTTCGTTTGTTTTATTTATATACTTTTATTTATGTCTGTACTGTGTTTTACTGTCTACTTGTATATATTTTTTAATTTATTTACTTTTTATTCATGTATGGATTTTCCTTTTGAATTTGCGTATACTTTTTATTTTCGTATTTACTGATACGTACTGTCTGTACATAAAAATGCTGTTTTTATTTATTCATTTCTTGCAGTTCTCTTACATTTCATTTACGTATTTACAACGTAGTGTAGGACAGTTTTACGTGGTACACTTTTGTGACCACAGCACATCTCGTATGCCAGTGAAGACCACCCTTCTGCTGTAAAGAAGCACAGACTGTTGGTGTAATCAGAGATTACAGCGTTAAAATGACACACACACTCAGGTAAGAGAAAACAAATAGTCCTAGCTCTTAACAGAAGAGGGCTTTAGAGATGGTATCAGAAAAACAACAGAGATACCTTTCCCCTCAGGTCCAAACACACACGCACACAAACACACACACATGCACACACACACAAACATACACTCTGCTTCTCTTCAGTGTTGTACTGAAATATTTATTTATCCCAACAGAAAGACACCTGCTTAAGATGGCTGATTGTTTATGTTTGCGTTCAGGTCCAGGAAATGAAGAGACACATGACATCATCGCCTCTCCACCCCTTGTGTTTCAGAGCAGTGGGATACTTCACAACATTATTACAAGCAAATACACCTTACAGAAACATATTTAGTCATGAATTTGATATGCATGCACTATATGGGGGTCCCTGGTTAAGTGGACTACTTAACCAGGTGGACTAGTCTCTGGCTGGACTTCCTCATTACATATTCATTTACTGGTAGAAGCAAACACATCTGGGCAGTAAAGGGAAAAAAACATTCTTGGTGAATCAGCCAGTTAAATTTAGATGACAGCACTCACAGGTGACTGTAGTTGAGGTTCATTGTGAAATGTGTTCCTTGAATCTATAATGCTTGCTGTCCACTAAAGATGAATGATGCTATCTAGTCACTTATTTGCTGGTTGTATCTTCCATGATGAAGTTTTATATGTTAAGGGCAGGACTATTAATTTTAAATGTAATTTTACTTAAAATTACGGAACAGCGATTCATAAGTTAACAGAATCACAATCTGCCTTTCATTAATTTGACTTAATAATTGAACTTCAATACTGTAACTTTCCGTTTTTTAAATAAGCTACTACAAGGTTGATTTCATATTTTGCCTACACTCTTAAAATAAAGATAAAGAGCTGTCATAGAAGAACCACTTTGGCTACCACAACTTTTATTAGGTAGCAGAAAGGGGTTTGTGCATGATGCCAAAGAAGGCATTTTTTGTTTCCTTAAAGAACCTTTCAATAGATGGTTCTTAAAAGAAGCAGTTTTGTCAATGACTTAAAAGAACCCCCACATAATGTAAAGGTTCTATGAAGAACTTCTGTGTTCCTTGTTAAGTCCTTCACATTCAAACAAATTTTTTAATGGCTCTTTATGGGACTAAAATTATGATTCTATGGTATCACTCAAACTGAGGGTCGTTTTTTTCAAAAGAGTGTCATGTTTGTGTTAAATCCATTTAAAACTGGGTATTCAGACTATGCTGAGTGTTTCATTATTTCCCATCTTATTGTTTGGTATCGAGTAGTGAGATACCACGCTTCTTATCGGTCTCAAAATCAAAGTTATGATATTGTGACAACCCTGTTCTACACTTTAATCAAAAATGATTCTATGTGTTATCAAAAAAGGTTACTTTGACCTGTAGCAAAGTGGAACTCATTTTAGTACTACATATACAGCTCTGGAAAAAATAAGAGACCACTGCAATTTATTTTTAAATCAGCATCTCTATGAGTATGACAACCATT
>JBBPCZ010000001.1:42285458-42296646 GCA_037974445.1 Brycinus macrolepidotus | reverse complement strand
GTTGGATGGCAAAACACTACTAGAAGTACGTCAAAGGTAATTATTGCCATTTTGTTTAAGAGTGAACAAGAGATTTGAATTATTCAAGTTCTGTAAACACTGCATCATTTCTCTTATTTTGATGGATTGTCATTTCCTTTAAAACGATGCTTTAAAGGACAATATTTTCATTTGGAAATTAGGAGAAATATTGTCAGCAGTTCTTAAAAACAAATGCAAAGCTGTTCAGTTCACTACTTGCACCTATAAAAGATAAAACCTGAGAAAGTGAACATTTTTGCAGTTTCCAGAGCTGTATGTACATTAAAAAAAATTCCAACAGATTTGAAATCACAAAGAAAAACAGTTTAGCCAAGGACAAGAACCAGCGTTTTTTTTTTTTAGTTTTTTATAGAAACATTGCAATTTCTAAATAACCCTTTAAGATCATTTCAAGGTGTGCGCCTGTTTTCTGGGCTTTAATATTTAAACCCGTTGGCAGTACACAGCAGTGTGAAATGTTGCTGTGTTTACAGTGAATTAACTATGATTTAAGGAAATTGGTTTTGATTGGCTGAAAGATCTTTTACGTGAGTCAACAACACTTTGATTGAAAAACACATTCATTGTCCTGTAGTCATTGATTATGAAACTGAAAGTGCAGGTATAAAGGAGTTAAACATGTTTTTAGCACTTGATAAATCTGGGTCCCAGATGCTTCTTAACACATAAAAGACAACGTGGTAGCTAAATCCACACATCATTTTTGTATATACCAGCCCATATGTAAACATACGTCATACCGTGCACCTGTTTACACAGTAATGTTATACATAATGTACTCGCATGAAGAAGAAGTGCATTATGTACTCTTACAGAAAGATTTGAGCACTTTGTACTCTCCTCTGGTTCTCACACTGGCCTGAAACCTGACGGTGTTTCCATATAGTAAGTCGCTTTGGATAAAAGCGTCTGGTAAATGAATGTAATGTAATGTCACGTAATGCAATGTATAGATATATTCATATTCATGAACAAATGAGACACTTTGTTAGACTTTACTAATGCAACAAACAACACAAAGCAACCAACACCCATGAAGTACACCCTACAAAACTATGCTGTTATATACAAACGCACACACACACACACACACACACACACACACACACACACACACACACACACACCCTTTATAATGCCTGGGGTGCAGTAATGTTTATGCACAATGAAGTGAAATCATACCATACAGCAACTTTCAAAAAGATTCTCAAATGGACCTGTACTAATATGAATGTAGCTCAAATGAGCAAAACCTTCTTTAAATAACACTCAAAGATCTTTTTTTGTGTAAGTGAAAAAATGGTATGTAATGTATGTTATAATGAAGTTTATAAGGTTCATAAATACAAGATCAGGTTGTTTTAAATATTTTAAACTGTGCTCTGCTCATTTCTGACTGAACACATCAGTGACGGAATCTTTTAAATTGATTCTCTCTGTTATGGCTTTTAGGAGGTGCATGATTTTAAAATGACACATCTTAAATTAAAAAAAGTAATTCATAAACCGTGTTTATTAGAGGAATTTTGTAAGAGCCAAAAAAGTACAAAATGCACTATTTGAAGGGTTTCTGCAGGCCTCCACACCACACATAAACACCTGATATTGAGTAACAGTAAGTAATAGGGTCTAGGCTGGTATTGTTACATCTCTATCCTAATAGTTCTAATGGCTAATAAAGTTAATATGACAAAACTGATGAAGTTAAAGGCAACAGTTTCTGAACAGTTTGTCTAGTTTCCTTCTTATCAACAATCACAGGACTGCAGATATGATATCTAAGGTTGTCGGATTCATAGCAATGCTCACATTTACCTACAAAACTCAGACAGTTACAATAAGCATTTGTGGTGTAACAATACATTGGAATATCGTATGCAAAATATGACAATAATTATGATATATGATGTGTCGGCATTATTTATAGTGTTTCTCTATTGCAGATCAACACCACAGTCCTGCACATTCATATCATACACCCCCACCACACACACCTTCCAGCTCTAGTTTCTTTAGTAAATTGTGTCAGAACTGAATACAGTCATCATTTTCTTCATACGGTTTCATTGTAAATATTGTGAGAATATTGACTTGTTTTCTTACTTTGATAAATATTTTGTTTATTTTGAATTGTTTCCCTATTTTGTTGAATATATTGTTTGTTTTTAACTGTTTTCTTACTTTGACGAACGTATTGTTTGTTTTGAATTTGTTGAATATATCGTGAGTGTATCGAACCGTGAGTTCTGAATTGTCTGTTGGACCCGAACCGTGAGTTTACTGTTTTGTCATACAGCTCTAATAAGTATGGTATGTTGTGCAGGTGTGAGAAGAAGCAAACATGCCCTAACTATAAAATTATATACAGTGGTTGCACCACAGGAGAAAGGGTGCTTTTCCTTCTTATTTTGGCAGTTAACAGTTCCCCTAGGATGTGCGATTCCTATCTATTTGTTCTGTCTATTTACTCAATAGGATCCAACTGTTAAGTGATCTCTCTCTCTCTCACTCTCTCTCTCTCTCTCTGTCTCTCTCTCTCTCTCTGTCTCTATTTCCCTCAGCCCTTGACAGTCATGCTTAGTCGCCCACTCAGCACATTAGCTTTGCTGCACTATTCCAGGATGTCAGGGAAATAAGATGCAAATGGGGATCTCTTTCAAGGCTTGTCTAGGCTTATCACGACTGCCTTTGGGGGGCTTCACCTGCTGCCTCGAACTCAGTCTACACAGCCGAGCGTCCCTCCACCAATAGGCCATTAGCCATGCTGCATCCTATTTACACTATGTAACGGTGCCCCAGCCCCTGCACGCTATTTGACCAGCTATGCCCTCCAGACAAAAGCCGACGCATGCGGCAGGCACACAGATCCGTCCTCATAAACGCAGTGAAAATGTCAACAGAGCAACCGTTCTCCTCGATGTTGTGTATGCAGAGCCTGCTTCTTTTTTTACATTTTTTTTTTTTTATCAGGATTCGAGTGCATAGGTCGGTCCTCTGGGATGAACAGTGCTGCTCTTTTTTTTTTGAAGAAGCTTTCCTGGGAAGATGTTATCAGTGTGCTTACAGTGAAAACACAACGCAACACCCGTATGCCAACAACCCCCTCTTCCCCCTTCCTTTAATCATGAGGTCAGCACTGTGCCGAGGCGTTCTGGGAGTCTGAGCGCCTGGTCGCTGGTTTGTTGTAAATTTATACACGACTGAGAATGACATTGCCTTCAAGAAGGAGCGAGAGAGAGAAGAGAGAGAGAGAGAGAGAGAGAGAGAGAGAGAGAGAGAGAAAGCATATAGTGTGACTAGCAGTCCAGCAGTAAGCCAATATTAGAGTGAATATGTAATGTACTTGTGTGATGTTCTGTCGAGATATAATGAGGCCTACAAGAGCTCCTGTCAACTGGGACTGGCAAATATTGACACTATTAATACACATTATCATTGGTTTAACCCTTGTTTTTTTTGTTTTTTTAACTGCTGAGCAAATCCAGGGTTACTTTTCTGCTGAGACAGCGCAAGTCGAAACATGTTTAAAGCGCAAAGCAATAGACTCTCAAGTCTAAGACATAAATATGGTCACTAAAGACTGAGTGGAGATATTCTGTTAGTGTTAATAGTTAAAGTAGTGGTGCAGGTCTGTGAGAGCGCTGTTCCCGTTTGGACCTGTGGACAAGTGAAGTGAAGCGTCTGAGAAATAATCCACGTTTTTTCCTTCATGAACTTAAAAGTGTGCGTCAGGGATTTGAATGTGCGTGAGACACGGCAGAATATGACTGAAGTCAGAAATATGAGTTAAAAAAGTGCTACAGGCCCAGATATTTCCATGCACAAAACATTGAGCTGCACCAGACAGGGCATATCCAAATCAGTCATTTACCTCTCTCTCTGTCTCTCTCTCTCTCTCGCACTCTCTCTCTCTCTGTCTTTCTCTCTCTGTTTATCTGTCTCCCTGTCTGTCTATGTCTCTTTTTCTGCCATTCTCTTTCTCTCCTTCCCCCTCCTGCTCTCTCTCTCTCACACACTCTTTCTTCCCATCCTTACCTCAATCCCACCCTCTCTATCTCTCCCTCTTGCTCTCTCTCTCTCCATCTGTGTCTTTCTCTATCTCTCCCTCACTTTCTCTCTCTCCCTCTTGCTCTCTCTCTCTCTTACACACCCTTTCTTTCCTTCCTCACCTCCATCCATCCCTTTTTCTCCCTCCCTCTTGCTCTCTCTCCCACTCTCTCTCTAAATATCTGTCCCTCTCTCTGTCTTTCTCTATCTCTCCCTCACTTTCTCTATCTCTCTCCTTCTCTCTCTCTGACACACACACACTCTTTCTTTCTTTCTTTACTTCTATCCCTCCCTTTCTCTCTCTCTCTCTCTCTCTCTCTCTCTCTCTCTCTCTCTCTCCCTACCTATCTACCTCCTTCACCCTCCCCCTTCTCTCTTTGAACACATCACATGACTCATAAAGAGAGTTTCTCTGTGTGCCTTCCATGACCTGGATAATTTATAACATAAAAAAACTCTATTAATATTATACGTATGTCTTACAGCAAGTAATCTACTGATGTCAGAGTGATAAGGCAAAAAAGAAAAATACTCCAAACAAAAAGATCAGAGTTTGTGTGTTTCTAAAAGTGACGCACTGCTGCTTGGTGTCAGTTTCTGAGCAGATATTGCTTTGCGCAAAAGTCACTTTGTGGAATGCTGAGGAACGGATCGCGCGGCATTCCTCACAGTTCCTTTACCACAAGCTTTTCCTCATCCACCTAAAAAAAGACGCGTGTAAAGAAAACATTATGCACTCTTAGACCCTGAGGTTCATATTACGGTGAGTTGGGCCTTTCTGAACCTTAGAGTGTTGAGAGGATACGACTTTAAGATGCAAGATGTTTCCTAAACATAAAAACAGAGATAACACTGCTCGTGACTCACAGTGCTGCAAGCTTTGTGTATTTAGTTGTATGTACATGCTTCATATATTCACACAGCATATGCATTACAGTGAGCTCTGAAGTTGGTTTAAATGCACTGTGCTATTAGGCAATGTCATTTAAAACAAGCATGCTTTCAGAACAAGTGATTATTTGTAAGTAATTATATCACAGCATGCATTATTATGCATCCCATATTCCATATGGTTTAATAAACTGACTACTCCAAGCTATGTATGGAAACGTTCACTCATTATAGCATACATTTATAACAGTGTGATTTACGCCTCTGGTAAATTATGTACATTTTATAATTCCTCTAATATATGTATGAGATTTTCCTATTTATTTTGTTGCTGTTGTAAAGGAGATGGCACCTGTTTGATACCGGACACCTGTATCAGGCCAGTATCATAAGAAAATGCTGGATCTATAGTTGTCAGACTTTCCTGCAGTGTTTTGTTCCAGCCACACCTTTTCTCGCAGAATAATTTCTTCAGAAGTCTTTGAGTGGGTAGATAAGGTACACTAGCACAGGGTGAAAAGGGGAGGAAGATGTCCAGCATAGCAGATGTAGGTCATGACTTTATGTCCGCAGGAAAACTGATCTGTAGGAGGAGGAGGCCACAGTTAAACAGCATATCCGCTCTGCCATAAGTAAACCAGTTAACTCCAGTTTTTTACACCATTT
This sequence comes from Brycinus macrolepidotus, assembly GCA_037974445.1. Classification (NCBI taxonomy): domain Eukaryota; kingdom Metazoa; phylum Chordata; class Actinopteri; order Characiformes; family Alestidae; genus Brycinus; species Brycinus macrolepidotus. The sequence goes on along the minus strand of JBBPCZ010000001.1, from coordinate 42,291,000 downwards.
GAAAATACCAGTAGCACTTCACATCATGCACTTTATATGCTGAACAGAAAGGTAGAAAATGTCTTCACTGAAAAAAAAATTCATTTATTGATTGCCCAGTCTGAACCTTGGAGAGAGAGAGTACTTCAGTTCAGGTCATTTTCTGGGTTGGTGTTATCGACAAAATAAAATAAAATAAATGAGTCTGCATCCCAAGCAGCCTTACTGGAAGTTCACATTTACAGCATTTAGCAGACGATTTTATCCAAAGCGACTTCCATTCCCTAACTACTGGGGACGGTCTCCCTGGAGCAACTTGGGTTAAGGGTTTTGCTCAGGAACCCAGAGGTGGTATACTGAAGGTAGGTGTCAAACCCAGGACCTCTTGGTCCAGAGGCAAGTATCCTACCCACTAGGCCACACTTAATTGGATTGTGGTGTGGTGTGTTCACACATCCACAAAAATGGCCACTGTACACTTTTTACTTTATGATTTGTGCTTCAAATTTTCCTATTCAATCTAGAGGAAGGCACAAGTATAAATATGGATTGTTGTCCGTGTGTTTTGGCTTCCTGTGAAACTTTTGTGAGATGCGTGTGAACCTGCAGGCACAAACCGTCACATTGAGTGGGTTTAAAGTTCACTGTGAACACAAAACAGGTCAAATAGTAACAGTTTCATTTTCAAAACCAGTACACACACACACACACACACACACACACACACATTCACACAAGTGTACAATCTCTGCTACACCACTTTGAGCAAGTGACACGTGAGGCTGAAAGACTGGTGACATGATCCGAACATGGAGGCAAAAGAGCAGGAGCGAGTCGCGACAAGCTCAGGACACACCCTCACACTGTACTCGGAAGATGACAACACCCGAACTGTCACCCAGCAGAACCCTGTCCAGGCTACATGGAAGGACTATGTGGAGCAATCCGGCAGTGAAGGGCTGAGATTGGGGCCTGTAGAACAAGCTGCAGTGGAGAGAACGTGTTCCTCTGCCCAGCCCGGTTGAGCCTCTTTTACAGCCCAATCAAGTTCTGAGCCACCGCTGATTTATAAAACACACATTTGCTCTTTTCATGGAGGTAAGATAATACACTGGGTGACCATACTGGTTTGAAGACTCGTCGAACACCTAACACACACCTCCTTCGGACAGAGGCGCTTTTGTGGCAAAAGGATACTCCACGGCCTAGGCCTAATCATTCTCACCCACTGATGTTGCTTTTGATTGTTTATAAAAAATAACCCAAAGCTTTCACCCCCCCTTTAAAAGCCCCATGTCACGTAAAAGCACGTTTCCTTCTTCACTTCCAAACAGTCCAAATGTGGAAGCCAAGTTGCAAAAAGAGTGTATTTTAAATATACATTTAAAGATACATTTACAAATATCCGCCTATTCAGCTGACAGCAGTTTCACCCTGTCCATGCATGCTGAAATTCTAAGGAGGGTTTCAGTCCAGCCACCTTTCTGAATGAATTACAATCTTGGGCAGCCTATCGGAATGGAGGTCATTTGCAAATATCAGTCTTAAAGGGTGACAAACAGTAAAAAAGTGAGGTTAAAAATGGTCTTGTGGAAGTGAATCATAACTGTATAATGCTTTACATTATGCTTAGTGTGAAAAACACACTATTATGCTTACATATATGAACCTCAGGTAAAAAAAAAAATCCAGTAATAATTATTATGCACTGAAGCAACATATTGGTAAACGTTTTCTAAAAGAATGTTAAAAACAGTGCATTAACCCCCCCACACTCACTCTCACACTTACCCCGTCTTCTTCAGATGTCTTTGGTGAAAATAGCTGTCAGTGATCAAAACTTGGTATGTGGGTACATCAGATGAGGATGAAGGTGGAGTGGGGGCTTGTGTTATGAACACACCCAGACTCTTTTTCTGAAACTGCTTTTGAATTCTAGGAGTTATGATTTTCAGAGCTTGTAGGGCTGGCATTAAAAAACACACGCAATTTTAACACTTAAAACCTGCACAGATAAAACTGTTTTAACACGAATAAAGCAAGTTTTGACACATCAAATCTGTAACATATAAAATATTAAAGACTGAAGCAAATCTTCTCATCTAAATTAAAAATTGTATCTGATCTGAACAAATGTGTGTTGCTACACTGCTTATGAACACCACAATCAGAGTCAGTAAACTGGTTTTATTAAACTCAAATAAATATTAGATCATTTATTAATTTAGCAAAATATCCAAGCATTTAATAGAGTTGAAAAGAGTCTTTTTTTTTAGGCTGAACCAATGAATCATTCTTTACAGTATATTTTACTAATTTTATCCATTTTAATTTGCTCATTCATTATTACTGATGCCTCTGCTGCTTTAACACTTACGTTGCTTGTGTCCAAAGCATGATTTATCTTAACTTCTTGCTGTGTCAGCTTTGTGTGTTATTACCTTGTCTTATGCATCCCTTGTCATTCTGGCGATATTCATGCTTCTCTATAGTGCTCAGAAAAGCACTTTACAAATGAAATGTATTATTATTTATTATGAATCAAGAACAATGTAAAAATGTCCAGATCAAGCTAAGAAATTTCTTAATTATTCTTAAAGCTGTACTTTGAATGAAACAATTCAACAAAACTACATTTTGCATCAATTCAAACCTTAAAAAGCACCAACTTGGAATATTAATCAGTAGTGAAATATTCCAATGTTTTGCTCACGGTTGAGGATTATTTCGAGGATTGCACAGCCTGAAATAATTGCTTTATTACAAGCTTTATAGACACCACTGCTATAAAACAATGGTCCAGTGTTGGTTCCAACCCGCATCCAACATGCTGCTTCCCCCTACCCAGCACTAATGTGTCTGATCCAGCTAATGAAGGGATGCATTCAAAATCACTCCCTATTACAGGAATAGTGCACTGTATAGTATGAAAGCCATGCTAAAGCAGTCAGTTCACAAAGTAGTTCACACTATATAGTAAAGCATCAAGATTCAAGATTCTTTATTTGTCACATGCATAGTTATACAAGTACAACACGCAGTGAAATGTATCCTGAGTCACTCCTTTTATGACTGTGCAAACATTATAAAATAAGTACAATTTTACATTTAAAAACAAATCTGAAATAAAAAGTGAAAACAACTTAAATAGAGTGAATGAAGCAAGCAATTAATCCTTCCGAACACAACTAAGGACGTCTATAGATGTTAATTAGTTCAAGTAGGTGTGGCAGACTGGGGCTGAACCTAGGTGGGTAGATTTTCAGGACCAGGGCTGGGACCCCTCCTGTATAATATCACTTTGATTAAGCTCATTTTTTTCAGCTGTATTTTTGGAGCCCAGATAAAATGATGGAAGCAACAACAGTTATAGGCCCATGCAAATCTCCCCTGGAGCAGTTAGCTGCTTATTTGAATTGACATGCTCGGGGGATGAAAATCACCTTCATGTGCAGATCGTAATAAAATAACGTGTAACACAGTAAAAAATTCTGTGTCTAAATAGTACACTCCTAAAAATAAAATTTTCTAAAAGGTTCTTGGTTTGCACATGTGTTTTTCTAAGAAAAAAACCTTTCAACAAGTTCCTCCTTGTAATATTTAAATACATTTACATATTTACTCTATTGAACTAAATTTACATGTTCAGGGTCATTCTTCAAAGAACTGTCCAGCAAAAAAGTTGTTTAGGAAACCAAAAAGCAAACTGTTTACAAAGGTTTTTGACACCTTATCTTTGAGGGTCCTTATTATCCTACCTTTTTATGTTTGCGTATTTTTATGTACCAAAACTTATCATTCATTTTACATGACCATTTTCTAATCTGTCTTTATTCCTTTAGAATTAAGCGGGCTGGATTATTACTGCGTCTTTAGGACTGACACACAGGAATGACCTCTGTTCTAGCTGGCTGGCCTGTAATGTGCCTCATTCACAAAAAGCATTCCAGGCTGAAACAAACACACCATATAACTTCAAAGCGAATGGGCGGGGGCTAAACTGCTATAGGCTTAATGCATGAGTTTCATGTGACGTCATATAAGAGGTGCTGTCTATTCTGACAGCCAATGCCAGCAAGAAGTTCTCTGTCCAGTGAAGGCATCCGTTCAAGATTCGGTCAAATTCAATTCAATTTTATTTATATAGAGCTTTTTACAACCAATTTTGGCACAAAGCAGCTTTACAGAATCCAGGTCCGAGCCCCAAGTGAGCAAGAGGCGAGGAAAAACTCCCTAAAGCTGGAGGAAGAAACCTTGGGAGGAACCAGGACACAAAAGGGGACCCATCCTCCTCTGGTCGACCCGGAGAGAGAGAAAGAGAGTCTCTATTGGGAAAACTAACAATGGAAGGCCTTTGTGAACAGCTTAATCACCGTTGGACAGATTGGCCGTCTAAGTCTAACAGAGTTGGTACAGTTAAGAGTCAGTAGAGGTAGAGTTTGCAGTTGTATGTTGTCTGCAAAGATAACGCTAATTTCTTTTAGGCATTCAAATGATTTGAACGCCCCTTAATAGGTTTTACACTCCTCGTAGAATATTTAGCTTAATTTTACAGTAAAAGATTTTGTGAAACAGTTTGCATGTTCTCCTCGTGGTGGCGTGGGTTTCCTCTGGGGTCTCTGGTTTCTCCAACAGTCCAAAGACATGCGCGTCAGGTGGTTTGGGGATTCTAAATTGACCGTAGGAGTGAGTGTGTGAGTGAATGGTGTGTGAGTGTGTGTGTGTGTGGGCTGTTGCCCTGCCCAGGGTGAGTCCCTGCCTCGTGCCTGTAGACCCCGGGTACCCGCGACCCTAGTAAGGATTAAGCGGTTACAGAAAATGAATGAATGAATTCTGTGAAGGGAGTTACCTGCCTGTCTCAGTGTGTGACACACTGGTCTCTGAGCTGTTAACCTCTGTTTTACTGTATATCAGCTATAAAAAAGGCCAACCGTGTGATGTGCTATTGGTTGCAGCGGATTGTGATAGAGGTGGTAATATGTACCGAGAATGCCCTTTTTTTCTTTCATATCATATAACTGTTTGTCTGGTCTTGAAATTCAGGTGACTGAAACCAGAGACAATTTGAGTTGCGAGATTTCCGGAGTTGTATCATGTGGGGCCCACCTTTAATCAGACAGAGTCCCATTCACAGCAGCACCATTGAGCCACGACTTTTTCCTCTTCGCAATTACAGCAAACCTGTGGAGATTCTTGTAACTGCTAGACTGTAGTGACTAATATAAGCCTAAACACACACGCTCTGATGGGATGATTATTGTTCAGCCGTGTCCCGTGCTGTTGAAGTGAAGCAGATGATGCAAGACCTGCAACACTCTTCATCCCACTCACTTGCCATGCATTACATCTTTATTGACACTCATGGATAGGCAGACGCAGTCAGTTTCATATTTATTGGCAAAGGTCATAAGAAAGTCTTTGTGGCGGATTAGCTCAACCTCACAGTATGAAGAATATATGAGAAATATCTGAGGAATAAATAATAATTAATCAGATTTAAATTATATACACACACACACATATATGTATATATGTGTGTGTGTGTGTGTGTGTGTGTGTGTGT
>JBBPCZ010000001.1:42270325-42285358 GCA_037974445.1 Brycinus macrolepidotus | reverse complement strand
TATATATATGAAAAAAGGTTATCATATATATAAATATATATATATATATATGTATATGTGTGTGTGTGTGTGTATACATGTGTATATATATATTTTTATTATTATTATTATTTTTTTTTTTTTTAATTATGATGATGTTATGATTATATTATCCAGCACTACATCGCTATGGGATTTGTGGGCCAGTAATGATAGCCAAGAGCGCCATTCTGTGGCCACTGACACAAATATCTGATAACCTTTTTACATTTTAAAACAAATTCACACTGTAATTCTTACATGAAACAGATGTGTTAGACAGGTTAAAAGATGGGGCATTTATTGTAAACATTTACTTATTTAATAGACACTTCCTTCCCTGCACAGGGATTGAATCTCCATGTCCCATTTCAATGTTTTTATTATTTTATTTTATTATTATTATTTTTTTAACATAAATATGCCCTTGCCAACTTTGACTCACCACTCAGAAGTGCGTCAGACCCATGTTACACTCGCAGCACCAGTGGAAGAGGGGATTGTGTAGAGTGGGACATGCTCCCCCTCACACACAGCAATTTATATGTTATAAATTTGCCAAAACTTCCAAAAATGCTTGATGTTTCAAAGTTGTGCTGCTAAAATGGACACTTATGTTCAATCCATTCTGAATGCTCATTTAACACACTTTACTAATAAAGTAATTGAATGGCTCTTAAGATGGCATAGGGGATTCACCAAAGGGAAATGCCACACCAGCTGGATGTTGAGTAACTGTCAGTAATTATGCACTGTAATTCCATATCAGTTCATCAATATCAGACCAATAGTAATAACTTGGTATTCTCATTTATTTGCAAATGGAGTATTGACTGTTGATTTATCAAGCACCCCTAAATATAATCCAGTTATCAATTGCTGTTTGATTATATTTGTGATGCTAGACGTGGGATTCTGAAAAACCATGAACCTTGTGTGTTTTAATCCTTATCTCATAGGCAGAGGGGGAAGACTTTGAGGCACTTCCGTGGTACTCGGCTGTTGAGAAGTTCTGCCATGGGCAAGGCTATGAGGAATCTGAAAATGCTGATAAGAAAACATTGCCTGCGATCATAGAGAAGACAATCCTGCCCAAAATACAAGGTAAATACCTCATTTCCCGGACTTAAATGATTCCTGATTCTAAGTACTTGATTAGTCACTCTTGCTGTGGTGCAGACTTGCTGATTTCATTTATTGTCAAGTATGTATAACTGTATACAATTGTAAATAATTACATTTTTGTAATATCTCACCCTTACTTATATTGCATTTACTTTTAAGCCATCAAAATGTCTCTATAATCATTTTAATTATGAATCCAATATTTTGCTTGTTATTCCCCCAAGGATTTGTGGAGCTTGTATGGGACCCTTTTTCACTGCAGCAATCTCAATGTCTCTCAACACTTTGCCAGAGGATACAAGAGGATTACTCTGTTTTTGAGGGTGAACAAAGCAAGCCTGTCAAGGTATTGTTATACTGCACTTTTTGCTGTGGTAAAATGACACGGTATGATAAGTCTAACATGGTTTCTGTGATCCCTCAGGCCTTTATGGAAGCTGTTATCCAGAGACTGAGGAGTGCTGTGGATAATGATGTTTTCATCCCACTTTACCCAAAAATGTAAGCATGCAATTTACAGCTACTCTAATAACATCACTGAGGTAAAACATGATCTACAGACACTGAAGACAAATTGGAACTGTAACTGCTTTCAGATTAAGTGTTTATATTAAACCTAAAGCAATATTAATATTAAGTAATATGAATCATTCGAAATTAAATCTGTTTGACATTTTATATTTTGTCTGCACCTTTCAGCTGTTTGGACGACAAGAATTCCCCACAGTTCCAGTTTCAGAACAGACAGTTTTGGAGCGCTGTTAAGGTATAATGTTTACATAGTCCTCTACTCAGACCTAAAAACCCAAGATCTGAAATGTCCCATTTTGGCACCAGGTTCTGAGCAACTGAATATAAAGACCTTCTCAAACAATTGGCACAGAGAGAGAGAGACAAAGTAAGAGTTAATAAAAAAAAAAAAAAGATCACATTATAATCTTTTATTACCTTAGTCTTCACAGTACTTAGTACTTTAGTGAGTTTGGGCTCCTAATTTGAAGTCAGTTAGATCAGCCTGGGGCCTCCTTTAGTGACACTCCAACTCTTCAAACATTAAACACATCATGCAAATATGTGAAAAAATATGTGCTGTTTAAATAATTGTGATCACTATCTAGCTAATGTTAAGGATAAGTGGTTCAGACAATGGATGGGATAGACTATCTAGCTAGACTAAGCCAAGGATTTAGTATATAATAACATTTTACATCCTATCTTCATTAACTATATTCCAGTTTGTGTTTTGCTAAGCATATCATGAATATTGTTTGCAGTGACGTTTACAGACATTCAGAAAGTCATTTACTGTAAGCCAGTCAAGGAGGCACTAACAGCAGCTATCAAATCATGAATTACCAGCTGAATAGGGCATATTTAGGTGAACAGCAGAATGATATTTGTCCTTCTTTATGTAAGTATAGCAGATTTTATTTAGGAATTTCTTATGATGTCGCACATGCAGTTTAGAAATTAGAGACTCAAGGCTTGCATGAACTGTCTCAGATTACTTTATTCTGTTTGTGTGTTATCTGAACCGGTGATAACACAGATTTCGCAGCTCTACGTGTGTTGCATATGCACTGTTGCTGTAGACATTAATTCATTTAAAAAATGTTTCTACTTTCAGCTGCTTGGAAACATGGCGTTATGGGATGGTTTGGTTGCTCAAAATGTTCTGAAGGAGCTGATGCTGGACAAACTTCTCAATCGCTACTTAATGATGACCCTTCTCAATGAGTCCAGCCCAAAACACATTATCCAGAAATGTAAAAAGGTACTTGTGCACACAAATGATAAAAGTTGGAATATTGCTTTTTTTTTTTTTTTCTTTTCCAGTTACAAATGGCATAATCTGTAATATTTTCCAATAGGTCGCTGCTTGTTTTCCGAAGTCGTGGTTCATTGGTCTAAGTACAGGATCGTCTGTACCTGAGCTTCAAAACTTCAGCAAGCACCTTGTGCAGACGACACATTTGTTATGTAAAGACAACAAGGATGCCACCAGCTGCAGGTATTGTGAAACAAGTGTTCTTTAACAACGACCTTTTACAACAAATGCTTTGACAGGGACCAAAAATATTAGGGAATTTTTACTAGGCAATGTGATAGTTCATAGTTATTGTGATAAATTTCGTCACAGTATGTCACAAATATGCTTGTTGAGCATATCTTGGGTGACCTTAACATTTAGAACGTGGGCATCTCGGCCAGTCAGTGTCTTCAGTGGTTAAAGACTGGCCAAAACAATTTGACTTTTGTTGAATTACATGAATACCTCGATTCATCAGTACACCCAGTAACACTCAAATCGAGCTGTGCGTGGTCACCTTGTGAAAACACACTGTGATTGGTCAGAGGCTCATTCACATGTTGATCTTTGCAATACTGACATTGCAGAAGGCTGCAATATCACAATAACGACTAATAGATATATTGTGATTAAAAAATACTACTATATTTTCACTGCTATTTGGCTAATCTTCAAAGATTGCTCGATCAATATTAGGTATTCCTAAGTGTTAATGTTATTTCAGGTAAGGACAGACAGCTTCAGCTACAATTTCTTGTTATTGCAGTGTGTGAGCATGCTTTTCTTAGCAGTTTTCTGTAAAACCCATCTGTTACAGCTTTTCACAACTGTTTACACACAAACTGGAGTCTGATCATTCACTAAAATCTGTTAGTGATGTGCCAATTTTCTAAACCAAGTCTACCAAAAAAAACATTTACACTCCATTTAAAATTGTATATGATGGTTTTGGCAAAACACTTCATACAGGTCTTCTACAATTGGATGAACAATCAAAAATAAAATCATACTGAAAACACTGACATTCAAAAAAAAAAAAAAAACCCTACACTTATTCGCCTGTAAGCCAGGGAAGGTGCAACATTAACATTTATAACACTGATTTCCTCTTTAATTATATATTTACAGTCTCATTTCTTCAGTTATATAAGACTGAAAAGGGGGCTGAACCTAAATTTCTTGAAAGGTGCATTGAACTGAATTGGTTACAGGGCTTTTGTAGATATTATTCAACCCCTTGTTCCAAAACTGCCCGTATCATTAAGGATTCAATAACATTTAGTAAGCCATTCTAATCTTTATTTTTCATGTTTTATACAATTTGTAAATCTTACTCTTAACAAGTCAGACAAAACCAGAACTTTGCTGTTCATAGGCACTAAACTGATATGAAAAATCTCTCGTATGTATGAGCAAAAAAAAGGCCACTTGTTTGTCAGCAGCACTGGATGAGTGTTTATAGCAACACATAGTTTACCTAATAATGCTGAAGACATACATACCTTACTGAAATGTGTGTATTTGTGCATTTTTTATGTTTGAAAAATGTTATTAAAAGTAAAAATTGTTCATAATAAGTACAAACTCATTGCAAAATGGTAAACTATTAGTACACTTGTGGGCAGTTTGGGGGTAAGTTCATTTGAGTCCTGTATTACATTTGAATGCAATCTTGATATTTTTATGGCCCCTCAACGGCTCCACAAATCACTTATTTTAGTGTAAAGTCAAGCTAATAAAAAGCTTTTCACTCATCCTTTAATACTGGAAAGAACTCTGAACATCTCTGCAGGCTCTAACTGTGGTGTCTTCTTATTTTCCAGAGCTGTTCTCTCTGATGTGATGAGTCTTCTTGGGACTATCAAGGCATTTGAGAATATGAAGACTATCGCAGAATCATATAATTGTCAGGATTTACTGAAATTCCTCCAAAAGTCATAATTTTTATGACAAATATATTTTTATAACAAAGAAATAAATGTAATTTTGTAATCATTTGTTTTTATCCCATTTCTTCATACTTATTTTTTATTCAATTTTCTTTTTTTCCCTTAAAGAAGTATATGCAGATATCTTACTTGTCTGTGTAGCTCTCTAAGATTTCTATAACTTCTTGAGGATTATTCAACTAAGTTGACTATAGGATGGTAACTTATGTTTCTATATGCTTTAGTAAACAGCAGCAGCTAACATATATAAATACATAAAACACATATAAAGCTCCTTTTAGGCAGCGATAATTAGGATGATTATGATTTCACTTTGTGAGAAATGAGAATTACCAGAGACATTATAAAGGAGCAGAGTGTGGAAAAATACATGGGAAACCCTGTAATGCTCAACATGGTGTCTGGGGAAAGTCACTTTGATAAAAAAGAACCCAATTGCTTGCTGGTAAAGCTGCAAGCAGAAAAAGCCCACCGTTGAAGAGGAGATGCATGCACAGAGGCTGGAACACACTAAGAACACACTTTTACACTTTTACCCTACATTTTACATGATTTTTGTCAGATTTTTACAGAGAATCCAAATATGTTTTTTCAAACATAATTAAGTTTCAGATTTACAAATCCGCATTCAAAGAGAGAAGCCTGGTCTTGTATGCCAAGGTGCACTGCCAAGATGGAATGAGTAGCTGACACAGACTAATTACAAGTATTTAAACAATATTATATAATAAAGTAAAGTGGCCCCTTACAGTCACACGTGAACACACCACAGCACAGCACACAGTGTGAAATTCTTTCTCTGCATTTAACCCATTCACGAAGTGCAGCAGTGGGCTGCCACCAATGGGGGCGCCCAGGGACCAGTGTGTGGTGACAGTACCTTGCTCAAGGGTACCTCAGCGGTGTCACTAGTAGTCCTGGGATTCAAACCCACAACCTTCTGATCGCAGGGGCAACTCCCTAACCATCAAACCACCAGCTGCCACCTGGCCACCAGCAATATACAAGGGGAGTTTGCTATTAACTACATTTCTAGATTATTATTTTTTTTATTCCACTGTGGTGAACTGAACAAAATAGGACTTAACTCAAGGCAACTTTAAATTAGTTACCATAGTTTGCTAAGCATTAATCCAACATTAGAGAATATGTGCACAGTCCTATATTTTGAGGGGACAACAAACAAAGCTGAAGAAGTTAAGAGGAAGAGGACGAGAATGAATCCTCCTCCACTGGACGAAGAGTATGTCGTTTCAGCAGTGTCTTTAGGATCTCAACCTCACGCTCAGCTTCTTTCAGCTTCCGACGAAGGCCCTCATTGGTCTTCAAAAGAGATTGATTCTCCTGGGTTCATACACATACAATAGGAATATGACTTAAAGAGAAAAATCAGTTTTATATAAGCTAACAACAATACAGCCTGATAATATAAAAGCGATGCATCCAAAACACACGGGACTGTCTACAATTGAATGACTATTTTAAGAAGGACAGTTACATTCAGAATATACTATAAATCGCTGAAAATTTTTGTCAGCATAGCAAATATATTTTTACATAGGGTGCCCTATTTTTATCATTAGGAGCCAAACCCCAGTGTTTGTTTATCCTTTTTTCAGAATCAGAATCAGAATCCCATTTATTGGCCAAGTATGAGAGCGAGCACATACAAGGAATTTGATTCCGGTCGATGGTGTCTCTCAAGCACAACAGTATAAAAACAACAACAATTTTTGACACTTTTCAGAGTAAAGACAGTCACGTAGAGAAGATATATACATTACAGCATATATCCAGTATGTATACAGTATTCATAAAAAGGAATTTATGATCTTGGTTCCTCACAAGGTTTTTTCCTCCAGCTTTAGGGAGTTTTTCCTCACCTTGTTCACTAGGGGCTCGGACCTGGACTCTGTAAAGCTGCTTTGTGACAACTTTGGTTGGTAAAAAGCACTATATAAATAAAATTGAATTGTTTAGTTATAATCAGTTAAAAGTAAAACTGCAATCCATTGCCTCTAACAACACCAAAGTCTTCCTAAAACTGACAGTAAAGCATAGAAGTTTGTGATTCAAATCCATGAGGAAACACTACCAACCTTCTCCAGAGAATCATAGGTTGACTTGCTCTCCTCTCCGGGGTTCAGGGTGGTGGACGTCTTGTTGGCACAGGCTCGTTTCCGCTGAGGCACAGGGCTGGGGCAGGGGGTGAGTGATGTGGGGCTGGGAGATAGTAGGGTCGGCTGCAGCAGGCTAGGAGTTGAACTTACTTCTGTCTGGGTACTCCTGTGCACCAATAAGATCCTTGACGGTACGTTCAAGGGATTGTTATAGGACGCAGAACTTGGGTGTAACTGTTTGTGCTGCTCAACATTGTCATTGCTTGCGTATATAAACTGGGGTTCTTCTGAAATTACAAGACAGAGAATTTTGAGCCAAAATTTGGTCATGACAAGTTTAAAATTCAACAAAAGGTGTTCACTGCAGTTCTGTGACTTTAATTTACAGTGAGGAGAAACAAGTATTTGTGTATACACATTTTGGATATTTCATATACTTCCAGTACAAATTTACACTTCAAATTTACACACAATGTCTTTTGACATTGTATTATAAATATAAATAAAAAGTGTATTCATAAGCATAAACAAAGATTTACAATATATGGGGTAAAGTATACAGACACTATATTAAATATATATGCATACACTTATTCTCAGGGACTCAGGGACATTATTGAACAAAATCCAAATGGTAAAAATGCTACAGAGCAAAGACCTTAAACAGTCGTTACTCTGTTTCAATAATATGCAAGTGGAAATTTCATGGAACCACAGCTAGTTGTCCCCAGACAGGTGAGTCACTAAGATTTCTCTCAGACTAATGATAAGGAAGGTAAGAAAGAACCAAGTGGTCACTCAGAAAGAGCTGCAGGATGACCTAAAACTCAAAAAAAAAAAAAAAACTCAAAAGATTTCTAAAAAGGGTGAAAGAGCTTACATGATCTCGCCAATCTTCTGAATGGGATTCCTTGGAAAATTTATGGAAGATTTGTACTCATTTCCTTGTAATCTTGAGGAAATGAAGACCATTTGCCAAGGCGAAGGGACAAAACTAAACCATAAAGCTGCAAAAACCTCATTACCATAGAGGCTTCACTTGCCAACACAACTCTCTAAGTAGGAAATAAGGTTATCGTTTTTGTTGTCTAAATACTTTTTAAAAAAAAAAAAAAAGTACAAAGTCAAAAGAACTGGTATTTTAAAGAACAAACGAAAGAAGTGTCTGACTCCTTGTTTCACCGTATTGTATATTGCAATCTCACCATCATGACCTCCAGGAGCTGTACTGTCTGTAGTATTAGATGGAGGGCTCCAGTCTGCATTGGCACTGGTTTTGGCATTCTTATTACATTCAAATGCCACTTGATCCTTGCAAGACTTATGGCAATTCATTCCACAATCTGCAGAATCATGACAAAGAGCAACATGTGAGGTTAAAAACAGGCCATAAAACAGTACAGACCAGGAGTGCCCAATCTTTTTCACGAAGAGCCGGTGTGGTGCTTCATTCCAAACAAGAAGGAGCGCACATGATTATACTTGTTTAATTGGATGGTCTTAGTCTTTAAACATCTTATTATGTGAGCCCCTGCTTGGGTGGAATAAAAACCTGCAGTCACACTGGCACTTTGTGAAGAAGACTGGACATTAATATACTAGTAAAAGAAGTAAATATCCACCTTTGCATCGGTAGCCTTGTTTAATGACACCCCATAACTATGAAAGGAAAAAAAAAAAAACACATTTCAGCCAGACTCAGTAGAGTTGATTAATTATGATGCGACATGATGAGTAATGCATGCCAGCATGACTTACAAATCCAGAGCAATTATCACAGAAGGTGGGCCTCATGTATGTGGTCTCTTGGAAGCTGTGAGAGAAGCCTAGACCAAGTTTGGAACAGATAACGCTGGCCCGCATGAAATAGGCCGTGATCTCCTCCCTGCTGATGAGCCCGTCTCTGCAGTGAATATACAGCAGGATTAAAATGTGACTACAGCAGCATGGATCTGGATCTGAGAAATGGGCGATTTTCATTTTTTAAACTCCAAAAATATCAAATTATGTCACCAAGTGAATTTTACAATGCATAGATTATATGGACAAAAGTACTGGGACACACCTCTTAATTATTGAATTCAGGTAGCCCCTAACTTCCATGTTTTTTTTAATGCTTCAGAATACTAAGACATTTTGGACAATGCCATGCATCCAACTTTGTGGACACCGTTTGGGGAAGGCCCTTTTCTATTCTAGCATGAGTGTGCCCCAGTGCACAAAGCATGAGGGCACAGAGCCCTGACTTCAACCGCATCCAGCACCTTAGGGATGAACTGGAACGGAGAATGCGAGCCACACTTTCTCATCCAACATCAGTGCCTGACTGAATAGACACAAATTCCCACAGAAACTCTCTAAAATCTTGTGGAAAGCCTTCTAAGAAGAGTGGAAGCTGTTACAGCTGCAAAGTCTATGTATTTGAATGCAATGTCATTAAAGTCCCTGTCGGTGTAATGGTCTCGTGTCCCAATACTTTTGTCTATATAGTGTATTTTATTTGTCTAGGCTTGTTATTGCAGTAGAATTTAAATATGTTAGAGCGTGTAAGTCCATTGTTTTCCTGTCCCGGACTCTGTCCCCCGCATGTTAAAGTGTTCATTGATCCAACATGGCTGCCCGAATTAAAGTCACTAACTCATGCCTACAGAGTGGCATCTGGGTCAACACCCAGCTACCTTAATCCTGTCATTCAGCCTTATGTTCCTACTCGCTCCCTCCTCTCCTCCAAGGAACATCGACTGGCTCTGCCATTCCTACACACAAGGCAAACCCAGTCCAGACTGGTCTCATTTATGGTTTCCCACTGGTGGAAAGAGGTGCCAAAGGTCAGAATCCCTCTCCATCTTCAAAAACCTGAAGACTCATCTGTTCAGAGAGCATCTCCTCTCCTAATGTACTATCTGTTTCCTTTCACTACCCCTACATAAAGAGTTTAGCACTTAGAACTTTCCTCTGGTTCTCACACTGTCCTGAAACTTGAGTGTTTCCGCATATTGTAAGTCGCTTTGGATAAAAGCATCTGCCAAATGAATGTAATGTAATGTAACACAGCCACTTTAACTCAAAAAGAGACTGATTGTGAGCTGTATAAGTTAGAGAAGGAAAACACCTAAATATGTACGTTGTTACTACAACTGAAGCCCACTGAACTAAACACTGGCCTGCTGTTAGCTAATTAGTATAATCCATTATATCGATGCCCATTTCAAACTCAAGCCCGTCTAACATTTTTTTAAATAGGCTTCAGACAATGATAGACTGAGCAGTTTAATGTTAGCTGTTTTGGACTGTGATGGAGATTGTGGTTGGCAATACAGCAAACAGTTTTGCTGTATTGATGAGTGTGTGTAATGTCATAGATGGAGGCAAAGTGTACTTTGATTGTATTACTGACATTCATCCACTCTGTCTTATTACATTTCTAACATGAATTTTAAGGATTTTTAGCATCAATACTAATCTTTTAAAGTGCAATAATGTTGAACATGGGGGTCCTGGACCCTGGTTTCTGCTGATTGCTATGTGTTGTCTTGCCAGGACTTTCAGACCGCTGCATAACCAGGGGGTGAAACTTGAACGAAAATTGAAGTAACAGTCAAACACTCTTAATATACATCAAATTGTGCACTATTACATGTTAGTAGGGTTGACTACTAAAAGAGTAAAATTATACATATTAAACTATGATGACTTACACCTTTTTCAACAATAGTAACAATGAATAATCCTTTCCTAAAATAAACCTGTGTGTTTTAGTCTAGTTTAGTGTGGCAGTATATGCCAGTGACACATCTTTTTATGCAGTGTTTGTCTATGGATTTTTTGACATGTGCCACTTAAAATAATTCTTATTTCTACACGGACAATGCTTTCACATCTTACAGATTCCATGTTTATATGTTCACCAGATCTGTTCAATGCAATAAACTAAAATCATATTAGACACTTACTTGTCTTTGTCCACAACACAAAACGAAAAAGGAAAGCTTGCAGCAATTTTCTCAAAGTCTTCCTGGGAAATGAAGCCTCTTCCATCATGATCATAGTTTGTAAATACAGACTGCCAGAAATAAGAAAAAACACAGCAATTTACACGTAAAACATGTCTTACTCTAATAAACAAAGGAAAACATAATATTTGTAAAATTAGTATTAAAGTAATTCTGATGATCTAAGCAATTATATAAAATTACAAGTTTCTGTTTTGTTAAAACCAGAACAATCAAAGAAATGACGTTTTTGGATGATGAAGCACATACATCAACCATTCTCTGAACATGCTTGCTGATGGTCTTGGGGTCGGGCTTGGGAGCCACACCTGAAGCCCAGTCTGCCACCACTGGTGGCCTGTAGGGGGTTGCTGGCTGGTGGAGAAAAAAATAACAAAAGATGCAATAAATAATCCACTAATCACTAATACTGCATTCATCTATTATGAGTGGACCTCGTAATTTATCCTCTGTCCTCGTTGAGCTATTTTATAATGTAGCCATGTACACACTGGTTGTAGTTTCACTCACAGGGGCTCTGAGGTTCCGTGGCTCTCTTGCATAGGACAGCTCATAGATTTCATCCTCAGTGTAGTACAGGTCAAGAGAGAGCTGTATGGCAGGACAAACGAATGATTCTTGGCCATTAATGTCATTAATGCATGCAGGCTATGCAATTTTATTTGCGTAGCTAAAATTGCTAATAAACACTATAAGCCAATAGTCACCCAGATAAAAATACCATGAATATTATAGAAATATCAATATGCATTCCAAAAATATACCCTCAAAACGTTTGTCAACCCACTCAAACTCCATCCAGTTTTTCATAAAGGTGGTGCAGGCATGTGGTTGTGGATGTGGTTTAGGACTCTGTACAAGTTACTGCTTGTTTCATTTCATTTTTATATCTGACAGTAAAACAGAAAATCATGTTGTGTCATAAGCCTTGAATCTCGGTTTGACCAGTACTGGTTGAGAGAAGATTTGAGGATTTGTGGAATTGATTTGGGCTTTTTTAGTGAATAATGAGTAATATTTGTTAGCTAAATGTAACTAAAGGAGCTAAATATGAATTTGAGAAGACTTCATAATCCACATGCCTTGGTTGATCAACTACATCTGAGGTTAGTTTAAAACTGTGCAAACTGAACGTTTGGCTGAACTATTTTTTCTTACTATTGCTACTTTTTCTTGGTTACTGAGAGTTATAATGATTAAAGACAGTACTAACGGTCAGTAGATGAACCAGGTCTTTGTTTGCATCCAGGAGAGGTGGGTTCTGCTGGAGCTGGACAAGCTCGTTAATATGATTATAGAGTGCCTGAAGCTTCTGCACATTGATCTTGCCGTTTTCCACATAGTCAGTCATGGCCTCGTTCACAGCAATCAGGTCTTTAAGATGGACCCCCAAGATGGGGATTTTGAAGCCTGTGCACTTGCTGTACATCTGCCTGTAGTTCTCATAGTTTCTAGATGAGGAGAGGAGATCCGTCATTTCATTAAGAACCTGAGGGAAGAAACATCAACAACTGGAATCCAGATCATGTTTTTTTTTATTTTATTTTGTTTTACGGAACTCATACTGTAAGCTAGTATCAGTTACTTGATGCTTTGATGCTTCCACAATCTGGTAGACTTGTTTTCTCACTAATTTATTAACTAAATAATAGTGTACTGCTTTGTTCTCAAATCTGATATAGAATTATTTTTTAAAAATTTTGAACTACTTATAGAGTACAGTACAAACAATAAATCAGATTTGAGAGCAAAGCAGTCCACTATTGTTCATTCTTATTTTGGCCAAAAATGACCCATACTTCATTGAATATTATAATTTCTATAATTATAATCAGTTATAACATAACTGATACACATGAAACATCACTTTCAGATCATGATGCACCTCTAATTAAAATCTTTAAATATGTTATGGTATGCACATGAAAATATCATGTGAAAATATCAAATAAAGCAATATGACATTAAGATAGTTTGTTAAAACAAGTGTACCTTAGTGGTCTCATTTGGCACATATGTACAAGTGTCTTTCAGTCTGGAGATGGAGCTGTGACAGAGGCCTCCCACCACAGCCATGAGTGTGTTAAAGTTTTGCATCTGCTGGAGGTTCTGCAATAAAAGCCACAAAACTAGTTGATGAATAAGACTAAGTGGGAGGACACGGCAACAAATAATGACAATGACTTAGTAGGTGGATGGCGTGAGGTTTTTCAGACAGGCAGTGTGTCTACTGCTGCCTGTGATCACTGCCTGGACTACATGCTGGAAAACAGCTATGTGCATTTACTAGTGCAGAAATTCCTTGAAGGGCTCATATCATGGAAAAAAGAATTTTCTGTATTTATTTGAAGGGAAAGAGATTAATGTAGTACACAAACACTGTTCAAGTTTCAAAACGTATCATTCACTCCCCAGTCCATCCAGTCCATGTATGAAAATTAAGCTTCAAAAACATCATATTTTAAATTTACTGTTTTTGTGATGTTACAAAAACCAAATCATTCATATCTATCCATCTTTTTGGTCTACAGCAGTTTAGTAGCCCAATCACAGAGTATTTTAGCTCTGACTCACTCTGAAATGGCACAATACAGAGCAGCCAGTTGGGGCTGAGGCCATCAAAAGCACAGTAACAAAAAACAACCAGTTTAATTGTTACGGATAAAGATAAGTTGAAAAATGCTACAAATTTTGTACATATGAATCATGCCTATTTCTGGTGGATAAAAGCTCACAAAATGCAATCATTGGAATCACAGAAAAAATAAAATGTATGAAAATTGCAGGATAAGAGGCCCGTTAAAAGACCTGTGTGGAATAGAACATCAATAGCAACCTACTGATTGGAATATTCTTCATTTGTTTCTGATGAATTGTATGTGGTTAGACTCACAATTTGCAGAACATTAAGGTACCTGAGCAACGTAGATGAACTTGGTGAAAACTTCAGCCCGGAGCTGAGCAGTAGGTCGACTGAGCACCATGAGCTGCACCCACTGGGAGATACCGTTACACAGCGCAATGGAGCGTTCCATCGCAGGGTTCTCTGTCAAACACTCATTGCGGATGTACTTCTGGTAATCAGAAAACTGTAGAAACAATCCAAATTCACTTAATATTCCAAATGAAAACAGGTTTTATTCCAATTACTAGTTTAAAGGAGGAAGGTGTTCCATCTTGTGCCACTGATGACAAAAATGATGACTAAATGCCATGAAGGGGGAAATGTTGTTGGTTGAATTTCTCATATGTAAAACAACATTTGTTGTTAAATGACTTGCATAAAACACACAGTTGAGATGTATTGGGAATATATATTCAGAATATAAAAAGGAATATATATTTCCAGCAGTCTGGTGTGTGATCTCCCTCATAACAAGCCTTCCTATTCCTCTCAGGACTAACCCTCATACACAACCTCATCTGTGCTGTCCGTCTGCTCTGTTGGGAAATCTCCTCTGGAATCTTGCTCTCGCTCTCGTGCTGACCCCTCGTGCTGGTTTGACTCATCATGGCTGTCGCACGGCGCAAGCCACAGCCTTCGTGCTTTCTTCAAGACTCCTGGTTAGGAGTCTAACCCATTGGGTTCGCCTCAACTACGGAGCGACATCTTCGCATCCTAGACTGAGTGTTACCCCCTGTCCCAAGTCCGGAGCTAGTGAGAGA
This sequence comes from Brycinus macrolepidotus, assembly GCA_037974445.1. Lineage (NCBI taxonomy): Eukaryota > Metazoa > Chordata > Actinopteri > Characiformes > Alestidae > Brycinus > Brycinus macrolepidotus. The sequence goes on along the minus strand of JBBPCZ010000001.1, from coordinate 42,270,657 downwards.
CCTTCAGAGCTTGAGTGAAAGGACTGTCCTCTGTTTAAGTTCCCTACATCTACACACATTCACACACACTATTGTACATCTACACATCTTCATACACACCATCGTTCAGCTACACACCTTCACACACACCATCGTACATCTACACACCTTCATACACACCATCAAACATCTACACACCTTTACAAACACCATCATACATATGCACATCTTTTCACACACCATCGTACATCTGCACACCTTCACACACACCATCATACATCTACACACTTTCATACACACCATCATACATCTACACACCTTCACACACACCATCATACATCTACACACCTTCA
>JBBPCZ010000001.1:42253449-42270225 GCA_037974445.1 Brycinus macrolepidotus | reverse complement strand
CTGAAGCATTAAGATTGCCCTTCACTGGAAGTAAGGGGCCTAGCCCAAACCCTGAAAAACAGGTGTGTCCCAATATTCTTGTCCATATAGTGTATATAAAAATTACGGAAATGCTGGTAAAATAATTTACTAATTTAATACTTTACTTGGTTTACTTACTGAGAAAATGTAAGCCTGCTTTGACTCTGTGATGCTGTCTAACTGTAAACATGTGAGTGTTAACAAAACAGTGCAGTATGTTCAGTACAGATTGTTAGTGAGTAAGTTAATCTAGCAAGCAGGATAGCTAATCAGTCAATTGAGGTGCAGCCACTGGTGTAACACATCCATCATTATTTAGACTCACTACAGGAACAGCATGAGAAGAAAAGGCTAAGACATCCTCCTCTTTTTACACACAGTGTAAAATGTACATATTTTGGAGTGTTGGAAGTACATATTTGATGGTATAGACTGTCAGACCGTAAATCAGCCAAAATGTTAACCTTATACAGCTCACCCCAACCACCGTCCCTTGTATGTCCCCCAAATTATGTCCTACGCAAAAGTGGTAATAGTATTTCCAGCCAGCCCATTCTAATTTACAGAGGTTTCATCAAATAAAAATTCTTAATCCTGTTCAAACTTCTTAGATTAGTACAGTTTACACTTATAAATGACATTAGACAGTGAACATTTCTTGAAATCCTCTTAAGTCCACTCTTGTTAGTTAGCTTTAAGCACATTACAGTAAAGGGAAGTTTTACATGCTAGCAAGAGGACAAAGATGGAACAAACTTCAGTTTGACTATTTATAATTTCATTTTGCTCTGGTGTCCTCTGTTCATTTTTTGCCATTTTACTGTACAGCTTTTGTCAGATTTGCATTGGTTTATCTTCAGTTCTCATGTAGTCAGTCAGAATATATTTATGTAGCAAAATAGGATGATTTAGAGCAAGGTATATGATTACATACTAGCTGTGTCTAATTTATTCAAGAATTACACTACTTACACTTTTATTACACACATGCTTTTTTTTACATTTAGTACATTTATTATCATCATTATTGATTTTATAGAGAGCCAGTACATTCTGCTGGAGATTTGTTTGGTTGTAAAGTTAACCAGATAAAATAAAGCATGGGATATTCCAGCAAATTCATTAATTTTTTGACATTTTAAATCATCCTAAACATGACATGAAGCATCATTTATGGTTAAAACATTTAGTGTATAAATTATGTGTGTTTATCTCACAACCAGTACTATAGACATACAAACACGTATCAGCTTAGCTGTTTTCTCTGTTGTGGCAAAGCACCTTCATGTGGATTACACTGGAGCAGTTCCAGTCCACTTGGAAACAAATATTCAGCCAAGAGAAGAAAGTTCAAGGAGTTTGCTTCAGGACATAGGCTTGATGGATTGACTGTAGGTATCATTGCCACCCAAATAGAGGAGAAATCGCAGGCTGGTGGTCACCTTTTTTTCCAAACATCAGGAACCAACTGTGAGCTCCACATCCATGGAAGCCTCTGCTGATGTGCTGTCAGACCAGGCTCCCAGTTTCAGCAGACACGAGATAGTCCGTAGGGATGCCTCCACCAGTGAGTTTCTCAGGTTGCTAGGTGAGGTCCTGTGCTGCCTTTGCTGCCAGCTGAGGGGTCTCTCTCCACGTTACCCTGGACTGTGACTTCACATTGGGCACCTCTACCTCTGTTGCTGAACAAATACCAGTGGAAGTGCTTTATCATCCAAGGAAGCGTGGTCTTTCTGTACATGCTGTGCTGTGACGTCTCAGCTGAGCATGCAATCTGTGGTGCTCACTTGGTATTTGGTGACATGTTCCTACATTGGCCGTGAGATTGCAAAATAGTGGCTGGAGATATTACACTTGTGACTGATTACATATTCTGTTTCATTTACCAAAATATGAGCAACTTGTTAGTTTTGCATAGATGTGCCTCCATCTTTCTGGGTAAGAGTGTCTGCCAAATACTATAAAAACCAGGTGTAGTTTCAAAAGATGTGTTGTCGAGAGGCTTCATTTAACAATGGTAGTGGCATGACCCTCAAACATGCACTGAAAGAATGAGTACTAACTGAATAAACTCTTAGTAGTAGATTGTTTTCGTAAGAAGGAAGTAAGATAGTGAGTGAAAAATAAGTTTCATATTCTGTTTTGTCTCAAACTTATTGATGACTCTGGTATTAAACAGTACCGAAACTGTGCACTTCATGAGCATGCAGTTAGTGGGACTGTTTGCATGGAACCTGTAGTCTTAGAAAGTCAAACACTGAATTCAGGTGAATTATGAGGATGTACTACAGTTGCATCAAAGCACATTTTGTACTGTGTCTGCGCTCATATGTACATAAGGCCCTCAGATTTAAGTGATTCTACTTTGAGCAGGAGAGATGGCTCCTGCTGCTGCAGGCACAGGCAGTGGAGTGGCAGCACCTCAGCTGGGATTAAGACCTGCAATCACAGGTGCTGATACTGGAGTGACAGCAAAATAAGTGGACAGGAAAACAAAACAAACAGGGGCACTGAAGCAGAAACCAGCTGAAAAAGGGGTGACAGGGCCTGGAGAACAGAGTGGTAGTATCATAGGCAAGGAATGAGACCACATTGGATCAGCAGCACTTTCAGACCTTAGCACAAAGACAGCAGGCATGAGCCCTAAAAGGGTGGCACTTCCATGAGTTGGTATGGAGCCTGTAGTCGTGGGCAGGAGCTTTGAAGCAGCAGCACATGCAGGTGTGGGCAAGGACACTGGAGAGGCGGTTCCAGTTGTGAGCAAGTGCAGTGCATCAACAATGCCTTTAGTTGCATCAAGGACCTTTAGACTGGCATCACGCATGGGCATGGACCACACTCTGGAGTAGTGGTACCTGCTGCCATGAGCAGGAATAATGAAGTAGTGAAGCCTTCAGCTGTGAGCAGGGACACTGGAACCGTGGCATCTGCAGGAGTTCTTGAAAGGTGGTGCCTTCAAACCTGCAAGAAGAATACAGTGGCACTGTTTTCAGCTGTGGACAGGACTTCTGGAGGTCAAGTGCAGGCCCCAGGAGCAACTGCTTGCTGTGTCGTGGAGTTGTTTTCGGCCCCAGGCACGGAACGATGATACTTTCAACGGGCTGCAGGGTGGGACATGCCTACACCAAAACTGAAGTGACAACACCGCAAGTGGAGAGGAGGGGCACTGAAGCAGTGGCGCATTCAGCCGAGGACAGGAAGTACAGGAGGACAGGAGGTAACTTCAGCCACAGGCTTGGAGACTGAAGAGAGCATCATTGACTGGGAATGAAACCTTTAGCTACACACAGGCATGGGCACAAAGATCGCTGGCATGAGTTCGAGAATGGTGGCACCTGCACGAGTGCTAATGGAGTGGTGGTCCCTTCAGCAACAGAAAGGCATTCTAGTGCAACAGGTTCTTCAGGGAAGGGCAAGCAGATTGTGATGGTGATACTTTCAGCAATGCAGATGAGCTCAGGTTGCAGGCTTGGAGACTGAAGTGTCATTGTCACGAACCAGGAATGAGACTTCAAGAGTGGTGCTGCCACCGGATGCAGGCACATAATAATATATTAAATAATAAATATAAACATTTTGAATGTCCTCGATTGGTAAGGATTCCATAGTCAAGCAGCCTATATGGTCATTATGCAAGTTGTGTAAGGCCCTGCAAATTACACAAGGGTCTCCCCCTCATATCAAAATGGGTGTCAATGTTCACAACTTCAATGAAAAGATAAAGTGGGGCAATTCCTTTGGTCACATAAAGAGAGAGAAAAAAACCATTGCGGTAACAGCAATCACGTAATCGTGTGTTCGCTATGCTAGCTTGCAGTGCATCTCTCTCTGGTCTGTCTTGCTTTCCTAGCTGCTCGGTGCTTTTCTTGGTCTGCTTCTTGCTTGCACAGCCACTTCCAGGGTCGTGTTCTGTGTCTGAGAAAATTGAGAGCGAAAAGCAACTATTTATGTTTAATAACTATTTATGTTTGAAAAATAGGTGTTTTTCATTATCACTTTTCTCAGAGACAGAACACTGCCCTGGAAGAGGCTCAGAAAAGATAACCGTATTGCAATGTTGTCAATAAACATTCAGGAGAAGTTGCCGCAGGCAGGTTGAGTTATTGCTTAAAGTTACTAAATGACAACGTGATGGCATGATGTAAACTGCCTCATTACACAGAATACACAAAGATGTTACTCAAACTGACCAAAAATAGGATTTGAAATGAGTGTGCTTCTATGCAGTAACAGTACTGAAGGCTTAACTCAACAGATTGTTAATGCTAAAAATTTTGAGATCCAAACCAAACAATTGTACTCTGAACTAAATGTGTTTGAATGACTTGAATAAAAGTTTACAAAAGTGTTTTGTAACACATGCTACTGAGACTGCAGTCAGTCACAACAATTGCTACTGATGTCTGTAGTGTTGCCAAAAAACTCTCACCAGAAGTCACTACTAGCCCTCTGAAATGTCACCCGTGTTTTTTTAAAATAGACATGATACAGGACAGACAATCGGAACAGTGGTCATTGACATTTCAATCTTAAAGGTGCAGTAACAAAATCAGCCAGTTCAAGTTTAATGGCTATTGAATGGTCGGAATTCGTAAAAACTAATTATGTCTTTGGAACATAAAATCACATAAGCGTCATAGGTGGACCTCAGGACAGGGGCCCTTTAAAGCAACCTCAAATGCTGTGTAGATTAAATTACCCAAAGTAGTCAGTCACAAGACTTTTGTGCCATGGCAGCCAGACTGACTACCTTATTTTTATACCTTTGGTTCTCCTAAAAGCAGAATTTAACTTCTGCTTTTTGTCAATTATGACCACAAATACAGCCATAACCACTTCTCCTTGCCTCGGGCAATTCTGAGGTTTAAATTACTTTTACTTCACATTTTAGCCACACAGAGTCAGCCTCTAAAGTGAGGCAGAGAATTGCATCCACACAACTCCAGTTGTTCACTGTTGTCTCATTCTTTAATTCCTTTTGTCACAATAAAAATAACCACTAACAAAGACTTCATTTGGATTACAGTATTTACAGATACAGACAAAATAATCAGTTAACTCCTTCACCTCATATTGGCTCTTGTTCCAACCCCAGGAATGCACAAAAACATGGACCTATTGCTGTCATTAACGTTTCTGAGGTATAGAGGCTACTTCAAAAGTATTAGTAGACATGATCAGGTCAAGCTCATCTTCATGATCATAACCCCTCAGGAGGAGCAATAGTTTTTCAAAAAGTGCACAAGATCCATTGACCGGAAGAACTCATCAGCAAACGCACACCATTCTCTAAAAGTCAGTAGAATCCATGACGAGTTTCCATAGATTCCAGTGAAGAAGCCAGACTGACATGGAGCACGTTTCTTATTCCAGAAAGTCAACATGAATGTTAATATGCTTTCGTTTCGGTGTGAATATGGTCCCTGAGGGGATTTTATGAAAGTGAGTCAGTTATTGTATGTGCACGTGTTTGTGTCCTGATGAATAAAGCAGAAATTTTGCTTGCCAGTCCACTGTCATCTTGTATGCAGTCATATACAGTACCCATTGTGTCATTCAATACGTACCATTCTATTCATTATCTTCAATATATTTGCAGGTGATCACACATCAATAACATTGCAGAATATCATAAGCCAAGTACAGTAGATGAAACCAACACATTTGTTGCACAAACAAAAAAAAACCCTAAAAAAACAGAAAAAGGCGATAAAATGTCTATCACAGCTTCATTACTTCATCACTTCCTGCATATGTTGATGTACTCTTGTGTTTAAATCAGCTGCATTCCTTCAGTCCCTAATCGGAGTGGGAGCAGAGATCACATTTTAGAAAAGTGAAGAATAGATGGCACTTAATCTTTTTGGTCTTGATGTTCATCCTTTGTGTTACCTGGAGCGAGTCTTTAAGATCATGCACTTATAAGTGTATACCCCACCGAACAAAGGGTACAGCACAAAAAAGGAACAGCACCTAGAAAACAAGCTGTTGGCATTTCTCTGCTGTTTATCTCATTTTCCATCTGCTAAAATGCAAAAACCTGTATCCTGAGACCTCAGGCTTCAGTCCAGTGTTAACACCTTCACAGTACATTAGTTCTGATGTAAAGATGTTGCTTGCTGGGGCAGCCCTGCACCCTAATTTACAGCTGTAGACAACAGGAGCGGTGCGTGTGGTGGCACGACTGCAAAACCAGTGTTCCACAAAAAGACAACCACTTTGACCTAGCAGTGCCTGACAACCTGGTGAGGATGACTTTGCCATGCAAAGGAGCCCAGATAAGCACTGGGATGAGGTCCAGCTGCTTTACTTACTTAAGTGTAAGTCATTCAGCTCTGCTCAAATCTGTTAAGCGCACAATCCAGTCATCTTTGTCTAAAAAGTACAACATGGAAAACTGAAAATTTTTTGCTACAGTGTAACATATTTTAGTGGCTGTTCATGTTTTGTCTATTGCCTACAGGAAATATTAATACATTTGAACAAATAAATACATTTTTAAAAATGCAAATGACCTTTAACCACACGCACCAGAATTACTGTAAGACTGACACACTGTTTTTTCCAGTGGGTTGTGCTGTGAAGTTTTTGGAGAGGTTTCGATGGGTCACGTACTGCCAGGCAACATGCTCTGTATGCAAAACTGCATCTTCTCCTGCCCACTCCTTGCTGCGATGTCAGCCTTCTCCAGTGTGCGATTATCCTTGTTTTAGTCACTCGGTTCCAGATGCATAATAAGGCCTGACTGTACAGCACACTCTGAACGTGTTCACCAACTGCCTGAAGCAACCAACTGCATGGGAGAAATAGTTCTTCAAAGAAAAAAGCCTGAGTAAAGTATTGAGGTTCAAATACAGATGGGTACTAGAAGAGCCCGAAGAGAATATTGTACACCAAGAAACTGGAAATGCAAATCTGTAGAAATAAAACTGGTCTTAACGCAGGTATCAAAACTGTCACTGGCAGAGGATCTATGCTATCGACGTTTGGAAGATTTTTTAGAGTGGTGTGTTTTTAGATATGGCTGTCAGGATCAGCTTCCCCTGAGAGACTGCGTTGAACACAGTGATCGCAATGCCATCTGCTGTGTCAATTCAGAGTATTAGAACACATTATAAAATTAATTTAGTGCAGCAGGGCCACAGGAAGAAAGCTAAATAAAGATTAGCACCCTGCCTCGTACACTCATACATTTGCAAAAAAAAAATTAATGTCACTGGACTTTTCAAAGTGCACTGATCATCATGGCACGATCTCAAACATGACCTTAAAAAAAGCTGCTTAGAATGAAGAGGGGCACCAGCCATGAAATCAGGAAACAGAGAACACGGCGCCACATCTTCCAACTAATCAGAAGGGGGCAGGGCAGGTGTGGTCAAATTTAGAACAGCCAACCTATTGACTGGATGGCTTTGGGCTTTTACTGACGATAGCTGGAGGACTTTGCGTATTCACTTGTGGTAGCAGCAGCAGCTCATTTTTCCTCAAAAGTGTGAACACACCATCACACTGACAGTGGACCACACTCCAGGTTACGTTTCACTGACATTGTACAGTTTCTTTAAACTCTTTCATTCAGGTTCAGTACAGTCTTTATTTATGATGGTTCAACCCTACCAACAGTGGCTGAGACCATAAAGCTATGACAAGTTTTTCTTGTAGAATTGTGAGACACTTCTCCAAGGAAAGGGATGAGAGGGTTCCATATGGCTCTAATCATTGTATCACAGTCTCCGACCCAGGCTATAGACCGCCAGCAGGGGAGCAGCAGCAGTCCAAGAGGGGAAAAAAATCAATACTTGTCCAAGTGTCTGAAACAGAATCTGGTGTTCATCTGGCTGAAAAATGGGGTTCTCAGCTTCACTGGGTCAGACATTCAGAAGGCTGGAGAGGTGCATTCTGTTTTTGGAACCACCTTCCAGATTTCCACAGCAGCACAACTCTCCTGCTCTCTTCATCGTGGCTCCCTCTCTGCTGTGAAGAGAACAATTAAGCTCCATTAGAAAAACCAATGTTAAAACAGATCCAAAGAGAGGGCCTGCAAATGGTAGCATTAAGACAACATATTGAAAAGTACCATTTCTAATATTTGCTGTCTTTCTATTACATATAACCTGGGCATATATGCAGAACATGATGGGAAAAATGTTGCGTAATGTCAACAAGAGCTCTACATGACTGGAATGCTTGGTTGCGTTTACCCGCACCTCCTGTAAGTCTTACTACAAACACTCTCCAAAAACCCTACCCTACACCCTAGGATTGTAACAACAAACTGAGCATATGATTCAGTTAATTTCGGTCTCACAAAGTATTTTGAACAAAATTTGAATGAAGAAGAATATCCATGGCACAACCTATTCATGAGACTAGATGTGGTGGTTAAGTCAATGACAACTTTGTGTTAAAGCAGAATTTTTATTATTTTGGCACAATTTTATTATTTTGTTTTTCTTTTATGGAATATGCCATTCTACAGAAATTAACTGGTTAGAACTGCTCACAGTTAGAACTGGCCACAGCAGTAGTGTTATTAACCAGACATTTGCCTAATATTATGCAGGTCCTGCTTGTGTAACCAAAACAGCTCTGAGAGGTCAAGGAATGGACTACACAAGGCCTCTGAAGGTGTGCTGTGGTATCTGGCATCAAGATGATCCTTTTAGGCCTCCAAGTTGCAAGGTGGGATCTCCAAAGATTGGACTAGTTTGTCCAGCACGACCACAGATGTTCGACTGGATTGAGATCTGAAAATCTGGACCCTTTGTCATGTTCCACAAACCATTCCTGAACACTTTTGCAGTGTGACAGGGTGCATTATCCTGCTAAAAGAGGGCACTGCCATTAGGGAATACTGTTGCCATGAAGGTGTGTTCTTGGTCTGCAACTATGTTTAGGTAGGTGGTTACATATCAAAGTCCACATGAATGTCAAGACCCAAGGCTTCTCAGCAGAACATTATCCAGAGCATCACAGCGCCTCTGCTTGGCTTGCCTTGTTTCCCTAGTGCATCCTGGTGCCATCTTTTCAGGTAAGAGACACACATGCACCCGGTCATTCACATGATGTAAAAAGAAAATGTGATTCATCAGACCAGCCCACTTTCTTACATTACTCCATAGTTCAGCTGTGATGCTCATGTGCCCATTGTAGGCACTTTCAGCAATAGACAAGAGTTAGCATGGGAACTCTGACTGGTCTGTAGCTATGCAGCCCCATACACAGCAAGCTGTGATGCACAGTGTATTCGGAGACCTTTCTATCATAACCATCTAACCCTTGTCAAAGTTGCTCAGATGCCTAGTTCTCCAGCTTCCAACACATCAACTTCAAAATCTGACTGTTCACTTGCTGCCTAAATATCCCACCCCTTGACAGGTGCCACTGAAAGAGATAATGAGAAAATCAGCGGTTTTAATGTTGTGGCCAACTGTGTATCTATTATACAGGCCTGCAGTTAACGCGTGAGTAGAGAACCCCTGCCATTGAGCACACTGTTGCTTACAGACAGCCATGAAGAAGCTCAGGCTGATTGAATACTAAATACCCATTAACTTTTCAATAAATGTGTCACAAATTTGTCGTACAAATAATGAACATGTGCCAGTCGTGCATAACATTACATAGCAGTGTTAAATGCAAAAACCTTAACAAGAAGCTTTTATCTTTAGAAGCTTACTTTGGGTTATTTATTTTACAGTGAATTCAGTAAATATTTCAAATTATAGCCTCTGGGAGGAGCCTGTTAGCCTATTTGCTATCTGCCAAGCTCATCAGTCTAGACCTAAGTTGTAAAAGAAAATGGTGTTCTTACAAAGGGTATGTTTATAGGGTTTCAGGAATTTTACTTTACGTACATGCCATTTGGGATTGCAAACATATGTGCTTTTGGGAGATCCTACACTTTTTTAACTCCTGCAAGGATGTCAGTTTGCCCACATGGTCTATTAAACAGCAAATGTTCTGTACATAGTGTTGCGATAATGAATGAACAAAGGAGAGTCTGAACAGGTCATTTTCTATTAGGTAATTACATCTCTCAGAGCAGGAGTTGGAGGGTCATCACCAGCTGATTTAACTCAGTTGGTTACCACAGATTCTGGGGGTGTTACTAAAATAATGAATCCAGTATTACTGAACTTCAACTACTTAACTGCTAGAGCTTCATTTTCACTTGTTGCACTTTTTAGGAAAGATTCCTTCTCTTTAATCTGTTCTGACAGCTTCGCCTAATATAGATAACTGAGACCTGAATAAATAAATAAAAAAAAAATAGCTGGCATTTACAAGCTGCACTTGCACTCTCTTGGAGCACAAAATCCAATATGGAACACTTTTATTGATAAGTTAACAAAAGTCTGACAAAGTGCACTGGTACTGTTATATAAGCAGTATTACCAAGATGCCAAGGTCAAGCCAAGTCAGTTATGTTGAGTACAGTGACTCTTACCTTCATACCTCTGGCGTCACAAACATATACAGTTGATTCAAACTGTCTTCAAACGTCTTCAAATCTGAGCAGGAGCACAGACAGTACATCTGCTATTCCTCTCCCAGCTCCATTTTGGCGAAGTTATAATCCGCATGAAAAAGTACTGAGTCGACATATTCAAAAGTTCTCGCTTGCATTCCTTGGCGATTCCAGTGACAAAAAACACTACAAAACGTTTTATTTTACTTGACTTCTTTTCTTCCTTCACTTTTACTTCTTGCTGTAATCAAGCTACACTTTAGTTTTAACTGGAGTTCATTTTCCCAAGAAATAATTCCAGAAATAAATCCATTAGTCATATCCATCCGTTCCAGCGTCTGTAATTCACAATCATTTCCCCTCAAGGGAAAAAAAAAAAGTCTTTTCCTACTTGCTTTCAATGTTTAAATAATAATAATAATAATAAAAACGGATTCATAACTTATTAAATGGTGTAAGCAGTCCAAGGAAGATAATTCCATTTATCTTCTTTTGATATAATGACTTGTGCTTTCCAATAAAGGGAAAAAACAAACAAACAAACAAAAACTTTAAAAAGTAAAAAGAAGCAGCAAAGTTTTTGCAGGGGGGTGCGCTGTTTGTTAGATAATAGTTGAAAAAGACCCGCAAGTTATTTTCTATCTGCACTTTGGGGAGGCTTCGCTGCTGTTGGACAAAGGCTCTTCCAACTCATCCTCCTCAAAGCCATGAAATGTGGAAGTGTCGCTCTCCGAGGTTGCGCCAAACAGCTCCTCGGCACCAGCAAAAGTCTTCTCATCTTTCTCTCCATCACGCCCACCTAGCAAAACACACAACAATGTTGAATACAACTGGATACTATAGTATATGTTTCTGACTTTATTTTGCACAGTAGCAATACTTATAGAAAACTTTCTTGCAGGTGTCCCTGTTGCACTGTAACCCCTTTAGGGTATAGTAAGTTGACTAATTTTATATTGATATTTTTTAAATTATGAATTACTAAAATGCACTATGCACTACAAGTAATGTCTTAGTGTATTCTGAACAATGCATCGACACATCATTGTGCTACTTTGTGCTTATACTGAGACAACTTTGAAAACATCCAAGCCACAATATTTATATTAGCACTAGGAATCTGAGAGGCTGAGAGGAAGACACAGAACTGTATGCCGGAATTATTATAAAACACACGTACCTGAGCAACCACACTTGGTGCACTTGCCTTCTTTAATTTTGGGGCCTGGATTTCTTTGACAGACATCACAGAAGTTGTTCTGTGTATGATCCCCATCTAGATTCTTTTGATCTGAAAGGGCAGAATTAGAGGAACCATTCAGTTTATCTGATGCCACTACTATCACTAACACAGCTCAATAAAATTAAAATTGTCTTAGTTTACCTAATCCTTTATATTAAATTGGGAAAAAAGCAAGGCTTACGTCTGCGACTGTGAGGACGGTGGTTAACGGGTGGAGACTGTGAGGGCTCAGAGTCCCTGGCCTGGGGCTCCTCCTTTTCAGCAATGTGGGAATGACCATAATGGTAGCTTAAGCCAGTGCGATTCCTATAGCGCTTCCCACATACTGAAACAGAACAAAGTTATCTGCTATAGAGCACCAACACAAAAACCTCAATATATGCAAAACCTTGTGGACTACTTTCCAAAACCTACTGGGAATTTGAGACAGTGATTCTTGTATGGATAATGTGGACTAACAGATCAGTTCTTGGCCTAATGTGTGACAAATTGCTCATAAAATATCATTGCACAAAATATGAGCACATCTTGCACAAATCTTGAGTACATCTTGCAGAGGAAAGCCATCTTTACTCTTTCTAATCTTTCTTTTAAGTCCAAATTTCTAACGCAGACAAATCCCACATACCTGAGGCTCCAGCTTTTGAGTTATGCTTTTGTTTGTATCTGCCTGAAACAGAAGACACAAGGCAAACAAAATCAGAAAATGAGAGAAAACTGTAAAAGCAAACATGATCAGCAGGAACAACAAGGTTGCGTAGAGAGAGGTGGTGCAATGACTAATGGACCGGAGCAAAACCAACATCCTGTCTCTGAATGTGGACAAAACAAGAGAGATGGTTGCTGACTTCAGGAGGGCATGAGGTGATCACTCTCCGCTCTACATGAACGGGTCCTAAGCGGAGATCGTCGAGAGCACTAAGGTTCTCCGCAGTATGAACACCAAGTTCCTTGGTGTTCACACTGCAGAGAACCTCATGCGGACTCTCAACACCTGCTCCGACTAAAAGAAGGCCCAACAATGTCTCTACTTCCTACAGAGACTTAGGAGAGCACCCCCTATCCTCACCATGTTCTACAGAGGGACTATAGAGAGCATTCTCTGTAGCTGCATCACGGCTTGGGAATTGTTCCATTTTGGATTGCAAGACCTTGCAGAGGATAGTGAGGACAGCTGAGAAGATCATCAGGATCTCTCTCCCCTCTGTCATGGACATTTAAGCCACATGCTGCATCAGTAAAGCCTCCAGTATTGTGGATGACCCCACACGCTCTCATCTCCCTCCTCCCGTCTGGCAAAAGGTTCTGTAGCATATGGGCCTCCACTGCCAGAATCCCTCGTGCCATCACACTCTTCAGTCAGAACTGAAACAAAAACTATACCTCTGACACACACACAAACACATCCCTGACCTAAACTTCCTCCTCCTCCTAACACAATGCAAATACACACTGATTTGTTCTGCCTTAAACAACTCACACTCCAACTGCCTCTGTAACTACCCCTCTATTATATACTGCAAATTCCCTGTCCTGCTGCGGCTGTATTTGCACAATATTATTTATTGCTGTCTACCTCTATTCTGCATTTTTGCACACTTAACGACTCCGCAGCTAAAATACAGTATTCATTATAAAACTGTATTCATTCAAACTAGTACTGTAGCTGTCAGCTGCACTAAATATTGTCTTGTTGCCCTTGTGTTTTTCTTGCACTCTCTTTCTATTTGCACTGTGTATTTTGTCCAAACTTGTAGTCTAGTGTTCCATGTCTGTTCTTGTGTTGCACCCCGGTCCTCCAGTTGTGTTGTTTCGTTTCAATGTGTACTGTGGAAATGGTTGAAATGACAATAAACCTACTTGACTTGACTTGATATGTCACACTTTACATGAATATTCCTCATGTTAAAGTTCTTTTAAACTTGTGGTCCATGCAAGTTTGTTAATCTAAGTTAATGTGACTAGGCCCATTTAACATTTTTTTTAGCAACCAGCCACAGGATTCCTGTACATTTTTCAATTACAAAATATTTTCATTTTCTTCAGTACTGGCCACTTACCCTCATAGATGTATGGCTTGTCTTGGTCGTCTAAGTCCGCCCTCCGACGTCCTGAACCTCGACCCTTCAACGAGAGAGAAGCCAAACAAAAATCTTAGCAATACAAATGCTTGTAATCTTCATTGTGAACGCCTTTTAAACAAAATTACATATTACATATTACAGTACTGAACTGATACTTTTTAAAACATTATTCTTGCTCCAAGCTTACAAAAGGAACTGGTATCATAGAGTAGGCAAATCGTGATAGGATGCATGGATTGCAAGAATCTATATTTTCTCTGTTTATCAGACATAGTTACCTGAACCTTCTAAAAGGTAAGGACAGTTTGCCTCCATTCATTTTAGACACCAAGTTAATGGCAATATCAGCACTTAAACTTTAGCTAGTTATTTATGCTAGTCAGGAGGTTCTCCAGCAACTTTGAACACATCTGACACTCAGTCTTATGTGTTGCCACACACTGCCTATCTGTAGCTTGGTTTTCCTTTTGGAAATCTGTCATCATGCACTGAAGGACCTGTGTTTGTAAACCATTTTTCTAGTATACACTTCATGGCCAAAATTATGTATACACTTCTAATTATTGGCTTCAGGTGTGTAAGCGACACCCATTGCTAATGGGTATGTAAAGTCAAGATTGGTGGATTGGTAAATCACACTTTACATTCTGATTGACGAATCTGGGTTTGGCAGATGTCAAATGCTACTTTACAGAATGCATAATGCCACGGCACAGTTTGGTGGAGCAGGGATAATGGGCAGGGGCTGGTTTTCAGGGCTTGGGCTTGAGCCCTTAGTTACAGTGAAGGGTAATATTAACACTGCAGCATAAAAAATATTTTATGCAACTATATACTTCCAGCTTTGTAGCAACAGTTTGGAGAATGCCCTTTCCTGTTCGAGCATGACTGTGCCACTGTGCACAAAGCAAGGTCCATAAAGACCTTCACTGGGGGGGCTTCAGATTGATGCCCATGGTTTTGGAATGGGATGTCCAATAAGCTCATGTAGGTGTGATTGTCCCGTATCTACATACTTGTGAACAATTTCTGTAATGCACCACACAGAAATTGGTGTGTTTCCTGCTCATGGCAAATCCAGTTTTATGTAGTTCCGGTAAATATATCAGTGGGGTGGAAGTAGCCTAGTGGGTAAAAAACTTGCCTTTGAACCTGATGACCATAAAGTCGCAGGTTCAAACCCTCACTTTCTATCACTGTGTCCTTAAGCAAGACACTTAACCCTCAGTTGCTCCAGGGGACTGTCCCCGTAACTAATGATTGTAAATCGCTCTGGATAAGAGCATCCGCCAAATGCCCCCTTTATATCAATAAGCAGGTTCAGCACTGTATATCCAGGGGTCTGAATGATAAATACAAGGGGGACCAGTCACTCACTCTGCCTTTGCCCCGATGTTTTCGTTTTGGTATGTCCACTTCAAAGTCCTCATCGTCATGGTAACCATCTTCATTGGCGTCAGCTTCCAAAACTCTCTGTAATCGATAACGAGGTGAGAGAGTGAGAGTGAGCGAGAGAAGGAAAGGAGAGACAGCACCATTTACCAAGTCATGGGAACTGTACAAACATTAAAACAACTATTCTGCACACCAGTGTAAAATTAACTATACACAACTACCTAAAGGTGCCTTTCACATACTTTAGTTACTATCCAGTTCAACAGACAACAATATTTCCACAACAAACTTGAGTAATTATACCCTATAGCTGCCATAGGCAGGACATTAATCAGTTTGGTTGGGAAGTGCAGTTATTCTTCACATACAGTATGAACTCCTGAATTTATGTCCTTTGAGGAAACTTTAGGGATTGCAGACATAAGCTTCTAGCACTGATGCCTTAAAGACAAAAATAATAGTCATAGTCATATTCTTTAAATACAAAAGTTAGTATATAACACACAGTTATGAGACAGAGAAACACTGTTCGAAGAAACAGTCCAAACAATCAGAATCAGAAAACTTTCTTGATCCCAGAGGAAACTGCTTATGCTACAACAGCAAAGACACACAGAGACACAAAGACAAGAACAATATAAAATATAGTATAAGTCAAAATAAAACTCAGAAGAAATACTCTTAAAATGCTTAGTACTAAATACACTATGCTACTCTGGTAAGTATGGGAGGTGGATATAAATACAAATACTATAGATAGATAAAACAACTGCTGAAATATTTTACTAGTTAAAACAAAATTACTGCTTAAGTATTTTACTAGTTAACTGTTAACTAGATAACTATTATACAAGTTAACAGTTTACTAGTTTACTGCTGAAGTATTTTACTAGTTCATTATATCTACAGTCAAATAAGAAACTTGGTTTCCGCCCAACAGTAAAAAGAATAAAAATAAGTTTATGCTCTTCTTTAGCTTTATACAGGTTGGTATTTACTTTCTCTGAGAGTACCTCCTTACCTGAATCTCCAGTAGGCTCTCCTCATCTCTGGAATTGTTCCTCTTGTCAAGGCTTTCCCCTCTGAGCAAAGCCTCCAGGGTAGTACTTGGTGTAGGCAAAGCCTCTTTACCTGCAAAGGCCGCACCACAATGAATGGAGAGAAGAGTGTAGTAAGAACATTGATACAAACACACTCAAAATTATTTACAAGCAATAAATCACGTTCTAGACACCAAAGACTGAATTATTGTAAAAAACCAAGGAAATCCCAAAAAGCCAGGCAAAGCCACAGGCATCTCATAGCTCAATGTTTAAGGGAGCGTAATTAGCCTCGCTCTCTCCATGACTCAGTGCAATTCTAGCCAGCACTGGCATAAGATAACTGGCAGTTAGTGTTCTCCTCCAAGCATGCAGGGCTCCAGACAAAATAAAAACCTTAGGAGCCATTGGCTCCTAAACACAAAATATTTGGGAGCCAAATTACTTTTTTAGGAGCCATAATCTCTATCAAATATATATATAAAATATAAATAAAAAAATATTGTCATGGCACATTTTGTC
>JBBPCZ010000001.1:42242833-42253349 GCA_037974445.1 Brycinus macrolepidotus | reverse complement strand
TAAAATGAAAAAACTAGTCGCAAAATGAATAATCTAGTCGCATTGGCGACCATTTTAGTCGCCATCTGGAGCCCTGAGCGTGTCAAGTCATCCAAAGACATCTCGTTAGCAGCATTTCAAAATGATGCACTGGCTGGTTTCATATGTCTTGGAGGAATTATGGGGTAGCCTTCACCATGACCATGTTTTGGGTGCATCATAATCTAAGAGACCTAGCTAGTGGGTGGGATTTAGCAGTGACTAAACTGAAGAGAAAACTGGGCCAAAAACCCAAAAAGAACAAAAAACATTCCTAATGTCAATTCTAAACTTTAAATACTTAACTGTGATACAAACAGACTTCTGGTCAACAATCTACGCACAAAGTATTTTTCTTGGACAATTTAAACATCAATCGCATGATTCCTGACACAGAATCCCTCTAAAGTTAAAAACACATATCAGTTTTTTGATAACTGAGAAATCAATAGGCAATTTTGTGAACATTTTATGAATTGGTCTGTTCTCCAAAACTGATGACAATTGTTCTAATTAAGACTTTGTCACCACTTCTGGCAACTGGAGACTGAAAATACTGGGCTCTTAATACATACTAAAAGAAAATAAAGAAAAGCATATTTATCAATAATGCTATCACTAGTTTCCAAAGTGCTTGTTGTCCCATCCCTACAAGCCCAATCCCTAAATTGTTACTTTAGGAAGACCTGAAGACTATCACATACTCTATGAGTTAGCTTCCCTGTCAGAGATTAAGCATAGTCCTGTACTACATTTTCCTTTCAGTGCTGTGTAGTCCAGGACTGGCCTTATTCCCCCTGCCTGCGAAACTGAACCCAAGAGACAAACATGGCTTGATTTAAACCTGAACCACTGCACTCAAAGGGAGGGATAGTGTGGTGGCAGGATGTTATTACCTATATGTAAACCATAGAGATGAAGGCCTGAATCCATGGAAGTATGCAACCTCCTCTTCTTTCTCCAGCAGCGGGCTGGGTATGTGTACATCTGGCCGGCTGCCGAACCTGAACGCACAACCACAGAAAACACAATCATGAAGTTTTGCTCAACAATGACCCATTAACAATATCCAGCAAGAGCAATACAAAGATTAATGATGGATTTTCTACAAATTACAAGTCAAAACAAAAAAAAAAACTAAAAGGGCCAGGTTAGGGGGTTAGACCTTTTACTTGTCCTGGTGTTAATACCCACCCGGTCCGCGATGGTGACGCTCCATCCAGATGTAGCAGTTGTTCTGGGCCACACCAGTCTGCGAGTCGAGGAAGGGCAAGCGCACGCTGCGTTCAGCACACAGTCGAGCATTATAGCTGCGACAATGCTCAATGGCCTCTCTGTAGAACTGGTCACCCAACCTGAAAAAAACACAATCAACACATTTAGATTTATCTTTTGGAACATCTTTTCTAAATCAAAAATGAAATTGTATCAGTTTGTAATAAAAAATGATAAATAATAAATTAACGTCATTATTATGGTCGGTACCTTCTCAGTGCCTCTGGCTCAACTCTGCTACAGATGTGCATGTAGCACATATGCTACTGCACATAATGCAAATCCGTCAATCAGCAAATTTGACTTTGAAACATGAGATGACTGCGAAAGCACATTCCAAATGTACAGTACATCAGACAGACTGTTGTCACTCTACCTAATACCAAGGTTAGCTGCACAAGTGCTACAGCAAATCACAAACAATCTGAGGAAAAAAAGTGCAATTTTGCCTCTGCTTACTCAAAATTACCTGATATTTTCAATGTTATACTTCAAGCTAACAATAGCGTACATGCGCTTTACCACACTAGGTTTAATTTTACTTTAAATACTTAAAATATCTAAATACAACATGTCTCTGAATACGTTTAGTATAATTATACTGTGCCCATCTCTATTCCCTCCTTGTTTTCATTCTGGTAGTTTTCTCTCTGGCTTCTTGTCTGTATGTGTGCTGTGACAATTAAAAAGCACATGGCATTCAGGAAAGGCACGCATGTGTTTTAACTGCCTTTTTGTAAATGTAAGCTAAAGCAATGGTTTGCTGAAAAATCTAATTTACACAATTTTGCCCTTTCCCCCAAACATATCCAATCAGACTGTCGCAGTCAATGTTCCCCATCCCGAATTTGTTAAAGTTTAGAACTGGTGCAATGAGAGTAATATAACTAACAGGCATTGGAAGTCTGCGTCACCTAAAATGTTTTTCAGTGACACAGACTTGAATTATTTTTGTTTCACAATGTTGGACAACAAACATGTCTTGGCTGACTGGCCACATGTGGAGGGGAAAACTGTGTAAATTAGATTTTGCAGGGAACCATTCCTTGAAGGTGACAAAGACAGAACGGTATAGACCCCTCAAGTCTACTCGAATTAATCACTTTGGGTCCAGGCTGGTTATCTCTGTGATAAAAATGAATGTGGTTTTTTCACTGTGGTAAACATAAATGCTCCAAACCTGATATGTTTCATCCCGTGAACACATGTACCTATACCCCAAACCACATATCGTGACAGATTAACCTGCAATACCAGAGCTAGCCACCAAAATTACAACGCACAACAATGACTAATCCTGAAATCATTCATCATTCTATTTCAACATTGTGCGGAAATGCATTCAACGAATCTTATGCATTTTAATAGTAACAACATACAGGACCTTTGCAAAGTGCAAACGCAAAACTAATGCAAAACTCTGTAGCAACTATGTTGAAATGGCATAAATAAGACTACTCATAACATAAATGGCACAAGGTTAGGCTAAAAGCAGAAATTCCAGGTGAAAGAACACCATTCCGCAGACTGTTGCCACCCTCTAGTATAGAAATGACATCCCTTGTCTAAACTACAGCAGATACCTGGACGAGCCAAGGTAAACCTCTTTAATAATACAGACTCGGCCAGCTGAAGGGCAGACACTGTTCATTAATCTTTTCCACCTACTCTTCTTTCAAGAACCCCGCACTTCAGTGTCTGAAAGATCTCTCTTTGAAGAAGCAGTTAGAGAGCTACTAGGGTTAACATGCAGCCTACTAGAAGTACACTGTGACAGAAAGGCAACATGAGTACAAGTGGCAGACTGAAGGTTGGTTGGGCCTTCACTAGCAGAGCGGTCTTGTCAACTGTCTACTGCGTCACATGTCAGAGTCCAGTTTCTCCTTGCTGGAGTTACATAAATTTGTTTTGCATGTTTGGAGGCGGACACTTGTATGTGTGTGCACACGCCCCTTAGAACCACAGAACCACAAAGAACTAGTAGATAGTTTCACTGTACAGTTATTCTCTAATTATTCTGTTCACAGAAATACATTTTGTTATTACATTTGGTATGCCTCATGGAACCCTAATCGGGAGCAGTCGAACATAGAAGATTCTTCATAGAACCATATTAACTGTGCGAATGTGAGAAAAGGGCTCAGGCTGTGTGTATGAGAAGAAGCACACAATGAAAGCACTGCTTAATCACACGAGAGACGGTTTCTGTATCAGTGCTGGCACATCACCCAGTAGTGAATTCAGTCTTGGCTGCAAGACTCAGGCTGTATCTCTTGAGACCGTGCAGGTGCACTCTGGCGTTTTAACAGGAAGTCAGCCTAGCTGCAGCGATGCAAGTTGAGGGATAACACACAAAACGTTTTCAAACACGCACATCAAACACCAAAGAGCTCAGAAATAAAGTGAGAGAAAAGGAGTAAACAAACTGGAAAAAATAATGCAAGCAATAAGGAGATGAGAAAGGTTTAACATTCAATAGTTCATCGTTCAGCCATGCAGACCACAGTGCAACCTGAGTAACACTGCAACCAGTGATTGCGATATGACTCAGCCAAACCCAGTGTGTCAGAGTGTTAAGACAACACAGCCAGCTTCAATCTGATAGCGTTAACTCCATCCGCCTATCACACTAAAATAGTCAGCAAACAAATCTATATTAGAGATTACACTCATTCCACCATATGTGCAAAGGTGAAATATGACTTGTATATCTCTCTTCTGTTATGACTTGCTATTGTGTGAACTTGACTTGGTAATAAGAATTAAGTGTAAGTGGATGTGTCTACTGCCTGCATTCAGACCTTTAGAGGTGCATGTTGTACAAAAAAAGATCATGCAGAGCTGCTATTTCTACGGCAGTTGTTTGATCAAGGCTGGGGGAAAAAAAAAAAAGCCCTAACTGCTAGAGGCCACCACTAAAGCGCTTTCTAGCAGGGGCCTCATCAAAAGACAAAAATGTGTGACAGTTATGGGACAAGGGCTTGAAAGTGGTGCTGAGGCACCTTTTTAGTTCGCTTGTGCTCCTCTTTTCGACACATCAATCCTCACCCTCCTCTTTCTATGAAATGCTGAATGTCATTCTGCAAAGTGCACCAAATTTTACAACTTATAGGATAACTTCTACAATTTAAAGGTTTCCATTCTTAAACCCGGATTAGAAGACCTGGTCAATGCGGTGCTCCCTGGATCACAGTTCAGGAAGCAAAAAAGACACTGACATCCTGTAGCAGCATCCCAAATGTGCTGAACATGCACGAATGCTTCTGGCATCTCCCACCACAAAATGAAAATGAACTGGAATCAAGAATAGCTTATTTTCTGTCAGTGATATACTGATCTATGATATACTGAATCAGTATAAGCAAATACTGATTCTGTTAACTGAGTCTGATTTGAGTGTAGTACTGCAACATTTTTCAGCACAATATTGTATCAAAGTGATGGTGTTTTTTTATATGATTGTATAATTTAAAAATGTATTTACTATTATTATTTATGGCAGCTCTGATAACATTGCTTTTGAAGTCCACAAGATGGCATAAGACCTCGTTCTTCTCCTGCATCACAGCAAAAATATCACTAGCATACTTAATGAGCCGTCTACTTTTATCGCAACAGCATTGAAGCACTGCCTCTGTGGCAATTTCCATACTTAGACCTTTTTGTTTTCTTGACCGCTGCAGTCCCTTTAATTTTGTCGAGTGGGTTTGGGGGGTGGGGAGGGTCGTTTAGTTAATGGATTAGTTTACTCCCGTGACGTCAAAGATTTTGGTGCGGTGGGCCTCCACGTAGAACTGTTACCAGTATAAACACTGTAGGCTTTGTTCAGACTGCGGGTAAAAGCGGCACGAATCCGACATGAAATGCAGATTTGTTTTTTTGCATAACAGTGTGAACAGCAAAAATATAACTCATTGGTTTTTTTTTTTATCTGTATGTTATTGAATGTTAGTCTCATCCCCTCATCATCTGCTGCTACAAACACCAAGTCACTTTTCATAACCACTTGCACTAATAATCTGTTATTTTATTATATCTGTTAGTTATTTGTTAATTATTTTGTTAGTTTTTTTGTTATTCCATTTGCACTATTACTACTGTTTTTTTTTTTGTTTTGTTTTTTTAACTCTTCATTGTCTTATCTATTTCCTCTTGTTGCACTGACCATGTTTATGACAAAAGAATTTCCCTCGGGATAAATAAAGTTCTTTCTTATCTTATCTTTATCTTATAATAAATCTGACTGTTTTCATTCAAATTTGGGCCACTTTCATATGCGGTACTACAAATCCAACTCAAACTTTATCATAATTTCACATGTGGAAGCAGGACCTTTGGCCCTTTAAAATAAATAGAATAGAATAAAATAGTATTTTATTCTATTCTATTGTTTTTTAATCTTTGATGCTCTTTGTTCTGTCCACTTTCTGCCGTGACAAAGCAAATTTCCCACTTGTGGGACTAATAAAGGATTATCTTATCTTATCTTATCTTATCCTTTACAGCAATGTCATCAAATCGTAATTATGGTTACGCTCCAAAGAAAAATTATTTTCAAAATCAGCTTTACCTCAAGAACACTTTGGGGGGAAAAAAGAAGGAAGCAAACAAGTAAAAAAAAAGTCTCACACAGCTCACATATCAATCCAGTATATATTGTTGTTTATGTTCGTTTGGTAGTGTCTTTCACAGCAGGCAAACAAAAGAAACAACTTCTTTTCTCTGCTTGATCAGCTGTGATAATAAAAACAAGCACAGAATCACCATTTTTACTCTTTTCTGCGTCTGTTTTTGGACCTGCAAGTTCAAAGTAGCACTTCAAACAACTCACTTTAATATTGTGTTAAAGGAGTCTATTGATCTTAAGGGACAGCTGTGTGTTCTGGAGGAGTGTGCCAGGTGAACCAGTCCTCCACTGTGCATGCAGTTCAGTTAAGGAGTGTGATCTGTCAACAACGTTGTCAGAAAAAGTCTCATTAAAATAATGTGAGCGGTCCGACAACAATAAAAATGGATTTCTGCAATAAATCGGATTTGAGTCACGTTCACCTTCAACCTGAGATTAATGAGCCTGCACATTAATGATATATGCATGCTGCGACATGCTTGACTGATATATTTTGTTTTTGGCCTTTTTATTAAAAGGCAGTTATATAATGTGTTTAAAACAACAACGGTATAAACAAAGCATCAGAAGTGTATCAGGCTGAATACAGCAGATACCCAATCCATTAGAACATGCATGGACCAGCTCCGATTCACTGGAGCGGATGCTGACGTTCTTACAGATTTCTTACAAATTTTACAATTCTAAAATCTCTTTCTGGTGTATAAATGGATATATATGGTATAAATTTGTGTAACCCCTGTAAATACCTGCACAAAAAATACTCAGGTCAAGTGATGAGCTTACAGTAGTTCATCTAGAATCCAGCTCCACTTTCAGTTGAATTTTAAGAACATTCTATTCAATGGATAGTCGTTTTCAGGTACCACTTCACTCTTACACCATTCAGTGTTTCAAACTGCACTTTTTTTTCACCCTCCTTTTCTCCATATCTTTTTACTACAAGAGATGCTTACTTCCCTATCCTGAAGTCACATGACCACTACTTCACAGCTCTCATTCAACCCATCTAGAAAGCGCCTGGGGAATGCTGGCTGAATTCCAACTGTCTACATGTTTAAGAAGCACACTGAATTATGGACTTTGCATGGAATCCTGCCCTGTAAGTTAGAAGCACCAAACTTGGTATACACCTTGACAAACAATATACACAGCACTGGAATACAGCATTGTCATTTTAAAATGGATTTTGCTCCAGGATTCATAATATAAAGCATGAGTCATTTGCATGTAGACAGTTTGAAAGGGTAAATGCTAGAGGTAGTAAGCACAACAGGAACAGGAAGGAGAAAAAAAAACAGTTATTCATCCCCTCATAACAAACCCTCTGAAGTCTAACCTCCTTCCATCAACCAACCCTTCACTATTTTTCTCCTACTCCCAGAATTCTTATGCACACTTTGTGTCTCTACTGACTATAATGGGGAGAGGTGCAAATATTTACTCACTTATAATGCTTTTTGCAACACAATAGCAGGAATGAGAAACTCCCTCTGGAGTGCTACTGGCTGAAGTGTAAATGTGCCTCATTCTGGCCAGCCGAGTAAATGTTCTAAATGGTCTCATCACAGTGTGGTAATGCCACCAAGTTCTGATTACACAGAAAGGCAGTGCACACGTTTTAGAAAATTACAGCAAATATTAATGAAACTGCAACGCATGCTATTAGAAACCTCATATACCTGACTACCAGAACATGGAAGATATTAGAATATTATTCACAGACACAGAAATTTATCACGCTAGACACCACATTGGTGTCAGCAGGCCAGTATGGTGGTTTAACCCAGTAGTTTCCATAAACTGTTTCGCATGGCCCCACAGATGGTCCACATTTTTTCTTGATCCCAACTACTAACACATACAGATAAAACTGTGGACCATCTGAGGGTTCTTGAGGACTGGTTTGAGACCCCTGGTCTCAACCAACAAAATGATACCGCAGTAGATAAAGACTTTTACACTTGTAAAGATTTGACCAAAAGACAGATGCATCAATCCATTCATATTTATTAGCAGACATTCCTTGTGGCTGGCAGGACACCTGCTTTACTTGTTGGTTTCCACAGTAAAGCTGATCAAGGTACTTTCTCTAAACAATATTTGACATTAAAGTACAGTGGCCCCTTATAGTCACAAGTGAGCATGCCACAGCACAGCACACAGTGTGAGTAATATGAAATTCTTTCTCTGCATTTAACCCATTCACCAAGTGAAGTGGGCTGCCAGCGACACAGCGCCTGGGAAGCAATGAGTGTGTGTGGACGGTACCTTGCTCAAGGGTACCTCAGTGGTGCCACTGGCAGTCCTGCGATTTGAACCCACAACCTTCTGATCGCAGGGGCAACTCCCTAACCACCAGGCCTTCAGCTGCCCCTTAAAATACCTTGAAATATGTACCTTAAAATATGCAAAGCTGCACTATTTATTGATATAAACATGAAAACATCAAGGACTGGTACTGACCCTGAACATCCACAGCTCAAAAAGCAAGGAAACTTGTTTATAACTGAGAAAGCCTGGTGCTCAGAGTGATGTGTGTAGAATGGTTAATTGTGATTTACAACAGATGGAGCCCCTGCTGGCTCTCTGCACCTCCATCCTGTCCTCCTAACACACCAGCTAGTGTTAATGTACCTGTGCTCCAAACCTAAAGGTTATTACAGGCCTGTGTGTGGCAATAATCTCATCACAGCACCGGAGTGATCTTATCAGAGTTAAGTAAACCGTGATCCAAGACACATCAGGGTTTTTTTTCCCCCTCTCCAACTGAGACGAGGTGGTCTGTCCTCCTGAAGCTAAAAAGGACCACGTCTGTATTCTGTCTTCTGACCCTCAATCTGGACAACTATCAGACTGTAAGTATCACAGGGAGTGAGATTATTTACACCACACCACAAACATCACAGGGGCTTTAACAAAAATTCACTTTATGGACAAACAAGACCCAACACAACGTCGACTGTGTGCTAGCAAGCTAGCCAAGCTGCTAGCTGTGTTTTTTAGCCATGAACTTCAATCTCAACGCTAGAAAATAAACTCCTGTCTGCAAATGCACACCTTTCTAACACCACAACAACCTCAAAAACACACGAACAGACCCCTCAGATCTGCAGTTTAAGGAAGGACCACCGGGAGGAGGTGCAAATACTTGCATTAAGTCCCAAAACCAGTCTATTAATGTCATTCGTCTGAAATAACGCCATTAATGTTATTCTACCGTGTTAGAAACAACACAGGCTCGTTAACATGCCCTAGACCAGATTTTTGCAACACAAAAATGCATTTTCTAACATAAAATGTAGAAAAAGAGCCACCAGACACCGAGACACGTCTGGAGGCGATAAACGAGCCCAGTTTCAGAGGAGTACAGCTGCAGGTTTGCAAGAAAACGACGACAGCCGCTTGCCATTTTTGCCTCGGCACCGCTTTACTGTTTTTGTCACAAGTCTCCGGAGCTGTGTCGAGGTCTGCAGAGCCTCTCCTCCGGTAAATAATCTCTAAATGACTTACGCGTTCAGTGGATTCTGAATGACAGCCGCCATTTTGCCACACTGTAACGGAACAGCAGCGGTGGAAAAGTCACTGCTGGGGGGAGGCTGGAGAGGAGGGAGGGAGGGGTGGAGGACGTGAGACCAGCAACCAATCAGAAAGCCACCGGGGAAATTTCAACCAATCCGAGACTGGTATTTGTGAGAGAGGCGTGGGCACCGGACCGAACTGTCAGCCACAAAGCCCCGTCTCTGAGAGGCATGTTTAAAGGGAATCTCTCCTTTGTGCAGAGAAACAGGCTGGATGTGGCCATCAGTTTCACTGAAGTGTGCTTTTAAAGGCTTTATCTGCACAAAAGAGTAGTTTAAACAACATATTCACACAATACCCCCCCCCCTAATTTTACAAGGTGAAAAGAATGATATCTTATTACAAGAACATAACATTCCATATAAGATAAGATAAGATAAACCTTTTTTAGTCCACAAGTGGGAAATTTGCATTGTTACGGCAGAAAGTGGACAGTACGAAGGTAAGAGCAGCAAAAACAATAGAATAAAAGCTATACAACACAACAGTACAATATAAAAAGTACACTATACAAATAATACAAAAATATAAATACAGACATTTGTGTGTATGCAAATATATAAATGTGTGTATGTAAAGCTATATAAGTATGTGTATTTATGTACACATTGGATATCTGTATGTATTTATGTATATAAATACATATATATAGCAGCAGCCATTGACAAAAACAGTAATAATGCACCAGACAAGATGCACATTGCACACAGTAATATTTTACCCCAAAAATAGTACATGTTGCACACAAATGTAGAGAGGATTATAAACTTGATGAAGACAGATGGACCTATGGAATGGTCCAGGGAAAATAAAACAGGCCATCAGGGGTGGCAGCTTTGCTAAAAGGACATGATTTTCTTATCCAGAAGGTACGGCGAATAACTAATGGGAGGCTGCTTTGTATTGATGTTTCTCTGGTAAGGGAGTTGACCCTGCAATCAGAAGGTCGTGGGTTTGAATCCCAGGACTGCTAATGGCACCACTGAGGTACCCTTGAGCAAGGTACCGTCCCCA
>JBBPCZ010000001.1:42229115-42242733 GCA_037974445.1 Brycinus macrolepidotus | reverse complement strand
TATATATATATATATATATATATATATAAAACAAACCGAGTGCAACAAAACATGGAAGAAAACTGGCCAGTATTTCTGATCACCTGATGTCCTATCAGAATTCTTACTACATCCTTCTCCCTCCACCACTCTGGCCCAACTTGGAGGAACCCGCACACCGTCTTTCAGATTTTGGCGCTCAGCAACCAGTGGGGAGTTCCGGTTAGCATTAAACCTAAAGAGGGTGGTGAGGGAAAAGCAGAGAAAAACAGTCAGAGCAGACTTAAAGCAGACTTTAGGAAGCATCAGGGCCTCCTTCATGAAATGTTCCTAAAAATGGCAGGGAGCTTGCATGTACTATAATAATAATATAAATGATGAGTGTCTGGTATGAGTTTGATTAGCCTGTTCATTACTAATGGAAGAAATTCAGTACAGCTGCTTCTCTTCCTTGCCCTTCAAAGATCAGTGAAAGGGTAGACACTCGACAAGGACACTGAATGGGCATATTTTCCTCAGTGTGCCCAGGATGCAGTGTGATTCATCTGAAATTAATCCATAGTGTGTGCTGCACTAAATTACCCAATCAAAACCAAAGGTTCATCACATACATGATAAAAATCCATCAGGTATCTGCTACTCCGATTGTGTTTCTACAACTGAACTCCCTTCTGGCAATCTCTGTTTGACCACAATTCATCAGCAATGGATGAGGTTATTGAACCCTGTCCATTAGTCACTCTGTTTCTACACTCAAAGAACACTTTGGTCTTGGGTGGAAGGACAT
This sequence comes from Brycinus macrolepidotus, assembly GCA_037974445.1. Classification (NCBI taxonomy): domain Eukaryota; kingdom Metazoa; phylum Chordata; class Actinopteri; order Characiformes; family Alestidae; genus Brycinus; species Brycinus macrolepidotus. The sequence goes on along the minus strand of JBBPCZ010000001.1, from coordinate 42,241,967 downwards.
GATGAGACTTTTGTAAGTGGGGGAAAAAGGTCATTTCCTAAGGTCAAATAAAAACTGTGTTGTATCTGGTAGCTTCTCTTGTCCCTTTTCTCTGAAGTTAAGATTCTTGACATTTCAAATAGCCATGTACTTCAACAAGGATTTTCCACAGAGTCACTGCTGAAGTGATTGATTTTTCAAACTTATGTGCATTAAAGTTTGCTTGCATGAATGTGTCTGTATTCTTTTTATTTGTGATTTTTTTTCCTCAAATGCCCTGTCATGGTTGATATATTTTTACTGTCACATTTTAAAAGGATAAGTTATTTTTTGAAGGCAAAATCCATGACAATGTAAATAATAATATATTAATAATACTGCAAAATGCAATTAACAGAAGATGAATAAAGGCTGTCAAATGATTAAAATAATCACATTATGTCCTTTAAAAATGCAGTTCATTCTGTTATAGCTATGCGTGGACAAAATAAGCTTAATTCTGGTGAGAACATGTTCCAACCAATGAGTGTATATATCATTTAAATACAGTCAAAGGTTCCAGTTCCTCCATGAGTTAGCTTCTGAGTTCTGCTCTTATTTATGCAGCTCATGGATTCTTGTTATAGTGGAGTATCTTGAGAGCAACTGTAGTTTTCCATTTTGCTGTTTTGTTAGTCTGCAGCTCGTTAATTTATGCGTAGGTCTCTCATGAGCACTGTCCAACATAGTCTGCCAATTACAGAAAATGCCAGCATCAGCAGTGTATTCTACTTGTAAATGATACTTCAGACTCAGTCGGCTTTGGAGATAAATTCTCCATGGCAGTAGCTGGAAATAACGTTATCACGAGAGCCACCAATGAAAGTTCAATGGAATTCTGAATTTGACTGAGAGGGCTGCAATCATGGAGTCATTGTAACAGCATTAGTAGCACAGCTTCAGAGTGTTCTTCCTACTCTAGCACACAACGTGGGATTTTACGGTGTTTTGAATCTGTATCAGATCAGAGAAACATCTGTATCATGGAAAATCCTCAACTGTACAGACATGTTATTTCATTCCACAGGAGCATATTTTGTCCCAATCCAAGAATGTCAGTGTACAGAAAGTGTTTTAAATAGTTGTGTAATTACTTTAAAACATCAATAACATACTCACAAACAAATTAAGCCAAAAGTAAAAATGATTTTCACTGTCAGCAAGGATTTGTAGTATTGATGTGTCATTCGTAATCTTTTCTACAGCTCGGGATTAACAAATCGTCTCAGTGATGCATTCAATTTTCTCTAGGGCGCGCACGCACACCACTTGTTTCATTCATCTGAAATGTGACAGCTTAGCTACAGGCTTGGTTATGAATGTGTCTTTCTTTCATACACTTGTCACATGAGCACTTCATATTCTCAGTGTTGGAAAGACCTTGACCAACACTTTTTTTTTTTTTTTTTACTGGTGAGGAGAGATAGAACATTTCTGTAGTGTAAGTCAGCTTTGTGTAATTCAGTCACTGAATGGATGTTTATTTGCCTTTAAACTGGAACTAGTAGGAGCAGTAGTTTAGAACTACTACAGGTCTTCAACAAGCAGGTAGCCTAAAGAGAATAGCCTTTCTAGAATGAATAAAACAACATTTTTATTAATATGCACAGTGATCTCACACAGGCGACTGAAGTAATCAGTCATTTAAACTGAATAACACAATAGGCTACGGTCCAAAAGGTTAATGAACTTGTGTATTACATATTATATACTTGTGTATTATATATACCAAGTTAAGCAAAGCATAGTGCCCTTAGAGTTCTTTCTATCATCACTCCAATAACAGTTACAAAATCACACTAGTTCCAGTAAATGAAATGAACAAATGATTTGATAGATTTGTTAATTTTACTGAATGATATTCAAAGACCCAAGTCAGTAAAACGATCTGAACTTCCCATTACTTATGTGTAACACTTACCCATCTGGAATGGACTTCTGACGCCAGTGGGTGGAGCTAGAGCTGGTGTCGCTGGAGTATGACTGGTTGTTGGGGGAGTTGCGAGTGTGGGGGGAACGGCCCATCACGATGGAACAAGCCAGGGCATAGTTATCAGAGCCTGGAGAGTACCTGAAAGAGAAAACAAGATCACATCAGAGTGACTCAGAGATTATTACAAGGAGGCAAGAGTAAACCTCTTGAATAATTCCCTCAGCGTAACATTCAACAATGACTTTATCCCCTAGAGCACAGAAATGTTCATTAGACAATATCAGGGTTTCCTCCCAGAACAGCTACACAAGGCACAGTGTAAAACTGCTGTGTCCAGAATGATGAGCAGAACTGTACATAACTCCATAATAACTGAGAAATCTACCCTGTAAAATGGCATGTGTAACGGCATGTGTAAACAATTCTAAATGAATCCATTCAAAGGAATTTAGAGTTTAGCGATAAATTACATTAATTCAAACCTAAAAAACACTTCACATCAACTTCTGCCCTGCTCCTCTTTTTACGGTGCATAAAACAGTTAGAATTTACCTTATAATACAGTTGAAACATCTTATATTTGAAAAGTAGTGATCAAATCTAGGGGCCAATTTCTAAGGGCTACATATACGTAATTAATGTACATAATTTATAATTATTGTTACCCCAAAACATCAAAACTCAAACAAGGAGGATCCCCTCGTCTCTAAAGAAAATAAAGCAGAATTAATCTTTCCCTAACTCTCATAACTACTCATTTAAAACTACCTTTTAGGGTTCAGCGGACGTCCGTCACTGGACACACTGCGTGGAATGACTGAAGCCCGAGTTGCATAATCAGAAGGCTGGACTTTGCTGAGGGTCGCCCCCAGACCTACGTTCCGATTCTGGGAAGTGGAGACTGCGGTCTGGGGAGCATTGGTGGGTCGAGGCCACTTGTTGTTATTGTTGCGAAAGGGGAACTTGTACTCATAGGGCATCCCCTCTTTGTGGTTTTTGTAGTCCACCAGAGGCATGTGGTATATCTCTGAACATCCTCTTCAGAACAAAGACAAACAATCATTCAGTAATCACCCACCACATGTTACACATGATTCAGTTACTGCAAACCACAGAAAGACAGGGGACACTGCAGAAATTACATCAGATAAATGAGACACAATGTCATTATAAATACAAATATCAAATATATCAATTTACCAGAGCAAATTCATATCATGTTACTCAGTATTTGTCTAAAGCCCTTTAGAGATTTGTGAGATTTGTTCTGTAACTCTGCACTTTGGAGCTAAGAGGCTAATGTAGTTAACAAGTGATGCATGCTTAGATCTTACCAAATAGCATCTATTAAAACGGATGCACTTATGTCCTTAACAGTACTGTCAATTCATTTTGCTAATGGGTTTATGTTTCATGAATAAAAATATTGAACATTTTTATAGAGAATATAGCTCATTTTTGATTCCTCAGATTTACTGAATTGGGTGGGACTATATTGGAAGATGCTGACATTGAAGGGGCACTTACGGATTGACAATGTAGAAATACATGGTTTTAAAGTAAGTAAATGTTCATATAATGGAGAATAAAACACACTGCACAAGGCCCAAATCTCCCTCAGCCCTCTGTAACAATACGCTCTCACAAAGGCCCCCAGTCTCAGACTGAACACCTGCACTCAAGCGAAGATAAGCGAAAATGGACCATTGTATGAGTTCGTGAGAACTCAGACCTATACGGCCAATTAGCCTTGGGAAAATCCAGATACACTACAAGACCTGCGTCTCAGTGGCGTCCAGTTCACAAATAAGTTTGTGTCCTGAAGATTTAATTGGCGTTCACCAAGAGTTTGTAGACACTACATGTCCTTGAAGATTAAAAATGATTTTGTAATAGTAAGTCCCAAGATGAACCCGTTGAACTGAACTGGACATGAGCTGCCCATGCACCGTACACGTGAACATGGGAGATACAAAGTTATGCCATAGTGGTTACACGTGGGCTTGGTGATTAAATTTTATTGGTGTCAAATTGATCAGGAGGCTGAATTAAAAAAGTGGGTGTTGGATTTTTGGGGCCTATAAGATCTGTGTACAAGGCCGGCTGGAGAGGGAGCTCTGGAAGCAGCTCCCACGGGCCACAGCTGTAACACCTTGACTTAAGAAACGCCACATCTGTCTGACTCCGTTTGATTTTTTGACTTAGAAGAAGTTTCAGACTACGACTTTTTGCTTCAATTTTCCACGACATCATCACATGACACTACCACTACCAGAGCCACTACCAGTTAAATGCAACTTCCTAATCTAATATTGCACACATACAAAGTCAGAAGTCAGAAGTTGAGTTTTTATGGCTTTTCACTCTATTTGACATATTGAAATATTGTTTAGGACAGTTTTCCCCAAATTCTTTTTCTGTTAATGACCATTGAGACAGAAATCAGTATCCAAAGGTTTACCTGCGTGGTGTGGAATCCTCATGTGGAGGGATGATGACCACTCGAACTGTGACTGAGGTACGCAAGAGGTCAATCATTTGTTCATGGGACAGCGTTGCCACGGACACCTTACAAATCTCCACTAATCGACTGCCTTGCCTCAGGCCTGCCTGCCAGGCGTAGCCATACGGCTCCACCTCAGCCACAATGCCCTCAAAGTTCACATGAAAGCCCAGCTGGCCCAGCGCATTCCTCCTCAGAGTCATCTCCTTCGTTTGACTGCCTTTGGTCACAAGCTGAGAAACAAATGGAGACAAAAGTTGGGCTGATGGTGGATGGCCAAAGGTCTCCCTCATGGAACGGAAAATATTAGAAATTGTGTTCCCTCTGATCTGACTAAATGACTGTCAAATATCTTAGCTTTTCAAAGTCTAATAAGATGTTAGAATTCTCCCATAGCTTTTGACTAGATTTTGATGCGGTGTTTTGACATTTCTCTACTGTACATGGTAGTGGACTCGCATTCCCTTTGGTTCAACGAGGGATCTGTGATAAAGCATTAAAGATGTCTCTCAAGCAAACAATAACATTTTTTTTTTACTCCCTGTAATCATTTTAAAAGGCATACATTTGCAGGGCTGGACTAGGGTAGGGTATTGTTTAACATTTTTTATATCAATAGCAATACCTTTGACACTGATTCCTGAATGATCCCATTTTCAAACCAAAAGTGAGTGTGTCCCATTCAAAGAAATGAGGGTGAGTGGTAATAATAACTGTTTGCAATGAATCATACTTATTTCACTGTCATTTAGACAGCCAATCAGCAGTCCAGGTTTTTTGAACAAATGTGCATTTTGGCATGCTTATAAGAATGACTACTAATAAGACTGACAGTCTTTGCCACAACTGACAGTAACTCATTTAGTAGTAGTATTGAATTTCAATAAGTTAATCCTAAGCAGTGCAGATGACTGTAATATCTGTGCTATAATACAGTAATATAAAATAGCAATAGTTTTTAAAAGGTTTTGTTCTGTCAGTGATGCATTCAGGAAAAAACAATATTATTAGATATATCAAGAAAAGCATGCACACATATGTAAAAACAAAGATACTGTGGTATTACTGTTGGCCTGCATTTAATTAAAAGGTCCATGTAGGCAGGCATTAAATGACACCACAGACCCATTAAGCTGTGCCAGTGCGAGACTGCTGATAGAACACTTTGCATGTGAGTGAGTTTGTGTGTGTGTGTATTTAACAACCACACTATTACTGTTGCCACAGCCAGCAATCAAACCTGGGCAGTGGCAGCAGCAACAAACCCTGTTTAAGTACATAGTGACGGATTTAATGCCTGCACGAGCGCCTGTGAGACAGGTAGATGTCTCTGAATATCAACAAGGATGACAGACAGGTGACTACACTGAAACCACTACTGAAAAATCCCAACATATAATCTTTAGAAGGGCAGGGTCATCAGTGCCTTACAAAAACGGGCATGGAAAATGACACCATTGTTTATGGATAGTGTGATGAAAGGATAGCGTGATGAAAGGATAGTATGAATATACTAGGATTAAACAAATGTGATTTATGAAACTATACAGAACATAAACCATAGAAATAACTTTTTTTGTTTCTATGTTTGAAAATAGCCTTTATTTTATATTAACTAAAAATGGGCGCATATTTTACTGGATGTCAGTTTAATATTTTAGGATTGCGTCTAAAGATTTTAATGAAAATTTAAATTTAATGAAATAAATTTAATAAAATCACCATCTTCATATCAGTGCATAACAACATATCAAGCCTACTCTGTACCATTAGATGCAGATCAGCTAAGCTAATATTTCATTTTGCTAAAATGTAAAATCTAAATCACTACTTGGAAGAGTTGACAGACCTCCAGGCGTTTGACCACCTCGCTGAAATCCTCAGTGTTGTTATTGATGGATCGCAGTGAGACACTTTCGCCGCGCTCGTAATAAATCTTCATTGAGGCGGGGCTGCCCAGTGACCAACCAATCACATCTCTTACAGAGCAGTTGAACACCAGAGCTTTGGCCTCCTGGTCCAGTATGATGACAAACTCATTCGAGATGGCCAGAAGCCCCTCCCTCTCTGCACCTGCAGTTTGGTCCTCCACATGTACTACCCATGTGATTGCACCAAGGCTGCGAAGCTCCGCCCCTCCGTAGGGTCGACTCCTCTCCTTCCGCTTGTGCGCCAGAGAGATGAAGGGGAACTTTCCGGAAGGCTCTACTGGGGTGCTGGTGACGTGGCGCTCGGCTAGGTCCCGCAAGTACTCCTGCCGTGTCCGAGTCGCCATGGCGCCAAATTTGTCCGATTTGTGAGCTGCGTTCTCTGCGTTGATGACTTTGGTCAGGAGGAAATCTCTGAAGACAGTAGATTTAGGTAAAGTCACGTCTTTTGGGATGGGAGGACCAAAAGAGGGCACATCACTCGAGCGACTGACTGCCACACTACAGGGGAAAAGAAAATAATTAGTTGTGAATTTTAATACAAATGAGGATTGCAAGCGATCTTAAACACTCGTAGAAAAACCTATTTGCATGATCCCCACTTTTAAAAAGCTGATCTATTTGTAAAAGGCTCAAATTCATAATTGTGTGCATCATAAAACTTTTTATATATTTAAAGTGACCTCTAGAGATACAACTGCAGAGTACGGTCTGAAACAATGTTTTGCATAAGTAAACGCAAAAACTGTCACAATTCCAAAGCATTACAGTACAAACACAAAGACAATCGGTACTTTTCCTTCAGGCCTTAATTTGGATAACCAGAGTAAAGAGCCATTAAGCAATCTATTTTAGAAATATACTGAAATTGGTAAGCCAATTGGTACTATTGGTTACTTAAATTGGTAAGCTCAGTTCAGGGTGATCCTTGGGCTCCGTTTCTAGCCAGGTAAATCACTGCACCTAACAATTAATCTTAATGAAATGAGTTTGCTTCATCCATAAGATGAAGCAACAAATAAAAAGAAGAACAGAAGATTTCAACTCAACAATTCACTACTTCACAAAACCTTATTAAAATTCTTAGTGTAATGACAAATTATGTAAATATCTCCTTGGAATAACAATAGAATACACCGTACGTGTGGAGGCTGGTTCTTAATAAATCCAACAGTTTACTCAATGGCAACTTCTGAAATCACTAAGGAGGAGCACTGGTCTGGACGCACATCAATAAAATATTGAATACCTACTCTGTACTTAGTACTGCTACACACAAAGAAAAACTGCAAAGACCATTTACTCAGGTTTCTTGCATGGCATGCTTCGTAGTGGGACAAAAGAAGTAGGTTGAGTGGATTCTCCCTCAGGATAGTTAGAAAGAAGTGTTAGGGAGGTCAGAGTGAGAGAAAGCAAGAAATCCAGTCTTCTTAAGTGGAGACTTTTCCTTTAGCTATTGTTCCTACTAAGCCCTTTGTCGACCAGAACACAAAAAGAGGGTGTGAGATCTCCAGTGGCCAGAGTTCATCTTAGGTTACAAACTGCTCCTTCCCAAATCTAAGTTCAGCCACTGCCCCCAGGGAGCTACAGCAGTGAGACAGAGTAAAAATATACCAGAGAGGTTTTGCAATCTAGCCAGCAATTCCCTACCAAAATCTACAAAAAAGATGACAGCCATGGTTCCCAGCACCAATCTTATGAACCCACTGTTATGCACAATTTCATGTTTTCCCAGTTCCAGCACAAGTGGTCCAAATCATGCAAGGTTAGGGATAAATCATTTGCCCCTCAAGACTGGGCCAAATCAATTGCTGGACAAGAACAAAAACACAAGGCTAAGCTGGTCAATAGGTTCCCTGGACTGAGACTGGAATCTAGTGATGCAGACAGATATATGTGTTCTGGGAAGCCAATATTGTAAGACATGACAAAGCAATGCGCAGTTGCTATAACGTGATATGAAAAACGTGACCTGCTACCAAAGTCACTGTACTTGATCCATGAAGTTAAGTCAGCCATTCAGGAACTTTACTGTAACTGACATGTGCACTCACATGGGTGCTACTCATTTGTAGCCAAGCTAGCCTAGCACTGCAGAGAGAGATTCAGTGTTCCATACTCTTCTGAAAAATGTTCTGATTATCTGTCAGGACAGTCATGCTGAATAAACATCCAACGCTGCTGCTAGCATTACCAAGCAAGCGTGCATCATTGACATAATTTTACAAAAATCAGATATTGCAAATTAGCAAGAGCAAAACCAAGAAAAGTAGAATGTAAAACTTGAATCCATAACAACAGCCGAATACTGCATTGCTTTAAAGTAAATGAAAGTAACCTATTGTTCAGTCATGTTTACTTAACATTAAGTAGGCTACTGCGTAGTGATATGACAATATGTATCATTATTGTGACAAATGACATCTGAAAATGCTTTTCTGAGCATATCGCATATTGCATATTTCATTACAAACAGAATGTAATTAGCGTGGGTCAATCTGATTTAATGCAACATTTGTACTCACAGACTTTGAATTTTTTTAAATATGGCATTACTAGGGCTTTTTGTCCATAACTGAAGAAAAAAAAATACTGTGACATTTCTTGTATCATGAAACCTACTTTAAGAATTGTGAAATAAAATTTTTGCCACATCACATACCCCTAGTATGGGTCACAAATGACACCATGCAAACCTGCAACCCATTCTTAATTTTAAGCAAAATGAAGAAGGGCTTTCTTGACAAATAACAAAACCTATACAAAAAAGTGACGGAATGACTCCCATGAGGACGCTAGTAAAGAGGTCAGTATGGGCCACACATGAGACATGAGAAATAAAAAGGGTTTATATCCAGTCACAGTAGGTTTGAGTTAATCCACACCTACAGGAAGATCCTAGTGATGGTTAAAAGGGACAAGTGATGCCTCAGGGACAGCGGTGTGCATTGACAGGACTGAACCCACACCAAGGATGATTGTAGCTGGCAGGCAATCACAAATGTTCTCCTTTTTACTAAAGCTGCCTCTATGACTCCTGGGTTATTTCAGAAGATGCTTCCTTTTCCCCCCATCCTTCATTCCAGTCAAGAGCAAATTAATCTGAGCTTCTCAAAAAAAAAAAAAAGACAAATGCAATGAAATGGTGAGAAAAAGTCAGCTGCCTTTCCAAGACGTCAGATGGTGAGAGAAAAAAACTGAAGATTCAGAAAAGGTCTCCAGTCCCTTCATGAGAATCCTGTTAGGTCCACTGTGTCCTGGGGGTCCTGTGAAATCCAGATTTTTCTCTGGCAGTGGGTTCTTCAATATCTACATATAAAAAGAAAAAAAAACCCATCCAGACGAGTGTATGTAGTTGAAGAAGACACTCTTTGTGCGAAAGGGAAAAAAGGAGGAGTGCCTCCAAATAAATCAACTCTTTTAAAGTGTGACAAGAGCCAAAGCAGAGTCTCAAAAGCAGGTGTGTGTGCAGTGTGGGAGAGAGCTGAGCAGTAATGTGAGCAGGGATCTTGATGCACTAGAGAAAAACTGTATGAGCGTGAGTGTGTGCATGTGCATGTGTGTGCTGCGGGGGGGGGAGTGGAGTAATCCTAGAGAGCCCTGCCACGCTAACTTCTTCAGACCGCTCCATCTCAGCCGCCTGCAGGCAAAGGAAAGGACAGTGCAGGGGAGCTGTGTGTGTGTGTGTGTGTGTGTGTGTGTGTGTGTGTGTGTGTGTGTGTGTGTGTGTGTGTGTGTGTGTATACGCGTGGGTTTGCATGTGTGCACATGTGTACATGCACATGTGTCAAAATCTTTCTTGATTTATTTGCAGACTCACCCCTTTTACATCTCCATCCCTAGCTCATATAGAATAGGAATAGAAAAAAACAACATAAATAAGTTAGAATCATGTTCAGAACTGCAAGAAGAAGCACGACAACATGAACTGGAATCAGCGCCTCCATCCCCAGTAGGCAACAACTCAAGAAGCAATCTCTCAGTCAAGCATAATTAGAACAGCACATATACATGTATACATATACAGTACATGGCCTATAGAGGCTTTCTGAACTGCCCTCATAACCTAATGCATTATGACAGGAGCACAGAACGAGCGGAGCTTTCACTTGCCGTGCCACTGGAATCTACAACAAACCTCTAAATAATGCAACAAGGGACTTCAGATTAACCTAAATACAAAGCTGTAGAAAATACTGAAGGATGAGCTTTACCATTTAGCAGAGGGTAATCCTCAGAGCCCCTAGGCCTAATGATTTCTGGGAACTTAAAAAAAAAAAAAGAATAATAAATGCCTGCAATTTTTAGTTTTTTATTCAATAGAATCATATCTGCTTCCATTTAAACTTGGCAAGCGCTGCAGCCCTATTCTTACTTCATTATTAAGTTTTGGATGGAAGCCATTGGTTTAAATCCTTGAAACACCAAACAGAAAATGATCCAATCAGAAATTTCTGTGGTATGTGGGTAGATATAGCTAAGCGCGCTCTGTCTTTGGTTCAGCCCTACATCAGATTAACCACTAACTTAATTAGCAGCCGACAGTGAAATAAACCAATTATGGTTTGATTTCCAATGGGTGGAACCAATTTCTTGAGGAAAAACGTCAATCTGAGCCTTCTGAACGTCTTAAATATGAGAGACAGCCTAACTGAAGTGTTTCTGTCACAGTGGTAGCTGTGTGTCAGCAATATTTACCAGAAGAGGGAACATATGGTACTATATCTGTTACAAGCTTCAAATAAAACATGAATGTCCTTAACAAGCTTTGGAGGTCCAACTTTAATATAGAATGGCAAAAATGTTTATGTGCAATGTCATTAGCTCAGTGTTTATGACGCTACTATATACAAAACTTTCTCATTTTTTGATTGTGTTTTGATATTTGCACTTTGAACTGAAGGCCTAGCTCTAATAATCATGGTTTACCACTGGCATATACAATGGTGCTGCTACTGGGCCTGCAGTCCATTACTGTGCCTTTTATAATCTATGTCTACATTACCGTGTCTGTCTTACAATCTACTGCCATAAAAATAAGCTAATATTCACTGTTCGTTAAGGATGAAACCAAAAACCTCGTTAGTGAAATACAGTGCCAAAACTATTTTGGAACTCATAAATAATGTATTCACAAGCTCAATAAGGCTGCACAATATATTATAATATATCCTTCAGAATACTGAAAGCCCGGAACTGTATGATACAGAAATGAGCATCTATTCAATGTTTTATTAAGCATCCAGATCAATTCCAAACAGTTTTTTGGTTAGGATAAACTCGATCCATCATAAAATATTTTTGTCAAAAATAATGCAGGTTAATCCCTAATCATGTCAAGGTTTCACTTATGTGTTTTCAGTATTTCCGAGGGGAATTTGCAACTGTAATGTGTAGCAACAGAATTTGCAATATGGTATTTTGTCCACAGCAGAAAACTAAACAACCATGCCATGACTTACCCTGTAAGCATAGGCTAAAGTAATGATTAAGCCCTATTTGGGAATGATTGGAGTAAATCTTTGATTCCTTTTTTGTTTTATAAATATCTTGATATTTAGCAATTATATCGAAAATATCACAACAAGGCTTTTGGCTACTGTGAAACTCCATCTTCAACTCATGTTAACAGCATGATTGAACCTGCACTGCTGCTTCTTTTACCTGTAGCAGGTGTTGTCAGAGCAGGGATTGTGGACACGCACGATGATGAAGACATGTTGGAAATGTGAGCGGATGTTCTTGGGGGTGAAGGGATGAGCTCCCGGCTCCTGGAAGACGATGGTGACAATATCGTTCCCAATGTGTCTTTTTCTTAATAACTGCACAAAACAAAAAAGAAATAAATACATACATATTGAATTAATGAGCAGTGGCACTCACCACTGAGCATGAGTAAATAAAAAACCTCACCCTGCACTAAGAAGACAACTCACACTGAAGCAAACACAATTTAAATGAAAATGGAACAGGCGGTGCACAAATGACCATATCTTCCATAACTACATTAGTCCTGCCTGTATAACTTGAGTTTCAATTCATAAAGGACTACTAAAATGTTTAAAGTAATATAACTGGAGATTCAGAAAAGATCAAGCAGATGAAAGAGGATACTTGTGGAACACTATTTTTTAATGATTAGTCTATTCTGCTGAGCATGCAATTAACAGATAATTACAAATTAAGGCTGTCACTACTGATTATATTAATTTTAGAAAAGATTAAATAAAACTGAAACACATAAATGAAATGAAATAAGTTAAACTGACATCAATTTTACATAACGTATTAGGGAGTCCAAACTTACCTTATTGAAAAAGTCATAAAAAGACTTCTAAAATACGCCTCTCTCTCTCTTTCACTCACTCACTCATATATATATATATATACATATACATATACACACACACACACACACACACACACACACACACACACACACACACACACACACACACACACACACACAC
>JBBPCZ010000001.1:42203261-42218654 GCA_037974445.1 Brycinus macrolepidotus | reverse complement strand
ACACACACACACACACACACACACACACACACACACACACACACACACACACACACACACACACACACACACGTTGGGGCGTAGGCACTTCTGAAGGTCTGCTGAGGTATCTGGCACCAAGATGTTAGCAGCAGATACCTCAAATCTTGTAAGATGCAAGGTGGGCTTTCACGGATTGGACTAGTTTGTCCAGCAAATTCCACAGATGCTTAATCAGATTGAGATCTCAGGAGGCGAAGTCAACACCCTGAATTCTGTGTCCTGCTCCTCAAACCAATCCTGACCAATTTCCAAAACAAATTATGTCCACATGATGCAAAAGAAAATATGACTCATCAGACCAGACCACCTTCACCAATTGCTGCATGGTCCAGTTCTGATGCTCACAAACCCACTATAGGGGCTTTCAGCAGGTGACATGGGTCAGCATGGGCACTCTGACTGGTGTGCAGCCCTATGCACAGCAAGCTGTGATGCACTGTGTTCTGACACCTTTCTATCAATAGTCAGTAATAACTTTTTCAACAATTTGTCACACAGTAGTTCTTATGTGGGACTGGACCAGATGCGTCAATGAGCCTTACTGCCCGATGACCGGTTTGTCAGTTCAATGGTTGTCTTTCCTTGGACCACTTTTGGTACTAACCACTGCATACTGGGAACACCCCAAAAGACATGCCATTCTGGAGATGCTCTGACCCAGCTGTTTAGCAGTCACAATTTGGCCCTTGTCAAAGTTGCTCAGATCCTTGCACTTGCCCATCTTCCTGCTTTCGACACAACAACTTCAAGAACTGTCTGTTCACTTGCTGTCTAATATATCACACAGGTGTCACTGTAACAAGACGATCAGTTTTATTCACTTCACCTGTCAGTGGTTTTAATGTTGAGGCTAATACACATATGTTCATAGAGTATGTGCATTACAATCCCAGGGGAAAAGTATATATTTTCAAACTATACCTTTGTCACTGGGGACTTCAGGACCTTCAGTTAGGGAACATAATATACTTATATTACATATAAGTACATAATTTGTATCCTGTACTATCTCCAGGCTTTTCTATTTTTCAAAGCTTATGATACATTTACATCGTACCTAGAGAGACAAAAAATTGCCTGGGCAGTACAATTTTAAAAGTAAAGACGCCAGAAAGGGTTTTCAGCCTGATGCGAAAGAAGAACTTGTTTTGTTTTTTTCTAAAACCCATCAAGGGATGATTCTAAAAGTACCATTTTTGTACATGAGATGCAAGTGTGAAGAAACATTTAAAGGTTTAAATAACCTGCATATAGTTTAAGGTTCCTCAAAGATTTTTGGTAAAGAATGCTATAACCAATAATGTTATCAAACAGTATTCTCATTATTATTATTCGTAGTATTATTATCATCATCATTATTATTTTCTTTTGCTTATGCTTCTTTTCTACTTTCACTGAGGATCATTATCTGACTTTCACTTTCTCGTCTAGGCAAAGGGGGGGGGGGAAGCAACAGGAAAAAAAAAAAAAAAGATCATTCTGCCCCTGCTTGTACCCTTGTGCAGTCCCACAGGATGACTGGTGTGAAGATACAAGGCCAACATGTTGGGACACATCTGCAGAGGAGAGAGCTTGCCGCTCTGAAGTGGGATGCGTAGAGAGGCTCTCTTCTCTCCAGCCCCACGACACTTGTCTGGTTAGACAGAGGTCTGCCAAGAGCTAACTATTTTCAGATACAGTGGGGTTCAGGAACGTGACCGAGACGAGAAAACATGCTCCGTCGGGCTGTGCTGTGGTGTGGTCCTGGATTAAAAACATTGTCCGTTTTCTCCTTCATGTCTACAAGGTTGACATTATAATCTGACTGCTCCTTCCTGGGGTCAATGAAAATATGAAAACAATATTTCCTTTGTGACAGAAAGTTCTCACCACCCTCATTTCTATTTGCCTTTGTGAGATTCTAAAAGTGCATTGTTAACAACAGGGCAATTGGGACTAAAATTAGCAGAGTCAGACACAGCTGCATGTTAGGGCTCTTGTAATTTAACACTTCAGCACCTACTTAACTCCTTTCTGAAGTCTGGTGGCAATTAATTATGTGGAGCAGCAGGTCATGCAAGGTTCTGGAGCTGCGCATGCTGCTTTTTTTTTCCTCCATGAAGCAAATAACCAAATAACCACTTATCATCACAGCCTGACAAATCAATGGAGAAACATAGCTTTTTCCATCGATTTACCTTACACTGATTTTCAGAGCACAGACAATGACAGTAATGACTGGACTGGACTGACAGAAAGTGGAAAATGGAATCGTGTCGGTTTTTGATGCCCAGATGCGCTTCGCAAATGGGCACAAAGTGTTTTGTGAACACGGACGAAACGCAACGGAGAAGGCGCTTTTCATTGTTCGTGTGCTTTTCCTTCCACACGGCGCCCTGAAAAAAAGATGACATCACCTCCACTGAGATCACAAGGCTCTGCTGCCCCACTCCATTGGCTGCTGCACAGTAGTTCTAGGTACACAAAGCTTTACCATTCCCAACAGTCCAACAGGAAGCAAAGTCATAGGCATTATTAAAGAACACAGGCAAATTAATCAAACAATGGGCAGAGAGCACAGCCAGAGCACATTACAGAAGGGCACATTGACTTGCAAATCCATTCCGCCACAGCCCTGGATCTGGCAGTCCAAAAAAAAAAATGCTGAGTCTGTTTTTCTATGCACCTGAATCCAAGGGTCACACAATATACTGTACGATAATCATTGTCCCAGTATTAGCCTCCACAGCATGACAAGTATTAAAAGCTGCAATAATCACAGTCCACGTATTTAGAACCCCTGAACCATCAGTACTAACTATCAGAAATGCACCAACCCTAGTTCTGAGCACCTCGACTTAACCAACATAATATATAATAATATAAGCTCTACATGAAATAAGCTACGTGTCTTTATCAATATATGACATTGCTAGAGATGACCCCAATCCAACCCAATCATGTATCAGACCAACATCAGCAGAAAATACTTAATCAGAAAAATTACAAAAGAATGAATCTAATAATAATATTCCCGAGAAGTAGATGTTCATACAAATTCTTGGGTTAGCGTGTACTGTACTGTTTCACAAACAGGGATTCATACTAGTCTTTAACTACACATTATTTTGAATAGAGAGACTGTCCATATATATATATATAACTACACACTACATATTTTGGATAGAGAGTTTTTCCATTTATATATATTCTGGTCTTTACACACAGCAATGTCAGTGTTACAGTTATTTTGTTACAATAATATTCTGTAATTGTGTCACACTATTGTTTATTGTCTATTTTTTTATTCTCTATTGTCTATTATCTTGTATTCTTCTGTTGCACTGAGGATGCTAATGACAAAAAAAAGATTCCCTCGGGATAAATAAAGTTGTTTCTTATCTTTATATATATTAGCACAAAGATGATTCTTAAAAGATAGAGCAAGCATCACCCTAAACCCTTTCTCTTTCAGTTAAGAGCTTTTGGGAAACTGGGCCCTGCATTATAAATGCTTCTACAACCCCCAAAACATATTTTAAAATGTTTTACTTTCACAAATTAAAAGTGTAATGGCAAAGCTCTTCAGCTATGCACACCTAGCCCTCCCCCCACCCGATTTTTCTAGTCTTTATTCCGGTCTTGCGCAATTAACACGCCTGTGGTTATTCATGCAAATACACTGGTGAACGAGCTGAAGGCACTGCTTTGGCCAACAAAATGCCTAAAAACAAATCAAGTAGTCATTTGGTGGAGCCCTAGTTCTCATGATTTATTCATGGATGATGCTGATATCAACTTTTTAATCTAAAGAAGTTTTATGTGGTTCCAAGTTACGCTTCAGTTTTATAAACTGAGAAAAAGAGCAACATATTTAATTTCTAACAAATTCATTAATGGCAATTTCACTGAGAAATAGACATGCATATTGTTTCAGTCATCACTGTACTAATGCTATGCAAAACATCAAATGCTATGCAAAAGCATTCCTCTGTATTCATTCCTCCTTACGCCCCAGTTTGAAGTGCAGGAAACCCCCAAGAAGCTCTAGGGGAAGCAGCAGCAGATTCCTGCCTCTTTAGTCCCTTCTCAGAAGCACGTTTACCTTTAAACAGAGCTCTGCACTTAAATTAAGGATGCAAAATAATTCCTCAAATGGGGAGACTTGTGAACCTACAGATTTTCCCATCCATCCACAGCGCCTCGATGCTGGGCTTTATCCTAAAACTTTGAACTGCTCACAGTGACTGGGAGCCGTCATCAGCATGCAAGGCAAGTGCCTCCACCAGGGATGAGTGTAAAGCACTAAAATGCAAGTCATGCTCCTCACACAGGAAGAATACTCAGCTGCAATCTGTTCGGCACTTAGCACCGACTCCCGATCTCGGAGGCTAACACTTTATCTGTGATGCTGCGTAACATGACGTGAAAGCTGTTTAGCAGCTGGCTCTGTTCTGCATTGGCCTTGCAGATGCTTTTTTAAGAAAACGACCTGTGAAGAAGGAAAATGCACCTTAAACACACAATGTCGATTTGTTTCAAACGTGCAATCGTTTCGAACCACGTTACACAACAACTGGAATCAAGCGGAGGGGGATCAGATTGATTCTGCCCATCCTGAACAACAGGATTTTGTTTGGGAAAGAGCAGTAGGCCTCAGCAGCTGCTGACTCTGTATTTATTAAAATAACATAACACGTTTATTCTGAAATGAATCACGTTTTTACAAAGGTGTAAAAATGCTGACGAAACTAACAAGGCCACTTCTCTGACAAGTTACTGAAAAATGAGTGATTGTAGAGACCATTAGTTGATTAATCGATTTACTGTCATAGATTAATCACTATATTATCTATTAGCCACCAACAGCCAAATGTTCTATGTACACCTTCCTAAAGAACCTTTAGTACACATTAACTAATGGCTGAGTCACAAACATTGGCAAACAACAGAATATTGTTTTGACATACTATTTAATTCAATTTAGTTTGGACACAGCCAATTTGTGCGGCCAAAAACTTGTTAGAAGGTGAACTGGTCATGGATTCCACCTCAACTGCTAGCTCCTATTCACTATCTGGACAAAAGTATTGGGACGCCTGACTGTTATACCACAGAGAATTTAATGACATTGCATTCAAACACACAGACTTTAATATGGAGTCAGTTCTCCCTTTGCAGCTAAAACAGCTTCCACTTTTCTTGGAAGGCTTTCCACAAGATTTTGAATTCAATAATTAAGGGTGTGTCCCAACACTTTTGTGCATATAGTGTATCTACCTGGATGCCTTGAGAAGAAATGTGCTGCTTACAAACTTAGAAACGTCTTACAAAAGGTTAAGAGAAACTGCTCTGAGGGGGAGAGGTAATGAAAAGCTGCAAATTTGCAAATCTAAGTGCGCACGTGTGTAAAATAAAAATCTATGACAAAAGGCCAACCAGCGTTGGTGGTCTTGGATAATCTATAAAATTAAAATCAGCACTACAGATGTAACTATAGGTGTTGTTATAAAAGACTAATACCATGTGTACAACCACTGGAAAACCAAACTCTTAACTTTTACACTCTATACTAACATGAATATCCCTTTATAACCCTTTATCCCAAAATAAAGATGATCTTCAAGTCAGAAATGCTGAATGGTCTCCTTAAATGGAGTTCCACACATATTTCAAAATTTCTGCAGAATTCAATCACTGATACGTAAACTAAATCCTTCAGGGTGTTTTAACGTAAAACGCTGAGCTCGGATTTCTTTACAGTTGTGGAAACCCCCAACAAAAGTTTATCACACAACATTACCTCAGGCATCATGCAACATGTCTGTAACTATCTCATGTCATAACTTTCTGTGATGTAACTTTCAGAGGAATGAAACACTTCAGATGTCTGTTTCCTCTCACCAGCACCTCACCAGTCAGTATGTTTCCTCTAAAACTGTGTATTTCACATCACACCAATCTGATTGCCTTTGATCGCATTCAGATCACTGATTATGCTCAAAATTTGAACAAAATCTGATTGTCTTCGTTCACATTCAGATCACTGATTCTGAAAAACTCTGATCACTCAAAATTCTGAAAAACTCTGATTGCCTTAATTCACATACAGATCATTCGTTTATGCTCAAAATTTTGAAAAGAATCTGTGGAATTCTTTACTCTGACTTTTGAACTTTAACTAACCTTCTGACTTCTTAAATGATCAGGAGTTAATCTTTAGTTTGTTTTCTCTTAAAAAAAACTGTAATGACTAATATTACTAAGTAACAAGAGATCTTGGAGAGCTCCAGTGGTCAGAGCAGCAGAGACTGGGGATAGCTTTAGCTCCAGCTAACCTGGGCTCATTCACCAAAACAAGAAACACAAGAAACCTCAGAGAAAACCACAGACAGGCTGTGACTCTCTCTCTCTCTTTCTCCCTCTTTCTAACTGCCCAGTATACCTCGACACCACGACGTGCTGGGGAAACTGGAAACCAGGCCCAGGTTGGTAAACACTGGTAACACCTGAAATAACCCTTAAACAGCAACACAACTTGACAACCGCCTGAAAGCCCACTTTTAGTGCTGGCGACGCCAAAAATGAGCATGTCTGGTTAGGTTTATGTCGTTTTCGTTTTGAATTTTTTTTTTGTAGGGGAAACAGCCTAGCCCTCATTCCGCATTGGAACTCTTAAACACACACACACACAGGATCTGTGTGTGTATTTAAGAGGGGGAGAGCTTGTGCCAGCTGCAGTCAATGAGAGAAAGCCTAATTCTACAGAGAAAAACAATTCAAAGGTGTACCGTTAACAGTTAAGAAGCAGCATCAGAGCGCAGAGCTCCCCTCCACTCACCTTTCCCACTCCCCTCTCCTTCAGCTGCGTCTGCCTGGCATGATCAAAATACTAAGCAGCGTTTCTCCCCGTCGCTCCGGTTACTGAGCCGAGGAAGGTGCAGGAGAGCCGGCGTGCTCTCTCCAGAACCAGCGCCTACTGCTCGACCACCGTACGCCCCCCAGACGCCCCGGGTCTGCGTTCTCTCGCTCGGGTGAGAGCTGAAAGTTTGCTTCAAAAGTTGAGACTCGGTCCAGCTGCACGGCGCGCTAGCTGGAGCGGTGAGATCACCAAAAGCCCGAGTCCTCCCCTTCCCAGAGTCTCGCGAGAAGCGGATTGGACCGAGAGGGGGGGGGAGGAAACATAGTACTGTCGGAAGAAAACAGCACGTTCTGCCCAGGCTCTGGTCTCAGCAGCAATGCTTTGATTTTCCTTTCATTTTGAAGGTGTCCATATGTCATAGGTGAAATCAGCACACCACAGCACGAAATTGCTCTCTGCATTTAACCCATGAAGCAGTGGCCAGGGAACCCATTCACCAAGTGAAGCTGTGGGCAGGGAACCCATTCACCAAGTGAAACAGTAGGCAGGGAAGCCATTCACCAAGTGCAGCAGTGTTCAGGGAACCCATTCACCAAGTGAAGCAGTTGACATGGAACCCTTTCACCAAGTGAAGTAGTGTTCAAGGAACCCATTCACCAACTGACCAAAATCACTAGTTTCCTACTGACTTCTCAAAAATGTCTGCATTATTAAGCATAATTAGCTCATTAAGACATAAAACAAAGTCGTTTAGAGAGGTTTGATGTTCTCATTCCAGAGAAAGGTCAAAATTGTTTACAGAGCTAGTGATAGGAACCAGACATCCTCTAAAAGCAGTACACAATTTGAAGGGGGATGCTATTCCCATTTTTTAATTCAAAACATATAAAAAGCATCATCCTTGTTAACCTGCATGATTGGTCAGTTTTAATGCTCCCTTTCCCTATCCGCACCCACCTTTGCACCCCCGATGACAAAATTTTATGCATGCACCCCCTCACAATGCACCACATAACAGCATTATGATGCTTGTGACAGTATTGCGATTTTTACACAAAATGTATTTTAAAATGCATTTTTTCCAGATTTACAGCTATTTGCTACTTTTTTGTCTTTTGTCAAATATAAAAGACATGTGTAGGTCCAATGGTCATTTTGGATAGTAAACAAAATAACTATATTTGCTCTGTAGACATCATTACCACCACCTTCATACTGCAGTTTCACATTTAATCAATCTGAATAATTGTTTGCATCTTAATGACTAGATTTTGCAGAAATTTTAAAAAATTTGTTGAATTCCCTTTAAAGAGTCTTGTGCACTAGAGTGAACATCCACTCCCTGCCACAAGAGCAGATCAGTGAACCCTGAAGCATTTCTGTACTTGTTAACTGAATGTGCAAAGCCAGTTTTAAGGACGCTGCTCACTCTTTATGGCAACCAAAGCAGAGAACTGTCCACAGACATGTGGTAATGTGACTGCTGACCTCTTTGAAATCAAATTCCTCACAAATGTTTGAAATTCATCTGGGTGGATTTTGTGTATCCAACCCACGCTTGGTTCTCTGCAAGGGCTGCAGTGTCTACTGGTACTTGTTCTAACTCTCCAAAATTTCCCCTGATTTCATTAATGAGCTAAACTCTTTAAAAAGAAGGGAACCTAACTACTAAACTCAGAAGAGGTGCATGAATGGAACCAACAACTGTAAGCAGGGACATAGTTGTATTAACTCAGTTCCTCATGTTATAGACCTACAGGCAGTAGTGGTGGGATTGACCGATCTTCAAGTAAAAGCATTGTTACTTTACTGAAATAACAACTCCAGTATCAGTACTGTGTTCTGCTCTGTTTGGTCTAAAATGAAATGCTGAAGTTTAAAAATGAGAGGTGTGAACAACAGCAAAACAGTCCAGTTGTTTTTACCAATGGACAACATATACATAGATGAGCCCCTTCATGCACTTTGTAGTTTAAAGCAACAGAATGTAGTCCCTCTGTTTCTCTTCATGAATTGTCAGGACCACCAGTGAGCAGGTATTATTTGGATGGTGGATCATTCTAAGCACAGCAGCGACTCTGACATGGTAGCGGTATGTTAATATGTATGTCTCTGTGAGTGTGTGCTGCACAGAGTGGATAACACAGTGCAAAAAAGAGAAAAACTGTCCAGTAGTTATGTGGATTACCTTAGCCTCTGTTCCATGACCAATGGAGCATCCTGTCAACCCAGAACCTCCAAATGATGCTCTAACCAAAAATATAAAGTGCTAACATGTTGTATAAACAAGCTGAACTGGCATATTATTGTCCAATTTGTCCATTCTAAAATGCAAGAGTTTTTGTGCAGTACTTTCCTGAATACAAAGAAAAACTATATATTTAATCTACAGGAGCAAACGTATTCTTTATGTTACACCCAATATGTCTGTAAATATTGGTTGCTGTTTATTCCAGAGCTCAAAATATCACATAAATATTACATTATTAATATTTTACTAATATTAATATAATGATAGGGATGTATGTCTGTGTAAACAATGACAAGCCATGGTTCACAAACTGTAAAATCATATATAGTTTTCCAAATGTTATGTCTAAAATTTATAAATCCAACTCCATCGCATATGTTTGTGCCCAGTTTACTCAAGTATTGGTAAGGATTCTTCAAAGTGGTGTTAGTACAAATGTGTGTTAGTGAGAGAAGAACTTCAATGAACATTTCTGAAGAATAACCTTTATTTCTTAAAAAAAAAAGGCTAAGAAAAAAAAGGAAGGGGGTAGTGTCAATTTTGTCAGACAGTGGCACAATTTAGAAGCTCTAAATGTTCTTGTTTTGTTCAGAGGCACAGAAGAGAGTGGGGAAAAATAGGCAAATAGAGAGAACAGGAGGGGGAGAGAGAGAGAGAGAGATGGAGGGGTGAGGGATGGAATGTGAATCGCACACAAAGATTAGGTAATCCTGATCATGTGATAGCTTGCACCGGACAGAAAGCAGACAACAACTATCACACCAGAAGACACTGAAGCAAATATTATAGGTGTTCAGTTGAAAGCATCTCTGAGGGCAAATCAAATAGAGGTCATGCTCTGCTTTTACCCAGAGACAGGGCAGAGCTCCAAAACATATATTCAGTACAAGATGTTGAGTAATAAAAATAAAAGAATTGTAGACCACGGAACTTTACTGCAAAAAAATGGTCTAAAAATGATTGATCTGAAAGCAGATGATCAACATTTTTTCTTCTCTATTAGCTGTGTATTATTGTAGAAAGATAAAGTGGAAAACATGGGCTGAAATGTGTATTAGATGTGACCAGATTCAGGAGGACAACAGAGAGGTGAACATGCTTTGCAGCAAGTTAAAAGTTCCCCAGTTTACAAACAGCACTCCTTTCTACCATCCCTAGAGCACTAAAGCACATAACTGTGCCTCAAGAGCACTACCTAATGGACAGGACGGGTTATCAACACACTTTCTGTTGAACAGTTGGTAGGGTTACCACCTCTTATACTGTTACACAGATTGCTTGATCATTTTAATTGTGATTTGTAGTATGGTGGTGCAATTTAGCCTCATTACACATATTGTATTACATATTAAATATATTATACTACCTAGGCTAAAGCTAGGCCTTTCAGTGTCATAAATATATATCACAAAACAACATTTACATATTAAGTTTTTATTAACATTCTGTTTCCAGCAGATCGCTGTAAGCTTCCTCTACATTTCTTTTATATTTACACCATCTCAGATGATACCCCTTTGAAGTTTAGAGTATCGCCCTCATTAAGTAAAATAAGAGAAGGTAGAGGGTGCCACAGTGGTGCCAACATTAGATGAAATACATTTTGAGGGAGAATGATACAATGAGTTTAGACGAGACAGTAATTCCCATTAATTCTTGGTCAGCCTCAGCAGCCTCTGGATGTCAGGTTCAATTGCAATGGTCTCAAACTTTTTGCTGTATCTCTTGAACGGCTCGCCTTCAGGGCCAATGAGGAACTTCTCAAAGTTCCACGAGACATCAGTCCGACTGACGGGGCTCCATACCAAGAATTTGGGGTCCTGCATAAAGGAGACCGGGTCATCATCAGGGTACGGTAGTTTGTCTTTCAAATATGCAAAGACAGGATGAGTACTCGCTCCATTCACGTCACATTTCTCGAAAATGGTGAAGCAAGGCTCATAGCCTGCCCCTGGGCGCACGTGCTTCAAGGAGTTCAGGATTTCCCCATTTGTACAGTTTTCCTGCAGGAAGAGGACACCATGGAAATGCTTCATGAAGAAAAGTCATTCATAAATTATGTTCACTCAAGCGTGGAATGCTGAAAAATGCAGTAATCAATAGTAGTATCTCTACTATATACCTTTAACTCTGCTATATACCAAATTATCACATTCTTTAAAACAGTGGTTCCCAACTATGATCTTGGAGTAGAGCGCCAATCCAGTCAGAAACAGTCCTAGTGTTGAAAGGACCCAGACATCTGAGGAGTTTACTGCCTCTAAAATCTACTTTGTAAAGTTAATGCATGAAATCATTACTAGTCGATGGTCTGAGAATTTGTTTTACAGTAGTTTTGAGAAGGTTTTGAAGCAATTCTTTTATGACATGGAGGTACATGCAGTGCATTGTAAGGAAAATAGTTCCCAAAGAAAATCTATTTTACCATTATCAGCATTACATATAAAAACCAGAGGACATTTGTAGGTTCACTGATCATTTTTGCAGATGGCTATAATGAAATATCCCAATCCCTGGTTCCCACTACTACCATGTGTCACACTTTGAATGACTGTTTATATCACATTGATAATATTCATAAAAACTAATCCCCCTATAATTTACCTGATGATTTTGATCAGACATATTAGAGCAAACATGCCTAAAAATACTAAATTATGCAGGGACAGGGTACTCTATGACCAGAGCTGGGAGCCACTGAGGATACTTCCAACCTTAATCCAAGAAACACTTGCTCTACTGAGCATTCTCATGTAAGACTGGTTAGATGAATCTGGTGTGTTGGGGCTAAAAACATGCTCTCGCTCGATCTCTCCAAGGACAGGGCAGTAGACCACTGATCACTAAGCAAAACTGACAATGAATTACTTGTCCCACCAACCTGGTAGCCAAACTGGTTACAAGGGAAGCCCAGGACCACCAGCCGGTGTGGGTACTTGCTCTGGAGCAGGTTGAGGTGGCTGTAGTCCCGGGTGGTCGTTCCTCAAAGGGACGCGACATTCTCAATAAGCACCACTCGTCCTCGGAAGACATTAAAATCTACCAATTCACCCTCCAGCGTGGTAGCACGCAGGTCATAAAATGTCTTGGCTATGAAGGTCATAGTCCACGTTTGTCTATCTACCACCACCACAGCTTGGATGTGCGTCTCCTTCCCAACTGTCCCGCAGGTTTCCAACTTTGCTGCCTGGCTTCGATTATAAAGGCTGGGTGTCAAGTGACTTTGAAGAAAGCAGATATACAAGTGATACGTGATACGTCCATGTGGTGAAAAGCCAGAGGTAGGCCATCTCAGGTTTTAGTGTGTAAACCTGCACCAGTCTTTACACTCCAGCCAGTCTTTTCTATGGGAAGGGAAATAAAATTTAGCTTAGTAGCTGATATTGATCTTAAAGGCGCACTGTGGAAATTACAGATGAAATAGGTGTAAAGCTCACAAGAAATAAGCTTTACGTGAACAATTGAGTAATGATAAAAGGAAATAATGTACATTATTTTAGTCCTCTAAAGTCATAATAACTAAGAGACATTGTTTTCAATATGCTGCATGATGAAAAGGGAAAGTATTCTTGATCTACAGTCTTCTTCAACGCGGCAGAATGTGATGGGTGGACCACTATATTGAACTCTGTATGAGCTTCAGAGTCTGCATCCGTCTCTGAGCCATTAAACATTCAGCAAGTCATTACCTATGTTCCTGTGGCATTAAAAATAGATGCCTGTTCAATCTAATCCCCTTCAGAGGAGCTGGGCCTAAACTCTGATTCTGTTACACAGAATCTTTAATTTGACGTCACCGCTAATCTGTCAAAGAGCTACAACACAAGCTGCCTAAAACATATCTGACAATTGCCCTCTGGGCTGATGAAAGCTGCCGCGTGAACTGGTCAAGGTTACCTGTGGGAACGTTCATTAGAGGGAGTGTTCAGCGTTTCTGATAGGGTGGTTTTTACTCATTATCATGAGTTTATGGTGCACTTTTATTTCAGACACTTTATATTACAGTGTAAAATATCCATATTAATTAGATATATCTTTTTTATATAATAATCAGTGCTGTGATACCTATACACATTCATGCATTCAAAATGACTATTTTTACCACTGTACAGTTGACCGACAGTGACAGCGCTTCAGCACAGCTCCTAGTCCTCTGCTGTATTATACGTATGATGCGTGTGGGCAACTTTCAACAGTGGTCATGTCAAAATGAAGCTCTCCAATGGCGTGGGTGTAAATATTTAAAGGGCCCATATCCTACATCCTTTTTTTTTTCTTTTAAGACCACTTACATCTATGCAACAGTCACAAGTAATTTCTACATGACCATTTTCTATTCTCACTTTATCCTTTAATAAACTGAACATTTTTGTTACTATGGATTGAAAACTAATGTAGATAAAAGACCTTGGTTTTGAATTAATGACCTTTATTATTTCTTATTGAAAAATAAGCCCAGGCTGAATCACTTTTTACTGAATAAGTAGAATTATATTCTGAATTATTACTGAATCACAGAAACAGAGAATTCAAAATCATTCAATTTTGTTTCTATACATGGACTGCAAGGAGCAGAATGAATGGTGTTTTTTAAATCTTTAACAATGTTTACATGCTACATTTTATTTCAAAAATTGAGGATTTTTCCATAGTATGCTACCATTTTGGCAGGGTTAGTCAGTCTAGCCAGACATTAGCCACATGTACTATAGATTTTCATAGGGTTTAATTTAGCAATAAAACATGAGAAGTGCAAGATCACATCATGTCTAAGATTCAGTCGAGCACAACTCTGAACCTCGTGTTTTACTGCTTTTATACAATTCTACAAAATAAAAAAGTGAAGCAAATGAGCCTAGATAGAGAAGTGTAACTGACAGAGCCATGAAACTGTTGCAATTTCAAACTGACCTCAGCTCTCTTAGTTTTTACCACATTTACCTGAATGTGGTTTTGTTCCAGTAAGTCTGTAAAGCATTTCAGTTTATCTTCTTGGTAGATTTGTATTCTATTTGTATATGCAAATCAGCTCATAGACAGCAGGGTAGGCTTTTCCATAAACAGAACAACAGGGACCGTCACAGTACTGGCATGGGTTTTGGTTGTCAAATGTGTCTTGGAGAGACGAATGCATTGACACTGCTATATCCAGATATAATCCTGATAGTCAAGATGCAT
The DNA here is from genome assembly GCA_037974445.1 of Brycinus macrolepidotus. Lineage (NCBI taxonomy): Eukaryota > Metazoa > Chordata > Actinopteri > Characiformes > Alestidae > Brycinus > Brycinus macrolepidotus. The sequence goes on along the minus strand of JBBPCZ010000001.1, from coordinate 42,204,342 downwards.
GAAATGACCAGATGTAGACGAGGTCTGAGACAGCAAGTCTGCAACAAATTCCAGACTTGTTGCTGTTGCTCCATATGCCTTGAGTATCAGGATTATATCCAGATATAATACAACGCCCATGGTTCACGATGGCGATGACACAGTAACTATTATTAAAAGCCGCCTTCTTGTAAACAACGATAACAAAACTGTGCTTACCAGATGAATAGAACAGAAAAATGAGGTGCGGAACAGGCAATTCGTTGTTCTATATGAGACAATTTGCATATAACTCACCACATAGCAATTGAATTTTAATCTGGCCTAACCGGAAATGCATTTGATTAACAAGTGTAAAGGCATGTGGGTACAATCCAGATATAAGTCCAGTGAGGTGACCAGGTGTAAATGGGGTCACATGACCAGCAACATAAAATGCAATCTCAAAAAAAAAAAAAAGCTGTCCAAGGTATTCAGTTTCTGTTTTCTATGTGCTGAAGAAGAAAATTATTAACGGCAAACTGCAGTGTAAAGCGAGGAACCAGTGCTAGGCAGAATGATAAAGTTATTGTGAAAAAGCAGAAGTTAATACGCCAGTAATGTTACCTGGCCAACCAAGCATTTTTGAGAAAGAAGGAAAAATCTTATTAAATTTCAAGAGTGTAAAACTCCTAAAGTATATGAGCTAGGCTAGAGAAATTTTTAGATTTTTCATACTGGGCCACAAGCAAACAAAACGCCACAAATTGGTTAAATTCTGAGATGGTCGAGCATGGGTAACACCAAATATTGAGCCAGAATGGCCCTGCAGTGTTTATCACCATTTATTGCACATAATAAAGCCCTATGATAAAAATGCTACTACCAATTGCAGCTGTTTTGCACCTTCTTTGTTCTTGGAGCCTTCATGTTTTGTGAATCGTTCATGTTTTGTTATATGTTCCTAGTTCAACTAAAATCTTGGTGGGCCTGCTGCACCGCCTGGCTCCGGTTGTCTAGGGCTCGGACCAACTGTTCTGTCTTTTTGTATGTCTATTGTCGGCTGAATGGAGGACTGTGAGGTAGGCCGCCCTCTGGGGCGGGGGCGGTGGGTGCCGGCCTC
>JBBPCZ010000001.1:42183731-42203161 GCA_037974445.1 Brycinus macrolepidotus | reverse complement strand
ACAAAGCAAAATGTTTTTGGCAAAACAAGCATTCAGACCACCCTTCTGATTGCCAAAAATGCCGGACAGGACAAAAAAAAAACAAAAAAAAAAAAAAAACTAAAATCTAAAAAGAAACACACAAAACTAGGTTAAAGCAGCACTATTTAATGTATTTTTTGCCTGAGCAATAATTTGCAGCTGTGAACCATGATATGATTCACATATGACTGCCCTCTATTGGAAAGTGACCAGAAGTGCATTTTCACAATGTTTGCAGTTACCCTTTGCTGCTGGGGTCGAGCCACAGACAAACCTTCAATTACATGGACGAAGGAACGGGGGATGAGACAACCTGATATTGTGCGCAATTAAAATAGAGGGAGTTTATCCAGCTGGTAACCATAACCACCTTACTTGCCTGCTTAACAGGTATGACATCTGTAGCAGCTGAAAAATGATATGCTTCAACACTTTCCTAACATGAGCAGGTGGTGTATTCATCCTCCTCCACCTCCTCCTCCTCTGGATCGATAACAGTGAGGTCGTCTTTGTTGGACAGCAGATTGCTATCCAGCTCTTTCCTGCTAGCTTGCAGCGCCAGCTCAGTCAACCGAGTGAATGACTGGGAATGACACAGCACAAACAGTAATAGTAACCTTACATTAGTCAGATTACAGTAGAATGATATCTGCTGTATGAAAACATGTCAGAAGAAAACAAGACATCAAGACATTAGAGCAGAAGAACCTAAACTGACCTCTTTAATGTGGTAATTGGTACGAGCACTCGTCTCAAAGAAATCCATTCCATAAGACTTGGCAAGCTGCAATATGCAAATTGGACAATAATTCTTTCAACTGTCTAGATACAAGTGCTCCGTAAAACAACACATAATGTAAAATTCAATCACAAAAGACATTAATGTACAACAATACACTTCATTAATGCAATGGCCTTTACAAATTACAAGATCCACAATCTTCTCATATTACAACAATATTAGTGCGACAGCAAGCCAAGGGCTCATTTATACTGTAATACTACAAAGTGGGGGAAGAGTTTTTAGAGCATGGATGGCACAAGGAACAAAGGTTTTGCTAAAGCGAGCCCTTGCTTACCTTAATGTCCCATAACTATGCCCAGATGGTAATAACGTGGAGTGACAATACATTGGGTAGACAGCTGAGTAAGGACCATGACAACTGCGTGTGCTTTCAGTGTTAAAGCAGGTGATGCAAGTTGTAGGAGGTTTGGAGTGGTGAGGCCAAACCTTTTGCCAAATGTATGTGAAATTTTGATTAATTTATTCAAACAATTTAATTTTGATTTAAGGATGCAACTGGAGTAGGAGGTGAGGATGAACAGTTTTTAATTTGTGAATAACTGGGAGACATTGTTTACAGTGTTTGTAAACCTTCAAGGTGTCTCAGTTGAAGTTAAGATTATTAAGGTTACTGTTGACGCAAGTATTTAACTACCTCCACTTTCATTTTCCAGGGGTGATGGTGGGACTGGAAAGATGGTTTTGAAATTAAGGGGGAGGATGTTAACACACCATGTGCTCAAAGCCCAAAACGGACCATTCATTGGCTAGAAGAGTCAACACAAGTGGCTGCGACAAACAATAACTGAAGATATACCTTAGGGACAGAAACAGCCTAAATGCAAAGATACAAGAGCACTTCTTACCACTGAGGAAAGGTCTCCAAACTGTAAAGTGTACAGGATAAAAATGAACCATGAAACAAATGAGTGTCCTGCCCTAAGACTTTGAGAACAAAATAAAATTGGCACCTTGTTCCCCTGCTCTATGGACACCTGTCTTCTATGTTCCTCATCACTCTTGTTCCCTATGAGAACCTTCTGCACTGTGTGTGGTGCATACTAGGGAAAGAAAAACAGACAGACAAACAGAAGTGGAGCAAATAAAAACAGAAGTGAAATACAGAATCTTCAAAAGTGGGACAATTATGAGAATGACCCTCACCTCATCAATGTCACTGGCCCATTTCACTATATGCTGGAAGGAGGGGGCGCTGGTGATGTCATACACGAGGAAAATTCCCTGTGAACAAATAAAAATCTGACCACACTGTCCAAAGAACCTGGATGTAAAACATACCAATTTAGCAAGTCATCTTGACTTACTACTAGTAGCTGAATGATCATGATGACATGGGCCCCTAAACATGTCCAGCAAATGTACAGAACTATGTGTAAAAAGCTTCTAAATTCATCCTCATGTCTAAACCTATTACAGCTTCAGCGATGCTTTTACACAACAGATACATGATCCACATACCAACCTGTGCTCGTCTGTAGTATTGCTTGGTAATAGTTTGGTACCTCTCCTGTCCAGCCGTGTCCCTGCGAGGGACAGATATGCATGCAAAAGTAACCGTTTAATCAGTTTAAGATGATGTCCGTCTCAAATGCACATGATGAAAAAAACCTAAAAGAACAAGTCGTGAGTTCAGTAATTTTTATTTAATGTTTTACCCCCTGCGCTGCAATAAATCCACTTAAACAGGACAAATTACGCTCTTTTGTTGTGCAACATGCAGTTGATTCTTTAAATACAGACAATATCAACAGTCTACTCAAAAGGCATGCTGTAAGATAGATGATCACAATATCAACATTTTTTGTCTACCAACTTTTTTCATTTCACTCACCATATCTGTATTCGTACTTTGATTCCATCCACTTCCACTGTTTTCATTTTGAAATCCACTCCTGGAGGAAGAAATGACAAAACTTTCAGCATCTACACTATATGGACAAAAGTACTGAGACACCTGACCATTACTCCAACAAGGAGTTTAATGACATTGCATTCAAATATATATACTTTAATATGAAGTTGTTCCCCTCTTTGCAGCTATAACAGCTTCCACTCTTCTTGGAAGGCTTTCCACAAGATTTTGGAGTGGTTCTGTGGGAATTGGTGCCCATTCATTCTGCAGAACATTTATGAGGTCAGGCACTGATGGTGAACGAGAAGGCCTGGCTCGCAATCTCCGTTCCAGTTCATCCCAAAGGTGTTGGATGGGGTTGACGTCGGGGCTTTGTGTGGGCCAGTCAAGTTCTTCCAGACCAAACTTATCTAGCCATGTCTTTATGGACCTTGCTTTGTGCACTGGGGCACAGTCATGCTGGAATAGAAAAGATTCTTCCCCAAAGTTGGAAGCATGATGTTGTTCAAACTGCTTTGGTATATTAAAGCATTAAGACTGCCCTTCACTGAAAGTAAGGGGCCTAGCCCAAACCCTGAAAAACAGGTGTGTCCCAATACTTTTGTCCACATAGTGTACATGATAAAGACAGCTGTACTCCCACAGGTTGTCTGGTTCTTTGTGGACTTTATCTTCACAGCATTAGGTACAGGTTCAGCAGGTGCCACATAAAGAGCCAAACAGTAAGAGGAAACATACAAAAAGAATTCATAGATGTTTAATAACTAGTATGGAAAACAAGTAGGCTGTTGTATGGTCAGATCTCAGTAGTTTCAAGTCATACGCAGGTTCTCCCTCAGACACACGGCTAGCAGCCAGACAGACATCATTTGCACCACATTTCGATTGTATAAACGTGCTCTTACCGATGGTGGAAACGTGCTGAGGGAGGAATTCGTTGTCTGTGAACCTGCACAACAGACAGGTTTTCCCCACACCAGAGTCTCCTAACAGCAGGAGTCTGAGGAGAACATCGTACTGCTTCGCCATAGCCTGGAAGGAGAAACGCTGGAGGGCTTATGCTAACAGTTCCAAAAAAATAAACAAAAACAACTAATTTCACTCGCTGTCCTCCTTCATGCTTCCTACACTGGAGCCGACCGTGACTCACAACTCAGACAAAACTCTCCCGAGCCATTGTGAAGCCGAGGGGGGAAGAAAATCTGTCCCCCCCCCATTTCAGCGTCTCTCCCTTCAGACTGAGGGCAGCCATGAAGCAGACCGTTACTCCTGAAGGTCTCGATGCGTGAAGGTGTTTCCAGTCACACTCTGCCTTACCTGTACAGTACTTTATATCTTATTTACTTCCCATAACTTTAAGATTATGTCCATTTTCTATCTCTAAGTTAAAAAAAATGTTATCTTTCTATCACTATTCCTTTTTTATACTGTTTTTGTGACAAAATCAGTGTTTTTTTTTTTGTTTTGTTTTTTTAAACTAGTTTGCAGAATTATTTAATGTATATGTACACCATATGGACAAAAGTATTGGGACACACCTGTTTTTCAGGATTTGGGCTAGGCCCCTTCCAGTGAAGGGCAATCTTAATGCTTCAGCATACCAAGACATTTTGGACAACGGCATGCTTCCACCTTTGTCTACACAGTTTGGGGAAGAACCTTTTCTATTCCAGCATGACTGGAACGGAGATTGCGAGCCAGGCCTTTTCGTCCAACATCAGTGCCTCACCTCATAGATACTCTACAGAATGAATGGGCACAAATTCCCACAGAAACTCTCCAAAATCGTGTGGAAAGCCTTCCAAGAAGAGTGGAAGCTCTTATAGCTGCAAAGGGGGGGACCAACTCCATATTAAAGTCTATGTATTTGAGTGCAGTGTCATTGAAGTCCTTGTTGGTGTAATGGTCAGGCGTCCCAAAACTTTTGTCCATAAAGTGTATGTGCTCATCCTTATGTTCGAATATTAAAGATTCTTTAAGTACACATACACAGCAGCACTGATGCTAAGCAGCCCTCGGTAGCCCTAGTCAAGCTGTGCTGCCATAATTACTGCCATTGCATTGCATCAAGATCAAAAGTTAGAGTACTGTTTAAATAGAACATAAAGTATTGCTCCTATTATGTATGCTACACCTTTACATTAAATTGTTGATTATTTTGTTTTTTATTTTTCTTACCATATTCTTGCTACTTGTATGTTCTTGTGTGATTTCATTATCTCTTATCCCTCTATGAAGTGCTTTGAGTTACATGTATGAAAGATGCTTTACATATAAGTTTATTATTATAAAACATGCTTTAACAAACATCAAGAGGAATCTAGTATTTATGGAGGTCTGTAAGAGTGATTTTTTTGGTTCACTTTCTCCTTTCAAACATCACGTACAACCTTCTCCACAATCCTCTCTTCTCTGCCTTCTTTTCACCTTTTGTGTTCTTTTAAAGCTCCTTTTCTTGCCTTCTTAGTTCTTTGTCCCCTTTTCCCTCCATCCCTTCATCCTTATAAAGAACAGCTGATCATTTAACTGCTGATTTGCTTCTTCAAGCTTATGGATGCGTTCTTAGATCCAAAATACTAGTTTAGCACTCATACACAAGACGATGGCGGACAGAACGAACGCTGTGAAGTAGACTTGATGCAATGAAGAGAAGCATACTTGTTTGTCATGTACAGCAAATCTATTGGTCATACTTGACATCCATTATCTCATCCTTAACCAGGTTCGCGGGGTTGCCAGAGCCAGTCCATCACAGGGCAGACACATGGACTAACATGCATGTCTTTGGACTGTGGGAGTCCAACCAGAGAACCTGAGAACCCAGTGGAAACCCACATGGACACAGGGAGAACATGTAAACTCCACACAAAGAAGACCTTCGACCACCCTGCCAAGAATCGAACCCAGGACTGTGAGGCAACAGCACTACCCACTGCCTCGCCCCATACCCATCCATTCGTCAAAGTAATAGGGGCAAATGATGGTCAATTGCGCAAACACCCCAGATATCATTGCCATATATGCACTCATAATATGTTGGATGTATATTGTTGTGATCAAACCAGTCCTCTTTACATCACCAAGCTGTTGTTTTCGTTACACACATTTGTAAGCCATCTTTATCAAATATTTATCTTATTTATCTTTCTTATTCTTTCATAACTGCTACAGCATTGTAACCATAGCATCCATAGTTCATGCAACAAATGTAATCATCCTGTCAAATAAGTCACGAATCAAAGTGACAAAAGCATAGAGGCTAACATTACCTCTAATGAATAAACTTGCAACATCAAAGAAAAGGCTATAAATCACAAATGAGAAGATTAGGCAGATCTTTCCCCACAATTCTGACTCCGACACTGATCTGAGAGCTTAGGAAAGTGATTCTTCTAATGAAGAATCACTTCAAATTTGATGGACTTAGATAACCTTGACAGTTTTGAGGTGGCACCAGAAGACAGAAGGGTGTCCATCCAGTATTTAATGATTCATAGTCTGGGGTGAGGATCCATTCAGATCAAGTTACAGAGGCAGGTGTCATTGCTGATCAAACAAATATGTGGAAATTATTTATGCAAGAAAAAAACAAAAAAAGACTCAGAATGTCAATGAAGGACCTATTCAGACTGTCAGCAAGAGAAATACTAGAGTGGCAGTGCATAACCCCCTCACTACAAAGGCAAGTATATATTTGAGAGTGCATTCCTCAAATGTGGATCGAGAGACCTGTTCTGTACAAATGGATAGGTGCATGTGACCAACTAAAACGGATTACATTAATTAAAGCAGGGAGATATTTTAGTCACCAGGCCAGTGTTCATGTCTAGTAAGAAGGTTTGAATATATCCCATGTTTAATTTCAGTGCACATACACAGATGGAAGTGAATAAATGAAGAAACATAACAGGTACAGAAGCTTCTAGTACTGAATGTAGCCAGTTCTGATGACCCTGGGGCTCCTATGCAAAACTGAGAGTTAGATTGTACCAGTTTTTAGTGTGTTATTGCTAGATTGTCTCTGCTGCTGCCAACGATGGGTCAGGAGGGATTTTATTTTGTTGACCGGGGAAAGGGTTGGTGGGCTGGGGGTGTTGTCGTTTGTCAGTTCACTTTTATTTGTCAGTGGGGGTGGAGTGGTATGGGGCAGTTCACTTACATGGTGGGTTATTTTTTTTCTCTTTTCATGACCAGAATAGTTGCTCATTAAAACACTGACACGAGGGGGAAATGGGGCCTGTGTATAATTCGCAGTTCTCTATGCAAGTTGTGTAGTGAGCGAATAGAGCCAACCGGCTCTGACTGCATAATACAATTAAGCAATTAACATCCTGCCATGCTCATATGCCAAAATGCTGAGCAGGCCTAGTTGACCTCGATTTTGGCTCAAGATGGCAAGAGGAAAAGAGAATTTGAGAGAGGGTTCATTATTTAAGCATGAATGGCAAGAGCTTCAGTCAGAGAGAGTGCTCAACTAGCGACTATTTCAAAATGAACAGTGATGTTTAACTACCACCTGCATTTGCCTCAATGGGAAAAGCTTCAGTATATAGGGTTGGACATTGTGGTCAAAAGCTCACATTCAGGGATTTTGATGCCTGTGTATTATCTATGTAAGAAAGAAACAGAAAGAGACTTAGAATGTTGGTGAAGGACCTAATCAGACTGTCAGCAAGACCAGTCTGTCCACAACAACATAGTGAGGGATATTAAAGTAGAATGACCCTCACTACAAAGACAAGTACATATTTGAGAGTGCATTGCTCAAATGTGGATCGAGAGACATGTTCTGTTCAAATGCTCAGGTGCATATGTTGCAAGAGAACAATACAGCATGCTTGACCCACACAGTAATGCTTTGTGGGTCACTGTGCAGACTGGCGTGGTTTGAGACCAATTCTCCCCTGAGGGTGAAGGGTCACTGTGAATCAATACATTTTTTTTCTGGCTCGCTGCCTTTATCCTATGATGAAACATTTCTATCCTAATGGGAGGGGTCTCTTCCAGGCTGACAGTGTCCCAATCCACTGGGCTCGAGGGGTCATTGAATGGTTTGGCAGTATAAAAATTATGTAAGTAATATGATCTACCCAACTAAACATCTATGGGAGATTTTGGACTGACATGTTAGAAAGAGCTCTTCACCACCATCATCAAAACACCAACTGAGGGAATGTCTTTGGAAGAATAGTGTTCATCCCTCCAGTTCCAGAGACTTGTAAAACCGATTCCAAGGCACGTGGAAGCTCTTCTGGCAGACTGCCTAATACCTTACTAAGGCACTTAATGGTGTTTTTTCTTTTGTTTTGTGACCAGTCTATATATTTCAATGTATTGTAATATATATATATATATATGCACACATGTAGATATGTAATAGTGGCCATTTTTAGTGCTTAAATATTTGAATAATATATGTAAATATATTTCCTTTGCATATTTGCACCTTTACCAGGACTAATTGTTACGTAACCTGGTTAAATAACAGGGCCTACTTAAATGACTTGTTCATTTTTAATAGATAAAGAGGCTATGGTCCAGTGTGATAGATTTATGCTATTAAGTTACTTGCTACCTGTTGGTCGTGTACCTACTGCTGTGGTAGGTTACTAGGTCAAACAAGTCTTGTAACTTTACTGGCCTATTAATAGCTATATCTTGTTGATCCTAATTATGCCTGATCAGTTATTACTGGCAAGAAATTGCTCAAATCCCCTCTAAACCATGACTAGCCTTACTAAGTTTATCTTTGGCACTACTCCATAACCACTAGCTGGTGGCCTAGTGGTTAGGGAGTTACCCCAGCAATCAGATGGTTGTGGGTTTGAATCCCAGGACTGCTAGTGGCACCACTGAGGTACCCTTAAGCAAGGTACCGTCCCCACACACTGCTCCCCAGGTGCCCCCATAGGTGGCTGCCCACTGCTGTGCTTGGTGAATGGGTTAAGTGCAGAGAAAGAATTTCTCATTGTTCACACTGTGTGCTGTGCTATGGTATTCACAGGTGTCTATAAGGGGCCACTTTACTTTACTTAATAAAAGCTCACCAGCATCAGGCTACTGCGTTAGTTACACAAGTGAGTTCAAAACAGTAGTTTAGAGTACTTGTACCCTTTTTATCTTCTCATCCAATGGACGTTCAATTGCTGCTCCTATTTTTCGCCCATAAACTGTTTTCAGAATGACTACACTGACTAGATTGAGGACTGCAAAAATTTAATTCATGGTGGGTTAATGTGAATACGAGGACTGTCAGGTAAATCTGGATCAAGAATGAACAAAAATATATGTAGCTTCTATACAATGACACTGCTGTCTCAAAACTTTCCCTCACTTTCTCTTGGCTGTAGTCCAAGCATTGATTGGGAAGTTGATGACACATGACCACTGAACAAGGAGGTATCGTCTAGTAACTGTAGACAGGTTTCTGGAAGATGATTAAGCAAATATTAAAGATGAGTGAATCTGTGCTTAGTGTTTTTTGCTGCTAATGTTCTACTACTCTCAACCCTCTCATTTTTGGCCGGACTTCGTTGCATCTGCCCATGTAACATAAAAACTGCTCATATCTGTTTGTAATCTGTATTCTTTGTTTTTTGTGCTCCTGAAAGTTTGCCAGCCTTCCATTGTTGGGTTCTGTTAAGAGATTTGTTGTCCTAATTATAAACATCTTTGGTTATTTTATCCTAAACCACATTTTTTGCCTCAAATTAATCTGGCCATTGATAAAATCCAGACACACTGCAAGATTTTCATTTTAATCATTTTACAATGATTTTTTTATGTCCAATGTATGTGCTTTGGTTCTGACTTTTCGTCTTTAAAAAAATTGTGCCCCTTCACTCCAAGGCCTGACGTTAAAGGAGGAAAAGCTCACAGTGCTTAGTAAACACAACTGGAGAAAATGTAGCAACGCCACATTTCAACCAATATTTATGATTACCCACGATGGAACTAGACAAAATTTCTTTCCAAAAATTTCTCAATGCAGAAAATTCTCTAACCAAGATTGAGTTGTACAGAAATTATCATTTTGATTGTACTGTTGAACAAGCTGTACCAGGTAACATAATCTCCTGGTAATGTAAATGCCCGATTTTGATGACACAGCAACAATTATATTTTGTACTTGTCAATATCACAAAAAGACAATTTTACAGAATGTCAAAGAGTTTGAAATATTTTCCCAGCTATGAGATGTCCAGGATACTTTGTGGAAAAAGAGCCTTCAAAAAGGTAAATACGTCCAGCATTAAACCCCTAGCAGCACAATGACACGTGATGAGGATAAAGATAAAATAGTTTTATTTGTAGTCTCATAGTAAAGGTATGCCTCAACTTGTAAGACAACTGTTGGCAGTATGTACAACATACCTGTAATTTCCATGGAATGGAATAAAAACAATATCTATTTCATACACACTATCTCTTTTAAATGAAACAACTGAAAAGAGAAACATTCCCCAGCCAGGCAAAGATTTCCAGGGAAGGTTATTTGGTTGAGACGATTACATTTAAGAGTATACAGTGCCAAGTACTACATACTGAAATGGACATACTTACCTGTAATCAACACAAAAACCAACTGCCTTAGAACTGCACTGTGTAACATTCAAATTCCTGCAGGGAAATATTACCTGTATTAAAAGTTGTCCTCATTTGGTGCAGCAAATCAAAACTATGAGGTGAGGATGCTTAGGGTAGAGGCCATCTAATTCCACTTACAACCTCAGACAAAACAATGTACTACACAATAACAGAATACAGCCTCAATTTTACATTAAATAATCAAATTTTGCAACAAACATTTTCAAAAAGGGGAGAACATCAGTCTTCTTTACCAGTGAAGTGGGTCACGCCGCCACATACCCTTTTTTTTATATTAAAGCACCATTGTTTTTTGTGGAAAAGTACAAATCTTACAAAGGTAAACTTTTTTTAATGACCATTTTCCTCCTCACATCTCCAAACAGGCTCATTTGGGTAATAACAATAAGGGGCTGTTTTGTAGCTTAATTTCTGCAGGACTATTGAGGAGGTTATAAAAGGTAATTGCAGTCTTCAACTGTCGAGCTGCCACGCTTCGGAGGAGAATGTGGCTGGATTTGATCCATGTGCAGAGTGGCATCAGCAGAGGGGGATAAAAGGCAAAGCCTTTCTTGGGACCCTCCCCCAGTTTCTGAACGCACTAAGGAGGGGAAAGGGAAGAACGGGATGTGGAGGGTGAGACAGAAAGGGGGAGGATGGAGCAGAGAGTCTTAACTGAGGTCTCCCAGTGCTGGGAGGGGTGGGTCTAGCTGGGCTCAGCACGGAGCTTCTTCCTGGTAGGCGGTTCCTCAGGCTCCGACTCAGAGCTGGAGTCAGAGCCACCATCAAAGGCAGACACGGCGCTGCCCTTGGGGTTGGTGTATAAGCTGCTGTCTGAAGAGTAGCTGGCCTGGAGCTGCACGTTCCCCTTGGCCTTTTCCAGAGCACGGACTAGAATGACCAAGACACACACATACACACACACACACAAAAGTTAATTGAGGCAATAGCAGGTATCTGTTGAGGCATTTACATTTACAAATTCCATTTGCTTGTAGCCTCAAGACAATCAGTTATAACCAGTGTTTCTTATCCCAGTCTTTAGGGCCCACCAGACCATGAGTTTCATAATTACCCTAATACTAGTATGCCACAGATAAACAAAGAACCTGCCCGAGACCACAACATAAATCTGGATGCATCTTAAACAGCTTAGCTTTAATGTGTTGCTAATGACAATAGGCTGGCACATATACACCCACACAAACGTAGCCACAAGTGAGAGTTATCCTGCAGAAAAGCCACACAAAATAAGTGGGGGAAAAACAGATCAGCAGAGCAAAGAGGAAAAAGGTAATGACAAGGAAGAATTTGTGCTGAAGAGAGAAGCTTTGTCTGTTTGAAAAGGTTTGAAAAAAACTACTTAAAAATACTGTAAAAGAACATCAACTGCAAAATTTGCCACGCCACTATCATTTAATCTCAAAACAAACAATAATCCATCTTGTGGTTACGTTAATCAGAGGCAATTTTGTTAACCAGCAGAGTCTGTGAAACACAGAAGGGTCAGACACATGTTCAGACCTCACTGGAATTTTCATGATGCTCTGCATAAGACCGTAAAAGCAATTACAGTATGCTTATGCAAAAAACCTGTCCTCTAATGATGAAACAGCTTATACTCAGGCTAGGAGCAGTTTAGTACATTTTGGTTTGTCTATAAGTCAGTGTTTGCAAGCAATTTTGAAAAGAAAGCAGTAAAGGTTTACCCTAATTATTGCTCAATTCTCTTTTTGCCATTAGTACATTACATATCCTTCAATTGTTTGAAAAGGTTATACGCCTCTGTTAACCTACAAAAATAGGCCTACTGTTTTCTATTAGGTTTCTAATTGGGATAAAAAATATGGTGATATACCAAAACCATCGCAGATTTTAATTACACTGTGATACATTTTTTTGCCTACACTGCCCACTACTACTGGTCAGTTGGCAAGAGTAGCCAGTAGCAGTTGAGGGCAGATCTGAAATGAGAGCAGTCAAACTGGACAGTTTTAGCAGCAGCACCCCACATGAGCTGGCAGCTCTCATGGCATCCATATCAGATATATTTCTTTGAAGAATACAAATCTTCAAATACAAAACACATGAAAATAACCACAAATGCTGCACAGTAGGCTGTGAGCTGTATTCACTACAGGTTGAGACTGCAGGGCTGTTAGCATAGCTTCTAGCCAAAAACGACTAGGTTGTACCAACTCTCAGCTCACACACCCAGACAGAGAGGAACTGCCTGGCTCAGAAAATGGCTACCACCTTGCTGCTGCATGATGGTTTATTGTGACAGGCTAATGCAAGTCAGAAAAAAACAAAAAACAAACCAGCATGTACTGTTCCTAGCCAAGTGACAATCCATCTGTGCAGTGCTGGGTTAAGTTGAACAAGCCTCTTAAGAACACTAAATAACTCCTACACACTGGGGTATACTGGGAAAAACACCATGGGAATTCCAGCAACATGGAATGAGGTGGAACCCCGAGTAATGGGGTGAGAAAGAATGGCTTCTTTCCCAAGCCAAATGCTTCATGGGACTGAATTGTGTGGTTCTGTGCTGTGACAGACTCGTGAGACCAGTTATAGCTACAAACACAATAGAACACATTCGATTCCAGCTGTCACTCCAACACCCATTAGACCAGGGATGCACAACTCTGTTCCTGAAGGTCTGGTGTCTGGTAGTTCCCCTACTCAAACAAACCTACTAAACCTGGCATCTAACAGTTTTGAATCAGGTGTGTTTGAGTGGGGAAATTGTAAAACTGTGCTGGACACCAGTCCTCCAGGATGCGTGCACTAGACTTCACGCTCTTAGGTAAGTCCTTATCCTCCAACCAGTGTGTTCCATAGCACCCTAGAGGTACTATGAATTACAGAGGTAAGAATAGCTAAACTAGAAACAAATGGATTTTGGTTTCCTATTACCCCCCGATGACATTAATTAGAGCTGTGATTTGTGATTTGATTCAAGAAGTGTTGATGATGCCAGTGTTTCCCAACTGTGGTTCAGAAGGCACACTTCCCTGCATATTTTAGTGCTTACCCTTCAGTAAAGGGTTGTTAATGAGCTGATGGATCAGGTGTGTTGTGAGCAGTGAAAACACTTAAATGTGCAAGGCAGTGTGCCTCCAGGACCAGGACTGGTGAAACACTGCTCTAAACATGTGTTAATCAAGCACCAGGGAGCCAGAACAGCATGTACTGAGGCACTTTAAGCTAGTGTTAGCTTAGCCCAGCATGCTACAGCTCAAAACACCACAGCACAGATTCAATTTTGGCAATCCCCCACTCCAACACCAGTCACATGACTTTACTCTTAGACATGAGTTTGTTGAAATCTAACCTGCACTGTGGTGTGTTGCACTTTTTAGTATCTCCCCTGCTACGCTTACTTGTGAGTGCTGAAAACGGAGAAGAGTCGCAGAGCAAACAAACACATCTAAACATATTTAAGATTTCTGTCACTCCAAAACCAACTGCTCTGCTTCACTCTGTCAAATCAAACCCTGTGACAGTGTAGCTTCATGTACTTCCGTTTCTTTGGCCACAGTGTAATCAAACAAAACTTATTTGATTGCATTTGGTTTCGAAATAACAGGATTAGGTGGCTCAAAACCAAACAAAAAATGTGCTGAGAATTGTAAGTAAGAAATCTGTGTTGAAAATGCCACTGGGATGGTTACTCAGTGCTTAGAACCATTCAGCCCTACAGTGGAAAGAGGTCAATGAGTTAATGAGGGAGCTTGCACTCATGTCTAAGAATCCAGTTCTAAACATGTATTTGTGAAACACAGGCCTCTTTTTCCACTGTGGGGCTGAACGGCTCTGAGTATGGAATTACTATTCCTATGGCATTTCCATGAAGATACAGCCTGAAACAAAATGCTCACAAACCGTGCTCAGCATGGTCTTCCTGGCACTGTTAACCATGTTCAGAAACATAACACACAATCCAACAAGTGCCAAATGTTAATTGTTGCTAACTAGGGGAAAGAAGAGTAGGGCTAAATTAAACCTGTTTTGTTTTGTTTGGATCTGAAGCCTCCTCACAAGTAAACTGTGCCACAAATCACAGTACAGATTCAATTCTGGAGCTCTGCTGACAAAAATTGTCAACATTAAAAACTCATGTCTGAGAGCGCAGAGTCCATTGACTGCTGCTGGATTGACTGAAAACCCGAACTGAACCTGTTCTGTGGTGTCTGGAGCTGTGGCCTCAGGAGTTAGCAGGTTGAAGGTGCCACAAACACCATAGTAGAGGCTGTGGTGTCTGAAGCTGTTAGTCTGTTAGCTGTCAATGAGCCCATTGTGCATACTTTTTCTTCAGTATTTCCTGGACCTAATTTAATAGCACAGCAGATGGAAAAAGAGTGTGGCAGAATGGAACTGAACCCTTTGGCTTAAAGGCCATGGGAATCCATGGGTATTAGTCATCCCTTTTATTTACATCGGCGAGGTGAATCCTGAGGTTTATAGAAGCATCTTAACTGCTCAGATCACTCCAAATCATCAAATAGCCTCCAAACTTGCAAATGATTTGCAGCAAAATATTACACAAAATCACTTTATTTAATATTATTTTTGGTTTTCAATTATCCAGTGCATAGAAATGAAGGGACTGTTTATAAAAAAAGAAGATGATCTAAGAGTCTTAGGTTTCATTAATTCTAGTTGTAATAACTTCAAATGAATATGGAATTCCTGTTATCTCATTTCACCTCTACTGTTTCATTTCAATTTCAAAGTGCAGTAGTATGCAGCAAAAACAAAAACTTACTCACTGTGCAATTTCCTAAGAGATTTCACTGTGGGTTAACTCAGGTAAATTACGATTCTATGCACTACTCACCCTGCTGCTCCAGTAGAGCATTCTGTTTCTTTAGGTCGTCAATGTCCTGCTGGTGTGTGTGGTTCTTCCTGCGCATGTATTGGATGTACTCTGTGGCTTTATCTAGAATCTGAGCTCGGGAAGCCTGTTTAACAGAGTGCTGTCAGCAAAGAATCACACAACTATACCATCACGCAAGGCTGCATTGTCCAACATATATAACACATATTAACAAAAAAATTTACAACTGAAAGACCATAGTACAACCAATTTAGCATTATGGAAGTAGACATATTACATGTTGTCAACTATTACTAGAGTCTACCATGCATATTTTCTACAAGCTACACATTTTGCACAGTATTGTATGCGTAAAAGGTAAAGTGCACTTTATAGAGGCTGGTCTAAAACATCCTAAAGGTTAAACTATCAATCAATTTACTTTGCAGAACAGTACAAATATCAGTTAGGAACATTAAACATGCAAGAAGCACTGACTCATAAAATACTAATTCCAGAACCAAAGTTTACATGTCTTTTTCTGCCTTGCTACAAAGAACAATCTCTGGGAAAGAACAGCAATCACAGAGGGGCAGTGACAAGTGCAATTCTGAATAAATCTGACATCTAATTTTGAAAAAACAAATCAATGTGTGAATAAGAAATCTTGATATCCAACCTTCTCTCCTTGTAAAGAAGGAACAGAGTCACGTAAACTGTGAAAACTGTCTTTGATGTGGTCCCTGCGCTTACGCTCCAGTGCATTGTGGTGTGCCCTCTTGTCTGCCTGGGATTTAAATGAATAAACATAAATAAATATACAAATTAAAAAAAAAAAAAAAAAAAAAAAAAAAAATTCTTACATTTCTGACCTGGCACTTCTTTCTATTCAAAACAATCATAAAACCATTAGGTTTATTACCAAAAGTAGCAAACTGGTCAACGTGTAGTTAAACAACTGCTTCAGGTCAAGTTCAAGACTTTATTACAACAGTTTAAATCACATCACGAATCACAAACCTTTCTGTTGAAAAATGTAACTTATTTTGAAAATGTGAATCAGTTCTTACCTGTATACAGCTATTAGTCCCACCTGCTGTCTATTATGTCTATATAGATCAATAGCAAACTAGCACACTGCACTTTACAGCACATACATTATTCAATTACTTACACCTCATATCTTGTTTACACTTGTAATGTTTTTTTTTGAATATATGTTTTTCTATATTTATTACTTAGCTTTAGCCGTTAATTTTCTCTTTAATTTAATGTAACTATATTGCAGTCTTACGGACGTTTCAGGGGCTCATTTCACTACATGTTGTACTTGTATAACTGAGCATGTGACAAAGAATCTTGAATGACTCGACCTCATGCATCAACACAAGGTATAAAATGAAAATATCCAGTGTAAAAGTGCTATATAGCATTACTTGAGAACTCTGAGCAGTCATTGACCATACACTATTATTAGACTGTCCCCGAGATCAGTGTTGCCCACTCCCGGTCCTCCAGTCTCATTGCAGTTTAGTGTTTTTTTTCCCCCCTGCCCTAACACAGCTCTTTTTAATCCAAATATTTTACTAATGAGCGAAATCACTTGTATTAGAGCTGGAGATATACTATAAACTGCAGAGATGATGTTGTATAGGACCAAGACTAGATAATGAAGCTGCAGAATAGCTCATGACTATTAGAGCTTTCAAAGCTACTTGGTGGTCATTTAATGTCATTGCATCTTTGTCAGTTCAGATTATGATGCACAATAATCAAACCATAACCATCTCTTATTCAAGCTCTTTCACTGTTTTAATTCACAAACAGTTAAGCTTTGGTGGGTTAACAGCTTAACAATAAAACTATTTAAAAATGCTGAAACATGCATGCACTATATGGACAAAAGTATTGGGACACCTGACCATTACACCAACTGGGAATTTAATGACACTGTATTCAAATACATAGATTTAAATATGAAGTTGGTCCCCTTTTGCAGCTATGACAGCTTCCACTTTTCTTGGAAGGCTTTCCACAAGATTTTGGAGTGTTTCTGTGGGAATTTGTGCCCATTCATCCTGTAGAGCATTTATGAGGTCAGGCACTGATGTTGGATGAGAAGGTCTGGCTAGCAATCTCACTGGACGTAAGGGGTCTAGCCCAAACCTTGAAAAACAGGTGTCCCAATACTTTTGTTCATATAGTGTATCTGCTTAATAAAGCTAATCTACATGCCCGTCAAAATTCGAATTCCGCAATCCTACGTTGGTGCATCAACAATTTTTGCCTAACTTTTTCATCCATAAATGATTAAAAACGATTTGCATGATGATCCACGTCTCCATTTTAATTATGCGCCGCTTTAATATCTGCACTCGCCCGTATTAATATTAAACCTTTATTGATCACTGGCCACAGCTCGTCTAAACAGTCTAAAATCAGCAGGGCTCGTTTTAGGGCAAGCCAACCAGTATAAAGGCCGTTCACATGAATTAAAAGTCATAAAGAGGGCTGGTAACCCTCCTGTGTGTGAGGACTGCAGGATCCAATAGTAACCTTTCAGGTTTCCTGAAGCTCAGAGGCTCAGGTAGTTAGCTCAGAAGCTAAAGGCCACAGAGCTAACGATACACAAACCCTGGAGGAAGTCATGAGCTAGCTCAGCCGACACGTACCGCTGGGTGAAACCTCGAAGACTCTTCCTGCGGAGAGAAAACGGGATTAGCGATGGTAGAGACTGATAAATAGAATCAGAAGCAGTAGAAATTGAGAGGAAAACACTGGTAGCTCTGTTCTGCGAGCAGCCAGTCAGGGAGAAACAGAGTGAGGCGAGCACGCGTTTTGGCACCCTGAACATGGGGCTGTCCTCACTAAAAGGAGCGTTTTGAAAGGTTTTATTAGCCCCAAACTGTTCACAAGAGCCTCCGCAACTTACGTCGCTGTCGACCTCGATGTCATCGTTATCGCTCATTCTCTGGCTGAGCCCAAAATGTGGTTATAACGTGACGAGACGGGCAGATCCTGCGTGAGCCTCCACACTGAGACAAGAGGAACCAAGTGCAGCTGCACACGTGACGCCAGAGTTCCGTGGAAGCGCAAGGCACGCCGGGTATTGTAGTTTCCAGAGGAGGCGAGTCTCACGGAGAGAAAAGGACGACGGCCATAAAGAGGACTACAATAGAAACTGATAGACATGCCAACGTCCATGTCAAACCTGAGGGTGCGTCACATGAGCGAGCGTGCCCAAAGCTGCACGTGTCACTTAAATCCTCAGTGAAGAGACACAATGTGGACAAAAGTATTGGGACAAACCTTTTTCAGGGTTTGGGCTGGGCCTTTTAACCTTAATGCTTCAGCATACCAGGACATTTTGGACAATGCCATGCTTCCAACTTTGTGGACACAGTTTGGGGAAGGCCCTTTTCTATCCCAGCATGACTGTGCTTCAGTGCACAAAGCAAGGTCCATAAAGACATGGTTGGATGAGTTGAACACTCCAACACTCTCGTGGAAAGACTTCTAAGAAGAGTGGAAGCTGTCATAGCGGCAAATGGGGGACCAGCTCCTTATTAAAGGTTGTGTATTTGAAGACAGTGTCATTAGGGACAGCTAGTGGCCTAGTGGTTAGGGTGTTTGCTCTGTGATCAGAAGGTCATGGGTTCGAGTCCCAAAACTGCTAGTGGCACTTCTGAGGTACCCTTGAGCAAGGTACTGTCCTCACACGCTGAGGACATCCCGAATTATGGGTGATTTTGATTTGTCCCGTCCGGGACAGCTCCAGTCCCGAATTCCAATCACAGCCTCGTCGGCCACTTGTGATCGTTTAATTATGCCTTACGCACGGTATCCCTGTACAGTCTCCCCTCCTCTCCCCCCCCCCGTTCGCCGTCATCCCCCTCCGCTTACAAGCAACAAGCAGAGCTGTGCTGTCTTCACTGATTATGTTTTGTTCTTGCTGACCACAACTTTGTCTGAGATCAGTCATCACACTGTAAACATGTTTCTTCTTAATTATCTTTATAATTCAGAAGTGGTCTGTGAAAAGTGGCCCACAATTTTTAATGTACCCAGCGCTACTATGTTCAAGTATAGCACAGCTATTAATACTAAAACTTTTTATTCACTAACTAATGCAAACTATTTGGAAATGACTATATAAGAACATTGGGTGGCACAGTGGTGCACTGGGTAGCGCTGTAGCCTAACCGTAAAAAGGTCCTGCGTTTTATTACTGTTCAAGATTCCCAGTACATACATGTATATAATGTATATGTAATGTAATGTAACTATAAATGACTCTCTCTCTCTCTCTCTCTCTCTCTCTCTCTCTCTCTATATATATA
>JBBPCZ010000001.1:42166098-42183631 GCA_037974445.1 Brycinus macrolepidotus | reverse complement strand
ATCTCTCAAAACCAACCATCTCTCAAAACCAACCATCTCTCAAACCAACCATCTCTCAAACCCAACCATCTCTCAAAAACAAACATCTCTCAAAATACCGCTGCTGATTTCTTTCAGCTGCTAGATTCCCTCAACTTACAACAGCATGTTGATGTCCCCACACATTACATTATATGATCTTGGTGTTTCAGATCACAAGGTAGTGTCAATGGAGCTGCCCTTTTTGTCCCCCTGCACAAAACTAAAGCGACAGATCTATTTCAGAAATCTGAAGAACATCAGTGTGGATGCCCTGGCCCTGGACCTTCAACTTCTTTCCTCTGACCTTACCAACTCCCTCTCTTTTGCTGTTCTCATGGATTTTTACAACGAGTCCCTGAGCGGTCTCCTGGACTTTCACGCCCCATTAACATCCAGGTCCATCTCATTCTCACGCTTAGCACCCTGGTACACCTGCGAGCTGCGAAAAATGAAGGCGGCTGGGCGTGTCCTTGAGCGGTGGCTCAAGGCCTCTGGGCTGACTGTTCACAAACAGGCTTACAGTGAACACAAGAGGGCGTATGCAGAAGCTCTGAGGGTTGCACGGTCCAGGTTTTATTTCACCATCATCAACAGCAGCCCCAGGAACTCCAAAAAACTTTTTTCAACTATAAATCACCTTCTCAAACCCCCTTCACCCTCCCACTCTGAGGCCACTGAGGAGAGGTGTAATATGCACATCACCTTTTTCAAACAAAAAGTTGATAACATCCTTTCATACCTCTCCACTATGGCTATCCTGCCTTTCCCAACTGTTGACCCACCGTCTGAGATTGTCCACCCCCTTTGCTCCTTCTTTGCTGTCACACAGGAAGACGTGGAGGACATCATCAAAAAAATGAAACCGTCTACCAGTGCCCCTTGTGATCTGAAACACCAAGATCATATACCTGTAGGTTACTGATGGGGACAGAGTTTGAGATGACCAGGTCGAGTGTGTGACCCCTGTAATGTGTGGGGACATCAACACGCTGTTGTAAGTTGAGGGAATCTAGCAGCTGAAGGAAATCAGCAGCGGGATAAGATGGGGGGTATCAACATGAATATTTATATCTCCTAGGATTATGATATTGGCAGAGGTAGTACAAAGTGTTGTGAGGAGATCAAACATCTCCAGGATGAAAGCAGAATTGGGTGTTGGGGGTCGGTAGATAAGGAGAACAGTCATGGGAAAGGGGGGCTTACATTTAAATGCAAGGCACTCGCAGGAAGATGTTGCAGGTATCAAAATAGGGGACAATCCCAGGTCCTGACGGTGGATGACAGCTAGGCCACCACCACGCCCAGTGCTGCGAGCTGCCTCCAAATAACTGTAGCCAGGTGGACAGGCTTCATTTAAGGCAGAGTAAACCTCTGGCTGGTGCCAGGTTTCTGTCAGACACATGAAGTCAAGTCCTTTCTCTCTGATGTGTTCTTCAATCAATGTGGATTTATTGCTAATGGATTGGGTGTTGAACAGTTCAAATTTGACCAGTGACTGTGGAGTAAATCTCTGTATAGGTCTCAAAGCATTAAAATCCACTCCGCGTCGCCTAGAGTCCACTCCATGAAATATCTCCAGCCGAGGATGCGGGGATTTCACGATGTTTCTCTCAGTGACTCGGGTGTTTCCCATGCTGGAGTGCAGAGATCTCGCGAGACTTCCAGTACTGATGGTTGCTGGAGCAACGGTGCTCTGATGACGCGTCAGACGTACGCCGGATGACCAAAAAGTTGGGATGTTGGTAGCAGAGCAGCTTGGCTGGTTGTAGAAAATAAACCTTCGACCGGAGCCTCTATGAATGTAACGAGGACGGCGAAGGAGTCCAAGTTCTTTAACGATGGGGATATTTATTCCAGGAGCGGTTGTGGGATTAAATCGGCGGAGTTGTGCACTGGAATAACTGAACGCCATACTGACTGAAGATGCTAGTGGAGGCGATATGATGGTTAGATCCAGAGAGCCCTTTTCCCGGTGAAACAAAAATTGACAGCTGGAAGTGGTCTGTAGCAGGTAGATGCCTAACTACCCAGCTTTCCCGGTATAAAAGGATCCGAAGTCCAGAAGCAGGTAGGTGCCTAGCTACCTAGCTTCCCACCAGCTTAAAATAACATAACCACAAGATAACTATCAACTATATAAGCGTAATTTAAAGATCTCGTAAATTTAAAGATCCCGTAATTTAAAGATCTCGGGATCTCGGGCAGAGAAGTGGCGAACATACAATGCCAGCGTCCTCTCTCCCCTCTCTCAGTATCTCAGTATCAGACTCCCAATCAGATGCTTACTGGGAGACATATGCCTGTACCACATTTAAGGAACCCTATCAGGGACCCCCTCTGGAGCAGTTGGAAATAACTAACTGCTATACATAAAGCTATCTATCAACAGGAGCAGAGGCATGTTCCAGGCATATTCCAGAGCCTTATGACTCTTTTGCATTTTGTTATGCAAAAGAGTCATAACAGACAGGAACCATTTCTCCCGCAAAGATCTATTTATGCATTTATATGGTTCTTTGTGTGTTCATGGGTCTATATGTAACAATTGCCTTTACTAAAGAACCCTTCATGTGAAAAGTCATTGGCTATCTGCCTAAACATTTTAAATGAACAGAAATGCATTTCTTTGTGCAGACTCGGTATCAGTTTTAGACATGAAAAAGTGTTAGAATGCCACTAGTGTATATATGGATGCACTTTGAATGTTGCTCAAAGTTGAATTAAGCATTTATGTGTTCAGGCTTTTTCTGATATCTGATGTCCCATCCATTTAGCCTAAATGACACTGTCCTGGATTGGCACAGTCCCAATATATACATATGTACATAAAAATCCCACAGAAGAAATTCTACCAGAAGGAAAGGAGAATATGAGGATCTTGCAACAATACAGTGACCCAAAACAGTCAAGAGAATTCATCAAAGAATTAAGTAAACAGGGTCATGGAATGGACTAGTCAAAGCCTAAATCTTATTCCTCATAAAATGCTGTGGGATGGACTTGATTCATTGATTACAACTCAGTATCTTCTGTCTGCCTCCCCAATTCATCCTTGCAACTACATGTGACAAATGCATGTAATGTAACTAACTGCAAATGACATAGCATGTATGATAAGAATAATCAGATTTACGAGCCCTTCTGGTGGTATGTGGAACCCATTTTAAAGGGTTTCTTTAAAGAACCATGTGCAAAAAAGTCATAACAGAGAGGAACCATTTATCCAGCAAAGAACTATTTAAGCATTTATAGGGTTCTTTGTGTGGTCATGGTTCTATATATAACCATTGCCTTTGCTAAGGAACCCTTCATGTGAAAAGCCATTGATTGTCTGCCTAAACATTTTAAATGAACAGAAATGCATTTCTTTGTGCAAAGTTTTGGTATCAGTTTTTAGTGTGCCACTAGTCTATCATATGGATGCACTTTTAATCTGAAATTGCTCCCTAATTCCTCAGTAGTGCACTATGTAAGTTATAAAATTCGAGTTTCTACACCCATATGGTGTACAATTTGTCCCTTATGGAATTCTGCTCACATGACTGGATCACCTATGGCTCTTTGTTAGACATATTATACACTATCTGGGAACAGGAGCATGTTGCTTAAAGTTCAGTTAAGCATTTATGTGTTCAGGCTTTTTCCAAAGTCCGATATCCCATCTATTTAGCCTATATGACACTGTCCTGGATTGGCACAGTCCCAATATATCCATATGTACATAAAAATCCCACAGAAGAAATTCTACCAGAAGGAAAGGAGAATATGAGGATCTTGCAACTAA
Organism: Brycinus macrolepidotus; assembly: GCA_037974445.1. Lineage (NCBI taxonomy): Eukaryota > Metazoa > Chordata > Actinopteri > Characiformes > Alestidae > Brycinus > Brycinus macrolepidotus. The sequence continues at coordinate 42,179,826 of JBBPCZ010000001.1, read as the reverse complement.
ACAGTGACCCAAAACAGTCAAGAGAATTCATCAAAGAATGGTGCAAAATTAAGTAAACAGGGTCATAGAATGGACTAGTCAAAGCCTACATTTTATTCCTCATAAAATGCTGTGGGATGGACTTGCAAGAAAGCCCTCAAACGTCTGAAGAACTTCCATAAAGGGGAATAAAAGCGTCCACAAATGGTGTAGGAGACTGATTAGAAGAAAGAGCAACAAGAAGTGAGCAAGACCAGCTGTTAGAGCTAGGGGGTGTACTTTTTCCCCACAACAGTCAATTGCATTGACATGAAGACTGAAAAATCCATATACGCAAATATGGGCGTAAAACACACACTTTTTCATAAAATATATTGTACCTCACAGCACCGTACCTTGTTCCCTTTTACTGGTACTTTATGAGTTCCACCTACACTGAAGCTCCACTTCAAGCCTGTGGCCTTTCTGTTGTCAGCCACCAAACTGGAGTCAGTTTCTGACCACTGGGTCACTGTTGTCCAAACATTAGTTGGGTGATGAACTATTCACAACACTGCAGTGACACTGACATGGAAGCGCGTGTGGTATTTCTGAGGTTTCTTTGCCCCTCAGTGGCACTGCTGGGAGAGTGTTGACAGTGTTCCACTACCCAAGAGCCCCCATCCAGCCAAGACCGGCTCTTTGATCAGAACACAAGAGGATGAGTAACACAGATGGACTACTGTACACCAGAAAGGTGAACAAGCATTTCTAATAAAGTGGCTGGTGAGAGATACTGACTGCACGCTGTTTTTCTTTTCAGCAGTTTTCTCTATTTAGAAGCCTAATGTCCACTTTTGTGGATTGTTACCGGCATTCTGGGTGCATTCTTAAAGCTCATATTATGAACTGATTAAGAAACTGTGGTCTCAAAAGCTACCATGAGCTTCATATTATTTGCCACCACTGATAATTGTCATATCTTTTTATTGATTGATTCATTGATTAGAAGTATCCTCTGTCTGCCTCCCCACTTCATCCTTGCAACTACATGTGACAAATGCATGTAATGTAACTGTAAATGACATGGCATGTTCAATGGGAATAATCAGATTTACGAGCCCTTTTGGTGGTATGTGGAACCCATTTAAAGGGTTTCTTTAAAGAACTATGTGCAAAAAAGTCATAACAGAGAGGAACCATTTATCCAGCAAAGAACTATTTAAGCATTTATAGGGTTCTTTGTGTGGTCATGGTTCTATATATAACCATTGCCTTTGCTAAGGAACCCTTCATGTGAAAAGCCATTGATTGTCTGCCTAAACATTTTAAATGAAAAGAAATGCATTTCTTAGTGGCTCTTTGTTAGACATATTATACACTATCTGGGTACAGGAGCATGTTGCTGAAAGTTTAGTTAAGCATATATGTGATAGTTCAGGCTTTTTCCAATATCTGATATCCTATCCATTTAGCCCATACCAATACTCTTGAATTGGCACAGTCCTAATATTTACATACAGTACGTATAGCATGATCAGCATTATAAGTTGATAAGTTAATTATCGTGGAACTGTAGGTGGTGCTTACATATACTGAATATATCTTATTAAACATTTGACCTTACTCAGAGAGTCTACCCTCATGATTTATTCGTGTGCAGGTGTGCTCCATGCTTCTCCACATATAAAGCAAGTAAAACAAAGCACCGTGGAGAGACGAGTGGCCAAGCTTTTGAAAACAAGGCACGCACCAGACAGAAGTCAGCCTTAAGGTTATGTAAAGAGAACTGTGATCACTAGAGGATTGTTTGAGGTTTGCTCTGTGCCATAAGGTCTGAACAAAGCCATCAGTCTTGAGCAAGCTCATTTAAATATACCTCCAAGGGCTTATAGGGAAATAGGTAACAGTACCAAGCACTAGGGTATCTGTCAGGAGTTTATTTGTACTGTGTTGCTTAGCCTCCTCTTTAAAGTTGTTTTAATTTTGCAATTAATAAGGCTTGAATTTGTAATGAAATTACAATTTTAAAACATTAGAATTTTAAACTACTGCTACTCACAGTGTCTCCCTCCATTACACACTGTATCTTTCAATATGATCTTTGAGCCAGTCGTGGTAGACAAAACACACAGTAAACACAGTTGAAGAGTCGACTCCAAGCATTTCGACTCTGAGAGCTGTTGACCAAGAGTCAACTCCACCCCCAAGAATCAACTTTTTGGAAGTTGACACCCTATCACTACTGAGAGTAAAATGCGTCAGTCTCATATTTGAAACAAGTTGAAAACAGTTAGTTGACTTAGCATTTAGATGATTTTTAACTTTACTTTGTCTTGCAAGTTTGCCAGGAAAAAATAAGGCAGTAGTTTTGATACATAAATTTGGAATTCATGTCTTGGCGCATACAGAGTCCTAAGAAGAACAGCAGAGAGAATGACCTGGTCAGTTTATCAAACCACCGAACATGTTTTGTTCTTTTATTGGCCCTTTGCTTGCGTTGTAGATGTTCTCAAAAAAGAGGCCCATGGGCTGGCACAAGCCCAGACTTGATTGTGCCAAGTATACGTTGTTTGAGTGCCAAGAAGCATCAGAGCCAGAATAATGCCACCGCCACAATTGAAACCTGCCCTCACAAACAGGCCAAATGGAGTTCTGGGGAGCTTTCCCACAGTTCTTGTGTTCTGCTGGGAAACAGGCAAGCTTTGTATTGATGGACCAGATTCTAGGTGCAAATGGGAACATCAGTGGTGACTACGCAGTCCAGTGATCAGAAGATAAGCAGCTTGCCAGATACACTGCTCTAGAGACTAGAAACAGAAACATACTTTGTGACTTGAATGCCTCCCACTTAAACGAATGATATACCATTATGTTCAGATGTGTAGAGACACCTGCTCATCCAATGTTTCCCCCTCCTTTACTGCAGTAACAGCCTCTACCTTCCTGGGAAGGCTTTTCACTAGAACACACAACATTGCTGTGAGAATTTGATTGCATATAGCCACAAGAAGGTTAGTGAAGTCATGTACTGATGTGGGATTATAAAGGTGCTTCATCAGTCCAACAAACACTACTGCTCCACAGCCCAATGCTGGGGGGACTTTATACCCTTTGGGACCCCAACTCTTGGCACTGGGCATGGTGACATTTGGCTCATGTGTGGCTGCTAGCATTCTATTGGCAAAGCCTTTCTATGAAGATTATACAAGCTGTGTGTGTTCAACTGACCGCTTGTGTAGACAATAGGGGCACCTTAAAGTTGCTCAGTTCAATTTAACTAATTAGAAGAAATGTATGGATGCTACTGGACGCTGGAAGTGTCAGATATGCATGAATAATGAATGATGACTAGATAGAATGGTAGAATGTTACTTGTTAAATGATTTGGTTCTTGGACGTGTGCACAGCATGCTCGGGGGTGTTGACTCAGTTGCAAGTTGCGCAGAGGGAGGCTTCACTCCATGTGACTGTGAAACACCATGTGACAGGGATTGCAGAGCAGAGAACCAAAGGGGTAAAGTAAAAAAAAAAAGGATGAGAGAAATGGGGAAGAAAATTTGTTTGTGTGAGATGGGAGAGGGAGGGAAGAGAGAGAGAGAGAGAGAGAGAGAGAGAGAGCTGTGTTACTGCGTCTGCATGCCCTGTGTTCAGTGAGAGAAAGAGAGACTACGCTGGAGTAGTTTCAGAGATGTATCGGGAGCACACCTTGTTCTAACAAACATGAAGGTAAGATCATTAGTTTATAGTATTTGTAATGTAAGTAACTACTCAGAAAATACTGTTTTATAGCACTTAGTAAAACCTCTGGCAACAGAGCATAGTGGATTGTTAACACAACTGGAATTACCAAACACTTTGCTTAGCTGAATGCTGGGAACCATCATTACTGTCAGTTAGGTGTACTTTTAGCATACACCTATATCACATTACAGATGTTTAGCTCTACGTTTTAATATATTTGAGTGTCATTTATTGCAGATTCCAAAAGTGGCTGACTGAGAAAACAGAACAATGTTGATAACACAAATACTGAGATGTTTTCATTATTTTGATGTAACATTAAAGTAAGAGTTATTTTTTAATTATTTAGATGATCAAGCATCTCCCAAACCTTTATGATATGATTGGTACCCAAACACCAGGCATTTCTGTTAATGATTACGTTTTTTTCCAGCATTATGATTCAAAATGCTCAATAAAATGAGGCTGTGCTTATGTCCTTCTATTATGGGAACCTTAAAGTCGCAAAGACATTCTTTTTACCGTCTTGCTACATTTGCAAAGTGACGCAATGAGATAAATCTTTAAGGGACAATTGTGAGGTGACAGATGAACAGATAAAAGCAGCACACTGGGCCCTAAGTGTGTGTGATCCCTGGGGAACTGAGAGTGAGAGGAGCCATTTGTCTTCTGGCTTACATTCCCTCTGAGAAAAGAGCCTGGCTTTTAAGGAATGTTTAAGCCTCCTTTTCAGTTTCTCTAACAGCTGAAAGTCACAAGCTGTTTTGGAGGCTCCTCAGGCCAATAGGCCTTTAACTGGGTGACAAAAAAAACTGAGGCCTAAACTACAACACTTTTCATTAGCCTTTAAGGGTCCATATCATGGAAAATTAAAATTGCTGAAATTTATTTCAGTTAAGTTTGCTGCTGATGGTAATGTTGGCTAGCGGAAATAAATTATCATATTTACATTTACGTCAAAAGTAATTACCTATAAGGTGCAAAAGTGCAGGGTCCTGAAAAAATATTAGGCCCCCATTTGACCCCTTCCTCCCAACAGCCCCAGTGTGGTTGCCTCATCATACACTACTGATTTAGAATATGATTTAAATCCAGTTCTAATTAATTTATTTTACATTTCAAGTACTGAGCACCCACTGCAGTTATGAATGTGACAGAAGATTGCCAAAGAGGTATCAGCTATAGCCTCTTCAATACCACATCAGAAAATACAACCATCACTAGGGGGTTCCAGTCCCCTTTTTCTCCAGCCATGGACAAGGCCATCAACGGCACCACCATCATCATCCTTTTTATCACCATGATCTCCCTTGGCTGTACCATGGAGATTGCCAAAATCAAAGCTCACCTACTCAGGCCAAAAGGAGTAGGGATAGCCCTGGTGGCTCAGTTTGGTATCATGCCCTTCACTGCCTTCTGCCTGGCCAAGATCTTTCAGCTGGGGTCCATCGAGGCCGTTACTGTGCTGATCTGTGGGTGCTGTCCCGGGGGAAACCTCTCCAATATTTTTGCCTTGGCTCTTCAAGGGGACATGAACCTAAGGTAACGCAAATAGACTTACTCCAATGATTTGTATTTATCAAGGGCTTCAGAGGGAGTTTTCATTCAAATTTGAAAGACAATTGCACTGAGGTGCCAGTTTATTAGATATACCAACCATATAGGAACACTTTGCAGGCATACAATTACTCACTGTAGCCCATACGTTGCTGCACAATTCATCAGCCCCCATCAACTATATCCATCAACAGAAAGGAAACACCATAGGACCATACTGATACATTTTTGTTTGACCAGAGCACTATTTTCTTACCAATCTGTTGCTGTGCCAGCTTAACAGTGATGCAGCAATAGATGTACCACAATCAGTAACGCACCCCTTGGTGGTTCAGCGGTAAGATGCCCAGCACTGAATGAAGAGAATCAGAAGATCTCTAGGGGCATGCCCTTGTGATCGGAAGGTCATGGGTTTGAATCCTAGGACTGCCACTGAAGTGCCCTTGAGTAAGGTACCGTCCCCACACACTGCTCCCCAGGCACTGTGTTGCTGGCTGCTCACTGCTTCACTTGGTGAATGGGTTAAATGTAGAGAAAGAATTTCACATTTTTCACACTGTGTGCTGCTCTGTGGTGTGTGTTCACGTGTGACTATAAGGGGCCACTTTACTTTAACTGTAAACCTACAAAGTGTATCTAAATGGTATGTGTATCTGTTAACATGAACAATGGTAGATGTACCTAATAAACTGACAACTTTGCACAATTTTGTTCCATTATTCTCCATTGTAGGGTTCCTTCTTCTGTTTTTTTAAAACATTCTACTATCTGAAATGCAAAGAATAGTATAAAAAGTGATACCACAACTCTCTTCTACAGCATTGTGATGACTACATGCTCCACAGTCACGGCACTGGGTGCGATGCCCTTACTCCTTTATCTGTACTGCCAAGGCTTCTCTGGTCTGGAGAATGCTGTTCCCTATGCTGGTATCATTATTGCCCTCATCATGACCTTAATGCCTTGTGCCGTCGGCATTGCCATCAACCACTGGGCACCACGTTACTCGCAAGTGATAATTAAGGTACAAATTTGGGAGCAGAGCATCTGCTCCATGGACACAGACTAAAGCCTTTATCAGTGCCTAACTACACAATCAGGGGAAACTGTCTATTCTTGTCAAGGAAATTGGTTCTTCAAGACTTAGCAAGGCATAAAGCCATATTAATGAGTACATGTTTTTATGAATGAAGCATTATTCTCATGTCTTCCAACAGGCTGGTCTAAGCGTCTTGCTAATAGCCTCAGTGGCAATTGGTGTGATGTCAGGGATCACTATTGGTGGAACAGTCTGGGTAGTGCTTTCTCCACAACTCATGGCTGTGGCCTCTCTCATGCCTTTCATAGGCTATGTGTTTGGGTACATCTTGTCAACTCTCTTCAAACAGAATGGCCAGTGAGTACTGAACATGTCTTTTGAACATATCCCAATATTTTCCACAATGGACTCTGAAAGCTACTCTAAAATGTAACTCTAACATAGGTGCCCAGTTCAATTATTGTGAAAGGCAAGCTGGTTAATTCCAGTTTCATGGCCTCTCTACAGGAGCAAGAGGACCATTGCAGTGGAGACCGGCTGTCAAAACATTCAGCTGTGCTCCACCATTCTGAAGGTGGCATTCCCTCCAGAGGTCATCGGCCCCCTGTATCTCTTTCCACTAATTTACATCATATTTCAAGGGGGTGAAGCTCTGCTCGTCGTCATTGTTTTCAGGTGGTACCAAAGGTGTAAACCCACAACTGAAGGTAACTAAGCCTGTTCAATGAATCTTAGTTTCAGTTTCCCAGACATGGTTGGGATAATTAATAATCTTGGAACAAGTTCAGTATGAAAGGGCAAATTAAAATTGGAAAACGTCTTTAGTCGAAGTTTAGGCTTAATCTGGGTCTGGGATCTGACTCTTATTGGTAGAAAAACAGAGAAGCTGACCTAAAAAGACCTGTCATCAAATAAACTGGTGTGATGTAATTCATATTTTAACTTAGCATGACCTCACGGATGCACCTCTGAAATACAGCCAAGTCCAGAAACAATGGTGCTCAAGAATCTGAGCAAAACAATGTAATACAATATTAATCAATATAATATTTTGAACGTTCCTAAAAATGTTCAGAGAAAATTCTTACCAATAGTCTATTAAAAATCATTATTACAAATGTTAAGAAAAGTGTATTTTTTGAAAAAAGATGTTATTGTTTTTAGTCTCCTGGAACTCCATGATTGTATAGGACAATTTTCTGTTACCCTGGGGCATAAATATGAGGCTACAAAGATGCAAAATTCCTTGGTAATCCACCAACATGGGTAAAACCAAAGAGCTGTCAACTCAAGGTTGTGGGCCTGAAGAGATTAGTAGTTAGCTTAAATTACCATTAAGCACAATCAGGGCAATAAAAAAGTTTGGATTGAAACAGGAAGAGGATGCATAAGCCTACTGAACCCATGGTAAAAGAGAAATCCACACTGAAATGGTTGTGGGAACACAAATTCAAACATTTGCAATAGTCTTCTCAGTGTCTAGATTTGAACCAAACTAAAGGCTGTGGTGTGTATTGAAGAAGGCAGTCCACAAGCAAAGACCCAAGAACATAAAGGAACCAGATGTCCTGCATGGAGGAGTGGTGTGGAAAGTGTCTCAAATATTTTTTCAATTTAAAATTTTTTAAAATTATTTTGAGACCTATGCTAAAAAAAGACACAAGAGAAAAATGAAAAATTAAAATATGCAGCTTGTCCATTTGTTTAAGCCTAACATATCACTCATTGCATGTGTGGTTTATTTAATATAGTGATTTTAGCTCATTTTCATTAAGGGTGCACATGATTCTGACACTGAGTGTATACTCATGATCACAAAGAAGGCAAATTTCAGTAGATTTTTTAATGCTGTTTCAGTCACATCGTATTTCTGTGGTCTTACTGTATTTTTTCTTTGGCATTTCGAACAGAGAAAACAACATACCTGGCAGTCAACAAACTGGAGGAGACCAAAGTTCCCTAACCAGTGTTTTCTTCTGGACGATGAACCTGAAGGATTATGCTACTGAGCAGAGCTTACAGAGGTGCAGAGCAGGTGAGACAACTGCTCAGCAGGCTGGTCTCAGCATTCCAGTAATGACCTCTGTGCCAGCTGGTGTGATGTACATCGTACATTCTCATCTCCTTTGACCATCCCCTTTTGGGCATTTCAAAGCTTTACCTTTAATCTTTACAAAATGGTGGAATACTGCTAGAATTAAATATTTTAAAAGTATGTATTACATGTAAATCTACTTGCAATTGATTAGCTTGCATTTTTGGTAAAAATCTGGTAGACTGAATGTTTTTTTAAAAATAATAAAATAAACTGGCATTCATCAGTGTCCTTGAAAGAACAATGCAAAGTCAATTGTTACATTTGCACAATTAAAACAATATTTAATTGGAAACCATCACAAGTTATTTACAATGCAGACATAAATTAAACCTTTATACAAACATAAAATACTACTCCTTGCAAGTCACTTCATTTTGTTCCAAGAGGAAAACATGTCATATACAGGACTTCACCTTTTTGGTATTAAATAAAAGCATTTACATTAAATTATGAGTTTGCTCCTGCAAAAGTATTCGTTTTGCCTTCAATGAAGCAAGGAGATTTTACAACTTACTTCTCCCTGCACAAATACAAGTGAATTTTACAATGCTATTCAATAGCACTTCATATACAAAGCTAATTTTTTCAGTTTACTAAACCAAATTCTCAAATGCACAGTAAAATGCAAACATAAAATATAAAAACCAAAGCCTGCCGTATTGTCAAATCAAGCACACTCACGCAAGTTGTAAGATGCAATGAGAAAAGTAAACATTTGTTTCTCGCTAGGCAAATCATTTGCCATGATTTCCTCTATTTTTGCATATTAGTTTCAGATTTTTATAAAAAAACGCAAGATATTATCCTTCTACAACTTGGGATTAGTCTTTCACATTGCTGTGGACCACCTTTCTTTGTAGAATTTCTTTAGTTTAGCAACACTTGAGGGCTTTCAAGCATGTGGCAATCACATTTGAGAGGGGGTGAAAGTTTTGTGTAAAGCGTAAAGTGGTTATTTGTCACTCATGAACACACAGTACAGCACACAGTGTGAACAATGTGAATCTGTTCTCTGCATATAACCCATTCATCCAGCCGTTCCTGGAAATATCACAATACCAGGTTGATACACGGAGCAGACGGAGCAACCCCTTTTCTGTCTCCTTGTTCTAAAAATCAATTTAATAAGAAGCCCTCGCATAGATGACGTATCAGATATTAAATTGATAAGAACAGATACAACACATGATCGGAAAGGGAGTGCAGCGATGCAGTCATTCCTAAAGTGCCACGCAAGGCGACTGCTTAGTGTGGCCTATATGGTTCAGTAGGCAATTACTTTACAATTACTTTTTCACGAAGGACTAGCTGGTTTCAGATGACTTTTTTTCTTCCATAAAGGTTGCCGCAGGCTGCGTTTGTTTTATAATAAATTTTGTTAGAAGATGTAAAAATGAACTTGTTTGAAAAATATACAAAACTAGAAGTCAAGAGAGGGTAAATACTTTTTCCCAGCACTGTATAGTCCATCTCATGTGTGTATGTAAATACAGCACTGTATTGCCAACCGATGTGTAATTTAATCCCAAATCTTTTTATTTTAATATCAGTGACGAATGACATGCGCTGTTACTTAACTGAGAAGATTCTGATAATGCATGCTAAATGGTTATCCATGTCCAGTATCCAATTTTCAATCAAAAAGGAGATATTTACTCTTTTAACTAACAGCATTAACAAATTAACAGACTGGCAAAACAGTGAGGGTAGAAATAGCCCTTTTTACAATGTGGCAAAATATTCACCATAAAGACTTTTTTCCAGATGATGATAAATAGCTATGAGTGGGATGACACATTCAATCAAGTCTTAAAAAAAAGAAAACAGGAGAAAAAAAAACTTCAGTGTCCATGCATCATTCTCTATGTCAGGTTGTGTCCTTCATGCGTACATAATAGAAGTGGTGGTGGAGGTGGTGTTGGTGTGTGTGTGTGTGTGTGCACATGTATTTGGAAATGCTCGCAAATGTGATCTGTTTTCTACATTTCAAAAAAGATAAAATCATACAGAGAACATTGTGTTCAATAACAAAATAATTAAGGCCAAATATGGCCTTTCATAAATCTCTCTATACAGTATAGTGTCTTCTCCGCTACGTATCCAACTCATAGACCTGAAGGATGCAGAGCAATCATCTGAAATCATGCGGGATTTGAGCATGTACGATATATGAGTGTAAACGGCTGGGAGTGCTTGACTAGACAGTATTGGTGGTGCCTGTAGGGCACTGGGCCTGCCTAGTTCAATATCACCTGAGATGGGCTGAGCTGTGTGTAGCAGAGGTACAGCACAAAAGGGAGATCACAGGAATCAGGCCTGCAGGGTTGCAGCCTTTGTGTCCCACAGGATACAGGCTGTGTGCAGCCTATGGGAGTCTATGAGCTCTCAGGATTCCTTTAATAGGGGAATGTCTGCAGAGAAAATAATGGATATATGAGTAATTCTTGTATAAGATTAACAGCCATCAAATTTTAGTTGAGAGAAAAAGATCACAAGAGAGAAAGACTTGTAGAAAATTTTGAAAAACCTACCATCAGCCTGGTCCTGCTCTGGACTGTGTAGAGACAACATACTATTCTGCTGACTGGTATCTGGGTTTTGGTATTGTAAGGTTGCAGACGCTGCTGTTGCCCCCTGTACAGTGTCCAAGGACCAGGAGGAGGAAGAGGAAGAAGAGGAAGGAGGCCGATGCACCACTGCAGTTTCTGAATGCTGAGTGTGGGTGGTTGAGGCCTGGGCTGAAGGTTGCTCCAAAGACTCCAGTTGTGTGTGTAAGTGAGGCTGGGGAATGACCAGACCTCCAGCTCCAGATACAGCCTCCTCATAAGATGGCAACGTCACCTGTACACCCTCCACCATGATGGTCACAGGTTGCCCGGAGCTTCCCTGCTCACGTCTACAAGAGGGGGGAGGAGAGGAAGAGAGAGCGAAACAGAGAAATGTGTGGGGGGAGAAGTGGGGAAGAGAGAGGGAGAGAGACAGAGAGAGAGAGAGAGATTATTAACAATTAAAAACATCAAAACAATCTGAAAGCAAAAAACACACAGACAGAATAAACAAACTATGACAAATAAGGTTAAATGGTTGACGGGTTTGGAGGAACGGCATAAAGGACAATCTGAACTTGAATAAAACGCAATTATTCATAGAGTCATTACATATATTTTATGCACTAATATTGTGTTTTTTTGGTAAAAATAAACACAAAAATAAACACAGATTTGCCAGGTCTCCCTTGCAAAAGAGATCTGCGATCTCAATGGGAAAAGGCTCGTTAAATAAAGGTTAATAATAAGCCACAACATTAAATATTAATAACATTATATTAGGCCGCAACTAAACAGTCAGTTCTTGAAGGCTGATGTATTGGAAGTAGGGCCATGTACGTGACGCAAATGTTTATTATTTTGTTTACCTTGCTATGTTGTTTTAAGTAAATGCAGTGTGTTATGTGTTGGACCATTTGAAGCCAACAGTCAGCATAACCAGAAAAATCTTTTTTTTTTTTCTGTCATATTACGTGGGGCAGCTGGTGGCCTAGTGGTTAGGGTGTTCGCCCTGCGATCAGAAAGTCATGGGTTCGAATCCCAAGACTGCTAGTGGCATCTCTGAGGTTCCCTTGAGCAAGGTACCGTCCCCACACACTGGTCCCCGGGCGCTGTGTTCCTGGCTGCCCGCTGCTTCACTTAGTGAATGGGTTACATACAGAGGAAGAATTTCATGCTGTTCACACTGTGTGCTGTGGTGTGTTCACGTATGACAGAATGATCACTTTACATGTTTAAATGACAGCATTTGTGATGACACTGGAAACCTTCTTTTCTGATGTCTGAAACCTGACACTATGGTCTGAATATGTGATTTTGCCTGTTATAATGTTGAAAATCTTGAAATAAGTAGATGGCTTACCGTCCGTGTTGGAAAGACTTCAGTTTAGGCTGCAGTAAGACAAAAAGAACCACCAGCAGAAGAACTAGTAACACAGAGCTGGCAGTGGAGGCCATGATGGACAGTGTATTCATTCCCAGCACAGGAGATGTATTTTTTTCTGTTCAGAGAAGAACGTTGAAGAGTTACCATACCTGCTACAGATGTACCTCAACCACCAACAGTTTGTTGGCATATTTTGTTGCTCATTAATGAGGTTAATCCCCACTGGAATCTAACTGTTCACTCCTCACTATATCTAGATATTCACATCAGCTATTTACTGTAATATGCTTGAGGAAAAAAAATTAGCATTAAATATGGAAAGACCTATAAGCAGCATTTTCCATACATAACACTATATATAAAATAAAAAAAAGACTCAAAAGGGTTACTGATTAGGTGTGGATGGAAGGAGACGTAATAGAAATTGAGGTAGATTAGGTGAGCTTCGGAAGTCTCAGTGTTTAACGAAGAGTTTCTCTTACCCTGGCTAAGAACACAGCTGATCTGGACAGGGCTGTCCCATTTGCCATTCTGGCAGGTGAGGTATTTGTAGTCCCCCTTCAGTGTGTAGCCCTCATCACAAAAATACTCGACCACTACTCCATTAGTCAGGCGTTGACATGAGAACGGGTGGCAAGTATAACCTCCGTTCTCTGGTTCAAATGGAGGGCCGCATACTGGACAACAGACAGTTACAAAAAATGATTTCATTGCTAAAGTGATGGTGCTAAAAATTATGTTGAACTTCAGTGCGCTTTGCCTGTTTACAAACACTGAGTGAATGAGAGTGAATGGAATGTCGCTAGTTCACAATAAAAGAAAACTCTAATTTGTTGCCACATCTTATTATTTAACAAATCAACAGGCAATTTTTTTTTTTCCAAAAATAGTTTCAGTATCCCCTTCTTTAAGATTGAATTAGTTTTAGTTAATCCTTTTTTAACATTCAAGAGTGACTCTACACAGCAAAGAGCTTAAACGGAACTCACAGGTGTTGTGTAGACAGCGTGGTGGACTTGAAGACCAGAGACCCTCTCTGGTGCAAGTGATGATGCTGGGACCATCCACAGTGTAGCCTGAATCACAGTTGTACTGGAGCACAGTGCCCACAGGGAAGGAGCCTCTGTTGGTCTCAGTCACATTCACTCGGCCATGCTGGATGGAGAACGGCCTCACACAACCTGGGGAGGAAAAACGATACTCTTTTTTCCCCAATTCAATGTAATTCCCTGAGCTCTTTGTGAGACAACTGGTACCAAGGAGACCTTCAAGTTCCTGGGTACCACCATTTCACAGGACTTGAAGAGGGAGACCAACATCTTCTCCATCCTCAAAAAGACCCAGCAGAGGATGTACTTCCTGAGACAACTGGGGAAGTACAGTCTTCCACAGGAGCTGC
>JBBPCZ010000001.1:42148737-42165998 GCA_037974445.1 Brycinus macrolepidotus | reverse complement strand
ACCTGCTGCCCTCTGGCAGACGATATAGAAGCCTGCAGACTAGGACCAGCCGACACAGGAACAGTTTCTTTCCCCTCACCATCACCCTCCTAAACAACTGAACTGTCGCACTGCCTCACACCTACAGTTCTGCAACTGCACTTTATGTACACTTTGTATACATCCTGTATTTCTTTGTATTTAAGATTAGATTGTTTATCATATTGTATTGTTCATTTATACACACACACACACACACACACACACACACACACACACATACATACATACATACATACATATATATATATATATATATACACACATATATATATATATATACATATATACACATATACACATATATACATACATACATATATATATATATATATATATATATTAGTATAAACATACTATATGTACAAATAATACTTAATATACATATATTAACATTTATCTTTATATTTATAAATATAAATCCATATTGCGTATTCATACTGTAGATTGTATATTATCATATATTATAATGTTCAGTATATTGTTCATTGTGTCTTTACATATTGTTGTTTTATACTGTTGTGCTTGAGAGACACCATCGACCGGAATCAAATTCATTGTATGTGCTCGCTCACATACTTGGCCAATAAACGCGATTCCGATTCCGATCCCGATTTGTGTTTTGACCTTAATTTGGTGTTTAAATGGTTTGTTTTACCCAGACATGAACTCATATTTGAAGAACAAGCCATTTTCTGGGTGATTTAGTTTTAGTTTTAATATTAATGACTGCTGCTTTAGCTGTCTCGGTAGAAATGGCAGAATAAGGGCCGTGGCTTTGTGTGGTCATTGACAGCTTCATAATGGCTGCTGTTTTATCCAGGTTTCTTGGAAGCTGCTTGACACCCCATTATTTCCATTTCCAGATGCACTAGAATGAAATGAGAACTAACAATGCAACAAAATATACTTCACTGCTTTATGGCTGTTCCTGGATACCGCACCAAATCCAAATAACCAAAAAGAACATTTCATTAACATTAGCAGTTTCGTAAACAATGTCTACGCCCCTAAAAGTTGGAGATTCTTTTGTTTTGCCTGCTGTGTACTCACAGCACTTTCAAATTAAACAGGAAATCTACATAATAAGGAAAGTCAGAGGCCGATCAGAATAAACATCTTTTGAGGCGATTCATATGTAGAGCTTATTCATTTTAACAGGTAGTTTTGCTTGCTTACAGCCAATTTTGCAACCACAGGTTGTTAGGTGGTAAAGAACATTAGACACCAGACAAACCTGTGTGTTAAAATAATTTAATAAATACTAAAAAGGAGCTGTCTCAGAGCTCAGAGGTGTTCTGTCCGCACTTACATAAAATACGTCAAACATTCCAGGTAGTTCACAATTTTTTTTTTATTTGTCTGAGAGCTGAATATTACATTATACTGCAGAATTTTACTTAGAGATCTTCACTTAAACATTGATATTTGAAGCTTGTACATGCATGCAATTTATTCTTTACTTTGTATGTAAGTTTAAGTGAATCTGTAAATACTGAACTTAAAATAAAATAAATAAATAAATAAAAACTTTAATTTAAAAATTGAGCGTGTTAGACTGCCCAGCTGGCTATTAATACAACTTTCTTACGTTAGATTTGCCTACATAGTTTTGAATGCATACATCATTTGTAGCAACCTATAAATTTTGGCATTTTTTTCCTATTGAAAATTTACACAGCAACGTGTAATATGAAAACCTTATAATCCCTTTCAGAAGTAGATTCTGTGTACATGTTAGCCCCACCAGGATAATGCTAATTTTCATTAACCTGGTTATAGAGATTTGCCTTTTAAACACAGACATGAAGCTTGTGGCAGACATTTAAGTAACTTTATTTTTGGATGCTACAGTTCAGACTCATTTAGTAAGAATTTAATGTGTTCTTGTAGATCATCTGAAAATTCTAAAGAGCACATCAGGCTTGAGTATAGCTGCCTAGTACAGAGAATCTAGGTGACCAACTGAAACTTATAAATTGGTAGGTCATGAGTTCATTTATGGTTAATAAATACAAAACATTCACCTGGAAAACACGTTTCTTTTCATAATAAACCTAATCATTTGAATTATATGTTTAAGTGAAAATTCCAGAAAAATTTGACTAATTTTCTGTTGATTGTTTAACTGGACGTTGTCTCAATCATGACAAACTAGTGTGATTGAACTTAAAGAATTGAGCTAAATTTGAAAATTGCTCTATATAGTGTGTCAGACTTGTTGCTAGAATTCTCCAAAATAAAGAGATAGAATTCTCTTTTCGTTTCATGGTTGCTCTCCGGTCAGTTCACTATACAGCAAATGGCTGCAAGGGAATAATTTCAAACACATCAGAATATCAATCTCTCAAGCTTAAAAGTAATTTCAGCACTTATACTGACCTTGAGTGGGCACACAGCTGACCTGCATGGAGCTGTCCCACTCGCCACTGTGGCAGGTAAGGTATTTGTAGTCGCCTTTCAGAATGAAGCCCTCATCACAGAAATACTCAACCATCGTGCCCTCAACCATCAGGTGATGGCATGGAGACGGGTGGCAGACGTAACCTCCATTCTCTGGCTTAAGTGTTGGGACACAGTCTAGAGACAGAAAACACAGTTTCAAATCTTATGAACCTGCAGTGCTCGCTCCACCTCTAGGTAATATTTAAGTACACTAAATACTAAGTCAAGGTGGCACTTTCTGCTTTATATTCAAGCTTATTGCTTTAACAAAAAGTTGAATTGTATGCAGAAATACAGAATGTCACTTTTTACTAATGAAGAACTCAAGAATATATGATTCATACAATTTTAATATGCACGTTCAGCAAAACCTCTCCATATTATGGTAAGCACACTGTGACCTTTGGACTTATGCGATTTTAACGGGTTGGATGCTTCCAGGTATATTAACTTAGAACACATAACAGAGGTGAAAATGTATTCAAGATGATGTATTTTGAGAACAAAACCATGTATGTCATAAAATACTAATAAACAGGGACATTTCTGTAATGAGATATTGGTCTTTTATCTTTTATCCAAGCTCCAGTGCAGCTGAAATATCTTGGCTTTATTGTCTCAATATAGAACAGAAGGTTTACCATTTCTGTCATTTAAATGCACACTGTAATTTACTCATAGCAGACAGGTCTGGGAGAGTGAAGAATAGGTAGGATCGTACATCAAAGATAAGTCAGAAACTATAGAAACCAAGCTCAAAGTGCAAGAGGATTCATGTTAGTTCTGTGAGTTCTGATAACATAAAAATCAGGCTGAGCCAAAGAACGAAGAAGGCTGTTTAAACCACAACCGGTGCTGTTTGTACAGCTAGCTTAATCCAATCTGTTAAAATGCAGGTTATTTCATAAAACACTTCATGAAATGTTTACTTTGGCTGCACTCCAGATAAAATAAATTCGGCTATGTTTCTATATCGACTGAAGTAGCTCAGCAACTTATGTTTTGAAGCATACAGTTCAGAACACAGAGAGAATTGGTTGAAAACAAAAAATGGCTTGTACAATGCTCATACAGGGCATCTAACAGAGTTGGCAATCTTCCTAATGGAACATTTTGGACCAATGTGTTAGAAAGCACTCTTCACCACCATCAAAACACCATTGAGGGTATATTTTTCAGAGAAATGGCGTTCATCCCTCCAGTACAGTTCCAGAAAATTGTAGAATCTATACCAATATGCACTGAAGCTGTTCTGGCAGTTTGTGGTAGCCAAAAGACTTACTAAGACAATTTATGTTGTAATTCCTTTAAGTTGTCACGAGTCTGTACATATGTTTTTTAAACTTAGTAAATTTTTGTGGCCTGTACATATGGTATTTCTTTTTGAAAAAGCCAAACTCACAGTTATTGTACAGACAGCGTGGTGGACCTGAAGACCAGAGACCCTCTCTGGTGCAGATGACGATGCTGGGACCATCCACAGTGTAGCCTGAATCACAGCTGTATTGGAGCACAGTGCCCACAGGGAAGAAGCCTCTGTTGGTCTCAGTCACATTCACTCGGCCATGCTGGATGGAAAACGGCCTCACACAACCTGGGGAGGAAGAAGCGTTGGACACATTCAGGATATTAGTCAAGCTACAGAATAGGAAAGGTGTTTGAAGTGATAGTTTAGAGCTGTGGGATGAGACAGTGCAATCATTACCTTCAGGCCTTTGAAAAACAAGCCCAAGTGGGTGTGATGTGGGATTATGTAACCATAATGAGTCACACAATTGGTAGGCTGTTTTATGTTCTGTTTTTTAGCATAAAGTAAGTTTAGCTGGAAACAAATATAGTACTTGTTACTGAGGCTGGAGCATGCTGCAAACATCACTGCACTTCCACTGGTTACATGAAATTTCAAGTCAGTTTGAGTAATGAATTAACACCTTAAACTGTCAACAGAAGTATATACAGATATACTCCTCCACATAACTGTTCCTAGATATCTCAAAAGAAGCATGTTCTGAC
Source organism: Brycinus macrolepidotus (assembly GCA_037974445.1). Lineage (NCBI taxonomy): Eukaryota > Metazoa > Chordata > Actinopteri > Characiformes > Alestidae > Brycinus > Brycinus macrolepidotus. The sequence continues at coordinate 42,161,501 of JBBPCZ010000001.1, read as the reverse complement.
TTCATCCTCCAAGACACGTGACACTGTATGATCAATATAGGTGATTAACAAGCCAACACACAATACTAAACATAAGGCAATAATAAATATCTCAAAATACCTAGTTCATGAGACTTCCCACAGAGGTCTCACAGAGAATTAGAAAACATTCCCTCCTTTTACCTTTTTGCATTAATAGCCTGTTTTCCCTAATCAATAGGAGTTGTTTTTTTCTGAGCCCAGTGCTGTCCAAATAAACCTTGCAAAACAGAACATTAAAAAACAGAAATCTGGTTGAAAAGAACTTACTTGATGCCTGTGATCTCGACAGTAAGTCCAGGAAGATCAACAGAGACCAAAACAAGGGATTTAGTGGAGCTGAGGAGACCCGGACCAATGGATACCTCTCATTAATTCCTTCTGACATCTTACCCTTCACGGGAGGGTGACTGTGTCCTGTAAAGGATTAAATTACATCCAACAAATCACATTCATTTGACTTTGCAGCACCCCTAATTCAATAAAGACTTCTAAGTCCTGAAGATAATTAGATATTCAGTATGAAGGACTGCAATGGCCTGAGATAATTCTATTAGGTTAAATTAGGTATAATAATAAGAAGGTCAGTGACACTTTCAAGACCTGTGTACAGCTCAGACTATCAAAACTACTTACTCAGCTGTCCACAGTCTCTACAGCGCAACTTCTGTTTCAAAGTACAGTCGTCAATTCCACATAATGCTCTACGCCCAGGGAGGGAATGAAGAAACAACTTCCCTGTGTTTGTTTCCAAATATATAGCAATGTGACCCGAAGCAGCCACTGACTCATAAATCTTAATGTGGCGTTTAAAACGCTGCTTTTTAATCGCAATTTAAAGACATTTTTATCATTGATTTCCTATCATGAACCTCGATGTTAGCAAACATGAAAACACCGGGGCCATTTAACAGCTCCAATGTTTACGACATAAAAGCTGGTCCCGCGGATAAATAACGCCACATAAACCACAAAAATACACCAAACGTGTCTTTAACGTGTTACCTAAACGGCTCAGTGCCCATGCTCTTTATTTCTTTATGTTTTCTGGAAGAAAAATGTGTGGTTTAACGTTTCAGCTGAACAAAAGAATAACGTCAACACAAACAATAGCTAGCGAGCTAACGTTGGCTGCGATGCGTCCGGTGTTTCAGAGACTAAAACAGGCTAAACCGGCTTTATCATAAAAACTCAGGGACTGGGAATTGATGGTTTCAGCCAGACTGGTCTTAAACTTACTAGACAGCTTACTGGTCCATAAATCTCTGTGCGCTTCGATTTTAGCAACTTACTTGACAGCTAGCACCCAACGTCAGGTAATTGAAAGCCAGTCAACACGGGCTGCGGTGCCGATATCAGCTGGGTGAGTGGAACTGAGGAAAAATATCGATATTACACGGCTAACTTAGCTCCAGGCAGTCACTTTAAAGCAGTCGTTTTGAGGACAAACTGACCTTTCTGTCGGAATACGTAGCTAGCGAGCCAGCTAGCTCCACCTCCTCCACTGCTGTCAGGCAGCTCTGACCAGACGAGCCGTCCGTCCTGCAGCACCCACACCAACACACCCGTCACACTAAAAGTCCTCATCCAGCAGCCTTACACTACGTGGACAAAAGTATTGGGACACACCTGTTTCTCGGAGTTTGGGCTAGGCCCTTTACTTCCAGTGCAGGGCAATCTTAATACTACAGCATACCAAGACATTTTGGACAACGCTGTGAACACAGTTTGGGGAAGGCACTTTTCTATTCCAGCATGACTGTGCCCCAGTGCACAAAGCAAGGTCCATAAAGACATGGTTGGATGAGTTTGGTGTGGAAGAACTTGACTGGCCCGCACAGAGCCCTGACCTCAACCCCATCCAACACCTTTTGAATGAACTGGAACGGAGATTGCGAGCCAGGCCTTCTCGTCCAAGATCAATGCCTGACCTCATAAATGCTCTACAGAATGAATGGGCTCAATTTTCACACAGAAACATTTCAAAATCTTGTGGAAAGCCTTCCAAGAAGAGTGGAGGGGGGAGGGAGGGGGAGGGGGGGGGGGGGGGTAACTCCATATTAAAGTTTGTGTATTTGAATGCAATGTCATTAAAGGGCCTGTTGGTGTATGGTAAGGCGTCCCAATACTTGTGTTCATATAGTGTACCTGCCTTTGGTTGTAAGGTAACTGTTTTAATTTAACTAGTACAGCTTTTTGGAGTCCAGTTATGTATACATTAGGAAATAAAAGGGATATGTGTGCCAAACGGGAACACTTGGGATGCTTGCATTTTTTACATTACTGAACCTGTCATAATTCCACTCCCTGCGGTTTAAAGTGACCTGATCCGATCTCATTTAAAGTATTAACATTCTCAAAACCTCCTAGCGCATATTTACATTTTCGTGTCACAGACATTTATAAAAAAGACTCTATAGGCACAGTGAAAGTGGCGAAAGACAGTTTGTAAGCCTTCATCACGTAGGTTTGGATGATGTTAGGCAACAACCTCAAACATTTGAAAATGCTTAAAGTGTTCTCTTTGAAAAACTGAAAGCTTACTTTAGATATAAAACAGTGAACTATTTTACCTTATTAAATCCAAATGGGTACAACACAAAAGGTTCAAGGTTATTTTAATGTCATCAGCAGCTGTGTAAACATACATAATGTGATGAGACAACGTGTCTCCATGGATCACTGTGCAGCATATAACAACATACAACATTCAACAGAGTGCAAGTTACGACAGAGACAATAAACAACAGACAACACAATAAATAGACAATTGTAATGGAAGTGTATGTAACGGTATAGTGTGGACGCTATGTAAACCTTTCAGAATTGATAGCATTGCATCGTTAGTATGATTGTTGCACAGGAGGCAGTTAGTTGCATTGAGCAAAGTGCAAGGGATAACAGAAACAATACAATAAATAGACAGTATAGCAGTGAGACAGTAGTGTGAATGGGATGTGAATCCGCGACAGTACAGGAGACCATACGGAAGTGGGAAGTTTATGTAAACCTTCCAGAATGAGTAATATTGCACCATACCTGTATATTGCACAAGATTACAGTGTGAAGAGGATGTAAACTTTTCAGAATGTATAATATTGCACCACACACACACACACACATATATATATATGCACTGGAACATATAATTGTACAGGAGACAGCAGCATAGAACCACATTGGGTAGGTGGAAATTATGGCTGTATCAAGTGAAGTGACAGGTCATAAAGGTGCCTGTAGTTAACAGAGGTACAGTAAAGTGCATGTGCATTTTCTCGAGTTGTTTAAACCAAAAGAAGAGACTTTTGTCTGAACGAGCCCACCTGAGAGATTCGTGCTTTGTAAGATACTCTACTTTTAGTGCACGGTGCTGTAAGGCGCCTCCTGATTGGTGCTAAGAGTTACGCCTACATTTTTAACGTGGTATTCACGAAGCATTTGCGGGGAGTGTCCTCTTACGGACCGTTGCGATCCGTCATCGAAACGTACACTACGTAAAGGGTTTCTAACAGTGAGGGGTGACTTGAGAAGTTGTGGAAAAGTTTTGAGCCAGGCGAGTTCATTCTCGGGAAAGAGAGGCCACAGCAGCCGGAATGTCAGCCCATATCATCAGTGGGAAAGAAGTCTCAGCGTAAGTTTTACTCATGTTTCCACTTCACGCGTGGCAGTGGGTATGCGGCTCAGCTCGCGCGTTCACGTGCAGCGCAGTCAGGTCGTGCAAGTTTTGCGTGCAGTTTGCACAAATGTGGAGAAAACAAATGCAACACCGAATAAGCTGTAGACGCCTGTGATTTTGCAGATTTTGGTTAATGTGGTTAAATATCCCCTGCACGTTGAACAAGAAACAGAAACGTGCCAACCACGTGCAGCGATCATGCACGTTTCATTATCGAGGCGCTGCAATCAGATTACTGAATAACTTTATCAACATCAGGCCGGTTTGTACATGATCTTTGCTATTCAGTTTGTTTCTATTAATATTTCTCTTTTTCTGTTTAGTAAGGGCAAAGGTTCAATCTTTTATGTGCTCCTGACCTTTCATGAACTCTATGTTGTTTCAAATTTGCGTCATAACAAGAGTTTATCACTCTGTAGTCTGTATTTTGTAGGCTTTATTGCAGACTGGGATGGTCTGGCTTGGATTAGCCTACAATAGAAAGTGTAAAATGTCCCAAAAGATTGACTTTCGTTTAAAACTAAGGAGAAAAAGGGCAAGTCTTTTCCGGACTTTTTACGTTCATATTTTGGCCAGTAGAGAGACAGATGTGGGATTGTTCAGATTGTCACTGGCCATGTTTCGCCCTCTGGTGGATAGAGTGCCAGATACACTATGGAGTTTGGTCTCCCCTTTGCAGTTATAACAGCATCTACTCCGCTTGGAAGGCCGTTCACAAGATTTTGGAGTGTTTCTCTCGGAATTTTTTGCCCATTCATTCTGTAGAGCATTTATGAGGTCAGGCACTGATGTTGGACGAGAAGGTCTGGCTCGCAATCTCCGTTCCAGTTCATCCCAAAGGTGTTGGATGGGGTTGAGGTCAGGGCTCTGTGTGGAAGTTCTTCCACACCAAACTCATCCAACCATGTCTTTATGGACCCCTGGCCTAGATTAATGAGTAGCTCATTCAGCACCGGTGTTAGATGACAATATTATATCATGTGTCCATCCCATAATATAATATTCTCTCATCTTATTGGGTGCTAAAACATTATCATTATGTGCAATATCACACTATGTGCAGTATTGTTAAGTTTTCTTAATGGGTGCTATGTCATTTCATTATGTGCAGTATCTTATTACTATTATTATTATTATGTGCAATAGTCTTACCATGTGAATTTCACTACTTATGTCAATATTACTTATACACTAGTAATGTCTACTACATGCAATTCTCTTTACAACCATTTGTATTATTAGTAACTAAGTTACTTACCTATAATATTAATACCCAGCATTTGTGTATATATCATAGTGTATTTCATATTGAGTTTATTTATTTATTTATTTTTTTTGCTGATTTTTTGTATTTTATGTTGTTCTTGTCTCTGTGTGTCTGTGCAGTCATAACAAGCAGTTCCCTCTGGAATCAATAAAGTTTTCTGATTCTGATTAAATCTCAGGCTCAACTGTTAGTGAATCAATGCAGTTTTTTAGCAGGCCACATTTGTGTTTTATTTGTTTTAATGCATACCACCAAAATATGAAGCAATATAACTGTAGTTTGGTATTTTGTCCATACTGTCCAGGTTTGTGTTTAAGGGCTGGATTAATAAAAAAATAGTCAGTGATCACAGTTGCACAAGTCACAAGACCAAGCAGCTCATGCTTTCCTTATTTGCCCCCTCGCATGACTGATTAGGCCGCGATTACGCCATTTCTGACCCACTAATTCCACACTTAAAGTCCTCTTGACTTCTATGGCCATTGGTAATTAACTGACAGACTGTGATTGTGGAATGTTTGCCTGCACTGTGTTTTGTGATCTTTTGAGTTGCAGTCTGACCTTTGTGTGCCTCAGGTTATCCCAGAGAGATAAAACGGGGCTGATGAACCCTTTTTTGTCTCATTGGCTGCTCTGTGGCTCTGATCAGAGTACACTGCTCTCTCCTCTGGCTTGATTTGAGCAGTGATGGATTACTGATCTCTTCAATCATTGAAATCATGACCCAGTTTTCACTCACTGAGCTCAGTAATGTGGTAATGTAATGTCAGGCCTGCATGTGATTTACTCAAAGGCTTTAAAGTGTCACAGTGTGCATTTCAGCTTGTTTCGGTCGAGTAGTACTTTTAACCTGTTAAATCCAACGGTTAAATCTGTTCTCTGTTGAGTATATTTATTCTTCACAGAGAGCCATGAGCCAGATCCCCACCCAGCACTGAACTGAGTTTAAGTGAATAACTGAAGTATGTAAAAAATATTGCTAATCTAAGAGAATTAAATTCTCCATGTCTGTAAAAGCACTTTTGAGAAATATGGACTGAGTTTACAGATACATTTTTAATCTTGAGCAGCTTTTGGTGATATTTTGCGTAATTTTACAGCTGTGTTTTGCACCATAAGAGCATGGGCACAGAGTGCATTGGCACAGAAAAACAACCGCTCAGGCAATTTCACCAGCAAGCACTTAATGTTGTTTTATTGTCTAATATCACTGTAATGTGTTTTTTCTTTGATAAAATTAAGGTACGGATAAGCTAAAATTAAGGTAAGGATAAGATCTCACTGTGGAAACAGTTACCCGTAAAGACGACTGTGCTGAGATAAAATGGACAATAAAAACACATTTAAACAAAATAAAAGCATTTTTCTAAATGCTGACTTGCTTGAACACCTTTAAAGGCAAAACTGAGTTTGCTTCTGGTTTGCGATCATTCACATTTTCATCATGCAAATATATTCCATCTTAGGGGATGACAAAAATGACTAGCTGAACTGAGAGACCTTGAAAACAGGCAGAAACTGCATTCTGTGATACGTGGTTAGGGAATATGTCATGACCTTTTTCACAACATTCTTCCGGCTTCATCTCTGCTATTGTGTGTGACCCCTGGACTGAATGAGTTTGTTGAAAGTCAAAAGGTTTGTTTTTATTGAAAAAAAGAAAAAAATGAAAAGCTTTGATAAGATGTGACCCCATGTTTTGACCAAAGGATCCATATATATATATATGTTCCTTTGTGGAGAACAAGTCTGATGTATGTATTTTAAACGGATGGTCTGCATTCACGAAACATTCATTTTGCCACATAATAGCCACTGAAGAGGAATCCTTTGATCCCAGTTTTTTTCCTCTTTATCTTGAACCATTGTTATGCTTTCCCTGCTACGTCATAGTTTACGTGGCTTAAGAAGATGCTCTGTAGCTGCATCAGTGTCTGGAAACTGTACATCTGTGTAGGAGTGTTGATCATGTCTTTTATAGGACCTGAATGATTACTGTGAGACAAGATGTTGGTTGAATTGTTGCTTCTTGTTTTTTTAATCCAGCCAGGTGAGAGAGAGGCTGAAGAAGGAGGTGGAGGCTATGAGGGAGCAAGACCCAAACTTCAGACCAGGTTTAGTGGTGCTACAGGTCCGTAGGAGCAAGTTCATTCGACACTACAATGTCCTAGTGAAAGCAGTAAAGAGTGACAGAAGATATTTTTACAAGATCAATGAATAATATTTCTTTCTTAGTCATAATTACACACACAAAAGAGTCACAGAGCCTCTCTACTTTAAAAGGGAATGGTTTGGCAGCTGTCCTACAGCAAATTGTATTTTAAATCAGCTATTTTATAGGAAAACAAGCATTTTATAGTATTTGACCCTGTCAAGGCCACAGTGAAACGCATCAGCCAGTAAATGCGAAGTGCTAGCAGATTTATCACTGTCTAAAAAATATGGTAACTTCTTTTATTGTTAGACACACGTCATTTTTACCAAGTGAAAGCATAAGCTCATTCAGAGGTGAGTTCTGTGCAATAAAGGCGCACTGTTCTCATGAGAGTAACAATAAAATGCAACATGTGACTCTCTATTTATGTGTTTGCTTGTTAAAACAGGTAATTTATGCAACAGGTTAAATAACAATCGACAATATTTGGTAGAATAAAATATTCATGGATTACACAAATGCAACAGCATTGTCAAATGATGTGTTTAACAGGGAAGAGCGTATTATACAGCAGAAAGCTCCCACACTTTTGTGTTAAAGAGACACTCACTGGTTTCAGATTTCACTGCTAACACAAAAATAGTTGTAAATATGACTGTTTGGAAAGAAGTTTTTACATTTCAGAGGACTTGCATCAGCTTTAGGGCGTAATCACTCTTTAAAAGGGCAGTAGTGTAAGTCACGTGCTTTTGGTGGACTGCATCTTTTGAATGTAGTGTTTTAGAATTTATGCAAATAAGAAGAAATAACCCAAAAATTAGGATAATTGTATTCAGTATTAGCCTACATACTTATTTCTAATGCCATTCACCTTAGGTTAGGTGAGGGTTGAAATTATTATATATAAGATAATTATTATTAGAGAGTTTCACCTTCATTCCCTACACTTCACGATGGCAAGGAGCTAAATCACTGTCCTAGTCCATGCCATAACACCGACCTTGAATATTGCAAAATGATGCAAGACTTGCTGCCATAATCATTATGGTTCTTCATTAGTGTGGTGCTCCAAGAGCCATGGTGTTTTTTTGACACATCTTTTATCGTTGTGGTGTTCTTGAAAAGTGCAGTACGGTGAAGATTTAAATCGTAACAAGAATGCAGATTGTAGTATAAATCTCAGAGATGTGGTTAAAAGCACTAAAGTTAAACAAATGGTGGTAAATTTGGCTACTTGTGAGTGGAAAAACTACTGGACAATGTAACAAGTAAAGTCAGTTATTTGTAATCCAGCCTTTGCCCCGCACTGACCTCTGCAATATATTTGTAATGCAGGTGGGAAACAGAGATGACTCCAACCTGTACATCAATGTGAAGGTGAAAGCTGCTGCTGAGGTAAAGAGCTTGTTCGGGCTCCATCAGTGAATGTTTATTTGTAAGAAGAGATTTGCACAGATTCTGGAGTTTCTAACATATAGAGTGTCTTCATTGTATGTGTTCTTGTTAAATTTAGATTGGAATCAATGCCACACACATGAGGCTTCCCCAGACTGCAACCGAAGATGTGGTAAGTAAACCTATAGTAAAATCCTTCTTCACTTTTGTGCAGAAAAGAGGTTTCAGAAGAAACAGGGACTTGTACAATTTGAATTATATTTAGTGGTAATCATAAACTAGATGCATTTCTACAAGAAAATGTGAAGTGTGATTGCGTGGTTGTTTTAAAACCAGTGTTTTGAGACACCCATGGGCAAAAAAAAATCCTACTCACACTGTGAATTCAAACCGGCAATCTTCTGATTCTCTCAATTCTGGCATCTTACATTCACAGGCTGATTTGTAATTTATCCACAACAAACAGTGAAAACCCCCCATATTTTACCACAAAATAGATTTTTTAAACCATCACTACTCAGCCCCTGATTAACTGATCGAAAATTGGAATTCACATGCATTAGACTGGATATTAACATTATGTAGATGTTTTGACGTTGCCAATATTTCAAAAACTGTAGGAGGAGAAGAGGTGCCAAATTCCAGCCATAAAAAGAATAACAAAAATAAAACTTTAAAAGAACTGACACAATCACACATTAATTTGGTTGTCTTTTACTTGATATGCAGATTCCTTTTATTTTATTTATTTATTTATTAATTTATTATGTAACGTATACTGTCTAGTTACTAAGAAGCCTATTATTCCATATAAGATGAATGGTAACTGTTAGTTCTTTCTCTAATTCCTACATATTCAGATTCTGCAGAAAATCAGAGAGGTCAATGAGAACTCCAGTGTTCATGGGCTCATTGTGCAGCTGCCTCTGGATTCCATTCACCGCATCGACACCGAGAAGGTCACCAATGCTGTGGCTCCAGAGAAGGATGTGGATGGGTAAGCGACAAGAAACCCTAGCTTTGTCCACTTCACTGTCCAGAATACCTAATGTTTAAGAAATCCAAAATGACCCTTTTAGATAGCAGTGTGTGTGTGTACGTGTGTATATTGCTGTCATAAAAACACGTTGGGGCTCTAAAATGGTACGTTTGTAGGAGAAAAATCATATTCATTTTTTGGACGGTTTTCATTGGTTCAGCTGTCTTGAAATGTTCACACAATATTAAAAACGAGTTGCATTTCCGCAAGAAAATGCAAAGTGTGATTGCGTGGTTGCTATAAATCCAGTGTTTGGAGACAAAAAGATGTTTGTTAAAAAAAAAATAAAATAAAATAAAAATCAATGTAAAATCTACTTGCTCCGTGGATTCAAACCAGCGATCTTCTGATTCTCTTCATTCAGTGACCGGTGCTTTACTGCTGCACCACTGCTGCGGCGTGAACTCACTAGCTCTTACCAAGCCATTTATAATCAAGGATGGCTGAACGTGTAGCAGCATTCACAGGCTGATTATTTTTAATTAAACCACAACAAAAAGTGACATCTTTTTTATATAAGCTGTACTTTTTTTTATAATCTGAGCTTTAGTGTCTTGAAGTCTCAGTCTGTTGTGGGTTTTGCTCTGCATTTGTTTCTCTGCCTTAGTGTTTCTCCGCCTTTTGTCCTTTTCCAGCCGCCTTAGCCGTGACATCACAGACTCTCTCTCTGACACACATTTTGAAGGCGACTTGACCGTCTGCTCTCTCTGCCCATACATTACAGAGCTGATTTTTTTTAAAATGATCAATACTCAGCCCCTGATTAACTGATCAAAAATCTGAATACACACACACTGCACTGGATACTAAGAAATGTTTCAACGTTGGAATTTTGCCAAAATTCAATGCAGGCTCTGACCAGAAGCACCGCCAAAAAACAAATGGAATAAAAATAGTAATATTAAAACTTAAGAAGAACAATAGTTTGATTGCGGAAAATGAGGTTACATGTTATGACTATTATAGATTTTGTGACAAGATGTTATAGATTAAATAAGACATAACATTGTAATAAGTACTGTGTTTTCTCTTTTCTAGATTAACCAGCATAAATGCAGGGAAGCTGTCCCGTGGTAATCTTGAAGACTGTTTCATTCCCTGCACGCCCAAAGGCTGTTTGGAGCTCATTAAACAGACAGGTTCGTGACAGTCCTTCTCTTTAGAGCAGCTGTTTCAGATGTTGATCACTGGTCTTGCTTGTTTGAGACTGAAGGATGTGTCTTGTGACTTCTGTGTATTAGAAAAGCTACATGCCCTAAAGACAGAGCCATTTTGCTTTCTGAAGTTTTCCAAGAGCGGTCTGGCTAGAGGCTCTGCCAATACTATGAAAAATGCCCATTTCTAGTGAAGTTTTTGTGTTTTGCTGAGTGGGATGCCGTTTGTTTTACTGTGCCTTCAAGACTGACATAAATAAATGAGCTCTATTCCGATTGTCTGCTCTATATTGTGCCTGTTTTCAAAAAGCAATCTGGATTAAAACTCTAATTATATCCTCACTGTAAATGTTATTAATTATATTGAATTCTGTGACACCACAAACCAGTGTATGGAAAGAGGGGGGAAAGAGAATTCAGTTGGAATTTAGTGTGGGTGCCGTATGTGAATTATGTGGTTAAATTAAATACCTTTGCAGGTGTGCCTGTGGCAGGAAAAAGGGCTGTGGTGATTGGCCGCAGTAAGATTGTGGGTGCGCCTATGCATGACCTCCTGCTCTGGAATCATGCTACTGTGACCACCTGTCACTCAAAAACTGCTGACCTGCCTGCTGAGGTAAACATCTAAGCACATGCAAAGCAATAAGTATACAATACTGGCATAAGGTATATGCAGCAAAGATGTTTCCTACCAAAATATCAAGTAAAACTGACTTGCTCATGCAATACATTCTCATGCTAAATCCCAGGCATTTAAAGGAATTTTCTCCTGGAAACAGTGTTAATGTTGAAATATGAACCTAATGCAATGTTCTAGCTAGGTTGTGCCACAACAGAATGACCTGTCTACATATTCTGTAATTTAATTTTTTTTTTCAGCACTCAGGAATTATCGGTTAACTTAACTCCCTGAACCATAAATGCCCATGCCCACACTTCAGTTCGTCTTGTAACTACACAGCTTGCACATTAGTATTGTGGTATTTATTAAATAAATTGTGTTACCGAAAGTATGTGGACACCCATCCTAATTGAGGCTCAGCCCCAAAAGGTAGACCATGCAAGTTCCAAGAACCAGAGATTTCCAAACTGTCTCTGGAAGAACTATGTGTCAGGAGCTTCATGAAATGGGTTTCCATGGCGGAGCAGCTGCACACAAGCCTGTGCACAATGCATCAGCAGGAGTTCTGTAAAGAATGTTCTCTGAAGTGAAGAATCATATTTTCTATCTGACAGTCTGATGGATAAAGATACCAGGAGAACTTAACAGAATGTTTATTAAAAGACATTTTAGACTTTTAACTTTGTGGTAATAGTTTGGGGAGGGCTCTTTCCTGTTCCAGCATTGCTGTATTCTTGTGCACAAAGTGAGGTCCATAAAGACATGGTTTGACTTGTTTGGTGTGAATTCACGACCAGTGTCGTTCACTGAGCCTTGACCTCAACCCAACTACAGACTAAAACTGCACTGATTCCTACAGACACAGTTCAAAATCCTATGCAAAGCCTTCCCAGAAGAGCTGAGGCTGTTATAGCTGCAAAGAAGGGGCAACTTCATATTAATGCCAGTTTTGCAATGGCTAATGTAGGTGTGATGGTCAGGATGCTCACATGCTTTTGGCCATATGGTGGTGTTACCACCAAAAATTTATTTTAATCTGTCTGCGGTTCAAGGGGTTATGGATAACTGTTCCTTTATGAGAAATTCACACAATAGCTTGTTAGGAGTAATAATATTTACATTAATGACATGAACATGGAAATGAAGGGTGAGTAAAAATTCAGTGTGAATAAACCGTGTTACAGGTGGGAAAGGCAGACATTTTGGTGACTGGGATTGGAAAGCCTGAGATGGTGAAGGGAGAGTGGGTGAAGGAGGGAGCGATTGTTATCGACTGTGGCATCAATCATATTCCAGGTGGGTGTGAAGAGAAAAAGAATGTTTCTGGACCTGTGGCGGAATCTGCAAAATCTTATTAGTTTATTTTTCTGTGTGTGTGTGTGTGTGTGTGTGTGTGTGTGTGTGTGTGTGTGTGTGTGTGTGTGTGTGTGTGTGTGTG
>JBBPCZ010000001.1:42118236-42135931 GCA_037974445.1 Brycinus macrolepidotus | reverse complement strand
TGTGTGTATATAATGTGTCTTAATTTTTTTTTTTTTCTTTTTTCTGCGTCATCTGAGTACAGCAGCTTTTTTCCTTGATTTGCCCATTTTAAAGCACTCACCTGGTTTTGGGTCACTCATTTTGAAGGTCTCTGGTTTAACAGGATCAACACTGCAGGGTAGAACAGAAGATTAATTCAACACAGTTATTTTTACTCTGCAGCTGCACAGATGCGCAGTTCTGATATCACCCATACCGACAACTCCACAACCACCAATAAACATTATCCTCACTGTCTCCCTGCAGTGTAACTGCATGCCCTGCTCATAGAAAATAAACCTCAGAGTTAGTCTAGAGTATCTTACCTTGTGCCTCTTCAAGTCCACCTCTGAGGGAATACGCTGCTCTGTGTGAATTTATGTTGCAGCCACGCCCTGGAATAGATAAACAGGTATAGACAGGTAAGGGTGGTTAAGCAGGAAGAAAGGGTAGGTGAAGGGAGCCTTAATTCTGGCTACAGCTGACCCAAACAAATGCAGATGTCGGAGGTTAGGCTGAATATCAGTCCAGCTCTGAAATTATTTTGATCCATGTTAATAGTCAGGCCTCAGATCAGTGCATTGCACTGTTCTCGGTCATGTGATATTGGGGTGAGAGAGGAGTAAAACAAGGGAGTGAACCTACACAATTTGGACCGCAACACATTTGTTTTGGCTCTGTATTCCAGAGCTTTGTATTTGACATGATGTTTGACACTGATTACTAGGATTTAACAGAAGTGGATACATAAAGAATTCTAAGATTATTTTCAGGTTCTGTCAGACAAGTCGTTTGGAAAAAGTCTACACAGTGATGCATTTTACCAAAAAAATAAAATTATACTGTCACAAGTACTCGATGATTTAAAACATTTAGATGTGTAGATATCTTTTGCCAATATCTTTAAATGTCCAGTTAAGTCCATTTGACAGTTTATTGTTATGATTGTTATATTTGCTAGAGTAATTGATTTGTTACTAGGAGCAATAGTAACAGCCCCACTTTGTGCAAACCAATTAGAAAATATGTTTCAAATTTCTCATTCTGCAATTGCAACCTGAAGCTTGTAGCACATGGACAGTGCAAATCATGTCACTTGAGGTTTTTTTTTTTATATTGCTATTTGGAGCCCTACGTTGAGGTGCTGTCTCTAAGTCTATATGCCTGACTTCATACTGAAAATGTCAGGTAAAGTAAGAGGTATTTAAGTTAAAATAATGTACAGCCTGTCAGTATTCAGTTTGCACTTTAACTTCAATGGCCAGTATCACATCGTTCTGGACCACAGTGCCAAAACAACAAAACTGTCAGGGTGTCCAAATACATTTGGATCCTATGTATTTTACTTACCTGCTCACAGTAAACATGGAAGATGCAAACCGTGTGAAAAATGCACACTTTAGGCTATGCATGTGTTTGCAGAGGGAGTGGTCTGCTGTGTTCATACTGATTTAATTAGAGGAAGGGAACGCCTAGAACAACTGAGCAGCAGAGCTGACAGTTGAGGAGAGGATTTATAATTATGGCTTGCAAGTATGCCAACACTTTAAAAGCATACCAGACATGCAGACACCTGCTGGAGATAGGAGGCTGGTCCTGCGCCTTACGTCTGTGCTGCGATTGCAACAGCAACAAAACAAACACGAATCATAACAGACATAGAGTGAGAGTGTCACCAAGGAAGAGTTCTTAAATCTGAATTCATGTTACAGTTACATGAAATAGCACAACAACAATCGAAAAGTTACATCCATATGTGTTTGCTGAAAATCTCATTTCTTCCACCAGTTCTTCCACACCAAACCCAATAAACCACTTTTTTATGGACCTACTCATGCTGAAATAATAAACAGACTTCCCCAAACTACTGCAATGGCATTGGAAGTACACAAGTTTCTAAGGTTTCGTTGCAACTAAAGGGCCCAAATTAAACCCTGAAAAACAGCTCTAGACAACCAGTTCATGAATGAAACAAGAATGAAATTACAACATTGATAATCGCGAACTGCATGCCATCAAAGTGGCAGCATTGGTTAGAGGGGGCCCTTTCCTGGTGCTAACTGACCACTGGATCCTTGAATACCTGCTGGCAGGCAAAGCTCTTAAATTTGATGGACTTTATTCTTCACTCAATTTGATTTTAAGATACCCCGGGTCACCCCGGGTCAAAAAACGAAAAGGTGGATGCCCTGTCTCGATTCTACCCTTCAGCAATTCCTTCAGACCCTGAGTCCATCCTTTCTGTGTCCACTCCGGTCACATGGAGTTTGGAAGAGCGACCACCTGGTGCCCCGTAGCATCCCAGAGGACATCTTGTCGGACTGGGGCCCAACCCCGCACCATGCCCCAACCAGAAAACTACCAGCCCACCCGACACCTTCTTTACACCCATCTACTGCACTGACATTAGTCAGGCTGTTCCCTTTCAGAGTTTTTCTCCTCCTGACCCTGCATGCATCCTAACTCCACTTGCTGTCTAGATCCAGTACACACATCACTTCTTGAAGCTTGTCTTGCTGTTCTAGCTGCTCCTATCTCCAACACAGTGAGCGGAAACTTTGGAAACTGCCACTGTTACCCCTATCCTGAAATTGCGTAGACCTGATTTACAAAACAACTATTATGTGTAATAATGCAAAATAACTGAATACGTAACTAAAATAACAATAACAAAATAACAGTACATATCTAAGTACAATTTCAGATTACAGTCATACAATATGTTATACATTGTTGTAGACTTACATGTACAACCACAGATGCAACATTTTACTGATCTTTTATAGCGAAAGACATCTACAAATGGCACTTAATAGACCCTCAAACCTACAGAACTGACCTGTTTAAATAAACATAATCAACCATATTCATAATGAAGAGGTCATGGCCACATTTAGCTACCCAACTTTGTCCTAATATTTCATACATAACCCTTAATAACATATTGCACATTACCAAAACTATACACTTCATATAGTGTTTGTAAAGGACCCTATCATGGAAAACCAAAATGCTGAAATAAAATGATTTATTGTAGTATAGAAATATTGTTAAAGTTTCCAAAAGATCCCCACTGCATTTACACCACTACCTATTCACATGTTTAGCCCTGCCCATTCACTTTAAAGCTGGGTGTGTTTCAGGGGTGTTTCTGCCCAGACTGCTTTTTGAATGAGGTAAAATACAGAACAAGCAATTGGAAGACAGGTTGTTTGACACACAAATGTCAATGAACCTCAGACAAAACAATAAAATACAAATTAAAAATATGTGTGCTGTATGTGCCCTTTAAATGATGATTTGAAGAAAATGTTAGAAATGCACTGAATAAAACATCTATGGATTTCTAATTTAAAGCATTTTATTAGACACTTCATGTCTTTTAGCAACAACTATAAATGTTAAATCATATACTGTCACTTCATATTTCGTAGTTTTTTAAGGTTGCACGGCACTCACATATTAAAATAATCTATCTCCAAACAAGTTTTACATTATTAAAACATTTATTCTGGGTTCTGAACTTTTTCTGAACATTTTTGACTATAGCTATCCTCCTTTTTATATAGAACCTTCAGTGAAGAAGCGGAATAAAGTGTGTGGTGAAAACCTCACCCTGACAGTCTATCCTAAGGGTTTTGTGTGGCAGGATGTTCACAGGGCAGATTCTCTTGAGTGACATGCTGATCAGCATCGCGAGTCACCTTTGATGCAAGTCACAGTGTCAGATATCTAAATGCCAGAGTATCTAGGTGGGACTACAGACTGTCAGTAATTTGGGCTTTGCTGTAGATTCTGTCTGCAGCCACTCCCATTTTCTGGCTCCTTTCGAATGTGCATTTTTCTTTTCACAGACGTTCTTAAATAACTTCTACAGTTTAGCAGCATTTTACCTCTTTGTTTCTTTTTGCAACGTACACGTTACACTGTTGCATTAAGACTGACATACATGCCTAGCCTATTTTTAAAATATCAAATAAAAAGTCATATCTTCATAGTCCTTTCTCTTGCCATCAAGCAGGTTGTGGACTTCATTTTTGCTGTAATTTCACTTGGATAGTTGTCTTTGTTAAATCTACATAGACAAAATAGATTAGTGTGGCTATTCTGCATAATTCAAATTATTCTGGATCTTTGTACACTGATAAGCTCCTTCCTTAGGTAGACCTATTGTCCAGTTTATCAGCCATTTACAATTACATACTGTGGTCCATCTGTTTCTCTGCATCATTTATTAGCCCACTTAGCCCCATGCATTAATGGTTAGGACCCCACAAAAGCACAGCAGTGACACTAATATGACAGTGCCATGTTAGTGCTTTATGTATGTGTGTGTGTGTGTCTGTGTGTCTGTGTGTGTTTGTGTGTATGCTGCACAGTATGAATCACACATATAAGTGCTGCTGGAGTTTAAGCACCTCAGTGTCACTGATCTGCTGAAAATGATCCACCCTCTAACAATACCTGAGCAAGGCTGTACCTGACCCTCTAACACTACCTGACCCATCTCCCCCCACCCCCCAAGCCCCCCCACTCATAGTCTTCACACCAACTAACAACACCTATGTCCCTAGACTAGAGATTGCACTGACCATCAATGATTGGTGTAAAGGGATTGACAAATGATGCATAAACAGATGTATTACCATCAGTAACTGTAAACTACAAAGTTTTTAGTTAAGTTGATAAAATAGACAATGAGTGTAGATACAAGATAGGAGTATCTAATGAAGTGGTAGTTGCCTTACTTCTCTTTATTTTATAAACCCCATATTCTCATTACTTCATTCTTTGATATGTGCTGCATGCATAAGAAACAGACTATTTTTTAATAGCGAGTTTCTTTCCATTTCAACTTTGACTGGTAGGCTGGATTCCTCAGATGACAGACACTCCCTGCTGGTGAACATGATTTAACTACTTTGTAGGTGCAGATGATAGGCTGGCAAACCTCGTACCACTCGTATAAATGGAGATACACCTATTTTGGCACTGCTGTTTTTTTACAAGTTGACTGTGCTTGTTTATGTCTGTACACTCCACACCTTTTTCACTACAACCTCAAACATGAGTATCCTGCAGCAAAGACATTTGATTCTACTGGAATTAGACATGAGAAGGTGCAGTTTCTCCCCTAATTACTCAGTCTAACCCATCAAAGCCTAATGTGGGCTATATTTCAAGTCTTACACAGAGGTGCATTATGGACATTTATTTAAAACATATTTATGCACAAAAATAACATTTTATATTGATTTGGAAAATCATAATCAGAGTATTTACATTTACAGCATTTAGCAGATGCTCTTATCCAGAGCTCATGTAGTCCACATCTGTTCTTCATACCTGAAAAACTATACTTAAATCAACATCCGCTATTCGACCAAGTTACTGCTAGCTAAGGTACACACCTTAACAAATCCTATCAAAAGAAAAGTCAGAAGTTAAAGTACAAGTAAGGAAAACATGGAGTTAAGAGAGTATGGCATCTTGCAGCCAGTGGACATTTTATTTGCATACATCTAATGAAAATAAAGTGAGAGATTTAGACAAAAAAACACACTCAAAAATTAAAAGGCTTCAAAAAACAACCCAGCACTGCAGTGTACACTGTCCATCCATGGGAGGGCAAATGACTGGCTCAAACATGACATCTAGTGGATCACAGCTCATCATTGTAGTGACTTTTATTTCAGTAAAACCCCACCCAGTCACTACTGTGCATCTCATTGTGTTTGTCTTGTTGGACTCTATAACTGCTCAGCTCACAAGCAAACTAGGCCATGCTGTCAAATCTGCAGACTTTTCTGAAGCTCTGCACAAGCTGTTGAGTAATAAAGTACGCCCAAGATTTTGCCTGCTCCATAAATTTCACACTTCACAGTTTTCCCACCAACATAAATGCCTGAGGACAAGAAGAAGATGGTCATGTTTAATTATGGAGATGCTTTTTGTTTGTTTCGAACATAAGATAAACCTGTCTTTCTTCATTACACTCTACATACAGAAAATGATAATTGGATGTGCTCTCCACCCACCTACCACACCCCCCAAAAGAGGTATTTTAGAGTGGCAAGGCCTCCAGCGTAAGGAGGAAATATTTGTTTTCTACTCTGCCTCTGAAAATCTTAGGAAAACCTGTACCTGGTAGAATAATTGTATGAATATGAAATTTTTAAAAATATGAGATTTTAAAAAAATTAGGCATTCAGTAAACCTGCAGTGGGCTGGCACCCTGCTCACGGTGAGTCCCTACCTCACGCCGGTAGACCCTGAGATAGGCTCCGGGTACCCGCAACCCTAGTAAGGAATAAGTGGTGACAGAAAATGAATGAACAGGCATTCAGTAACTTTGGTAAACCAATCATACTCTCAGTTCCAATTACATTTTGCAAGATTCTGATATTTTATGGCCTGCTCTTGCAAGTGGAACTCTTCAAAGAAGTTTGTAACATGAAAGTAACAGTGACAATGAATTTTGAAATGTGAAAACCCCAAGATTGTGCTGTTCTGAAACTGTGACCTATGGGTTCCTCTTTGCCTCCCTGACCATCCTTCTCAATACACACACACACACACAATAAGTGATATTTCAGACTTAAACAAATGGGCAAGCTGCATATTTTCATTTTTACATGGTGTTCTGGAACACTGTTTTTAAAGAAATACTACCTCTGGGCACCATTTCTGTGTGAATTTTGGTGCTTTTAAAGTCATTATCTTACTGAAAGGTAACACAGATTCATTTTCTGTAACCACTTAATCCTTACTAGGGTCACGGGTACCCGGAGCCTATCCTGGGGTCAACGGGCACGAGGCAGGGACTCTACCCTGGGCGGGGCGCACACCATTCTCTCACACCTATAGTCAATTAAGAATCCCCAATTCACCTGACCCGCACCACACACCAGTGCCAGCATCAAGGGGGGGGGGGGCATTCGAAGGCATTGCCCCCCCCTAGCGAGTTGCCACGCTCCAGCACCCACATGAATATAGTTCACAATCGATAGTGCCCCCCCATAGTCAGTTAGATGCCAGCCCGGTAGATCCGCTCTGACGCCGGTCCTGCCACACACACACAAGGCCAGGACCCGGATTCAAACCCCCAACCCTGGAGATGTGAGGCAACAATGCTACCCACTGCACCACCGTGGGGCCCGGGTAAGACAAATGTTGGGCTAAAATCTAATGGTAGATAGTGGAATTCATAAGACTGCTGATTTTATAAATCGACCATTAAACAATAACAGGCATCAGTGATCCACTGCCATATTTGAGAGTGGGCCCTCAGGTGTTCCTCTTGGTATGTGGTCCCTTTTTTCACCAAATATAATGATGGTGTGATTGAGCAAAAAGTCTCATTGTCTCTTCTGACCATATCACATGATTTCATTCCTTGTAAGAGATTCCATGGCGTTTTGCAGGTTTGAGCACTGCATTTTATGGCTTGCTCTTAGGAAAGGTTTCTTTTGTGGAACTAATCCATAAAGCGTCTGGTCATGCAGATGGTGCCTGAGTCTGGGTTCCTCTTTTCCTCTTTTATCAAACCGTTGAAAAATTGCCAGGAAGAGGCTGCATGAGCATACTGCCCCCACATACAATGACCTGCACAGATTAGACAATATAAAGAAAAGATAAAAAAACATGAAACCATTGAAAATTTGCCAGCAAGAGGCTGCAAAAGCATCTCATTTAAGCAGACAACTCCATGGTCTTATGTTGATGGATGACAAGAAAGATTTTTTACCCAAAGAAGCAAATTTCTTTGATCTTGTTTACAATATTTTTAATGGTGCTAATAACATTGCCCTAATTGTTTTAAAAGAATACATTTTTCTCAAATAAATACAATGCTCTAGTTGGACTCATTTCTATGAGAATGTCACCAGTGTAGAGAGAGCAAGTTTAAGGGTAGTCTGGCCACCTTCTACACCTCCTTTTATAGTAAAAACATGATATCATTTATATTGAGATAACACACAATCAAGTTCTCAGTGAATGAGGGTAAATGGAGCTCAGTAGCTAAAATATGGCCCTAAATATACCCTCAAAATCTTTCATACAGGAATTTCCTTTAAATTTAACAAAAATTCTAAACAAAAGCAATGATAACATCCCAGTATTTTTCTGTTTTTTGGGCAGTAGGACCAGTATATCATTATAGGGAGGATGAGGAGGAATGCCATCCCCCTTGTTAGCAAAGTAACCAAAATGCATCCCCTTTGTTAAACTGTTATCACATAGTGTGTGTGTGTGTGTGTGTGTGTGTGTGCGCTCCCATAGGGCCATGCCCCCTCCAAATAATAAATCACCTACTGAGTAGGACACTATTAGGCCTGCTATTTTGTGCTATTATGTGCTGAGAAAACAAGAACATTTGTCTGTATTAATTTTTGTTTTGTTTTAATCCGTTACGTCCATTTACAGCTAACAATTTTGCACAGAAGCTTCATACGGACCCATATATTTTGGACTTGATCCGAAGCACCCTCTACAGCCTGAGCAGCATGGAAAACACAGCCAGAGCCTGGCCACTTTCCGGTCTTCCCATTACACACAAAAACGCTAGAGGGCACCCGCAACTCTCTCTCTTTCTCTTTCTGTAAAAAAACAATATATATATATATACACAGGGTTTTTAGTGACACTACATTCAAATACATAGACTTTAATATGGAGTTGGTACCCCTTTGCTGCTATAACAGCTTCCACTCTTCTTGGAAGGCCTTCCACAAGATTTTGGAGTGTTTCTGTAGGAATTTGTGCCCATTCATTCTGTAAAGCATTAATGGGGTCAGGCACTGATGCTGGATGAGAAGGCTTGGCTTACAATCTCCGTTCCAGTTCATCTCAAAGGTGTTGGATGGGGTTGAGGTCAGGGCTCTGTGCGGGCCAGTCAGGTTCTTCCACACCGAACTCATCCAACCACGTCTTTATGGACCTTGCTTTGTGCACTGGGGCACAGTCATGCTGGAATAGAAAAGGTTCTTCCCCAAACTGTGTCCACAAAGTTGAAAGCATGCCGTTGTCCAAAATGTCTTGGTAAGCTGAAGCATTAAGATTGCCCTTCACTGGAAGTAAGGGGCCACCAGAAATCAGTAGAGTGTGTTCCAATGCATTTGTCCACATTTTTTTATTATTAATATTTTATAAACTGTATTGAACTCTGAGGAAATTACTTGAGTCCTCTGCGATTAACCCAGTCACCTGAGAATGGTGTCCAGGGTGCAGTGTGTGGGGACAGTACCTTGCTCAAGGGTACCTCAGTGGTGCCACTGGCAGTCCTGGGATTCAATCCCATGACCTTCCAATTGCAGGGGCAACCCCCTAACCACCAGGCTTCCAGCTGCCCCAAATATGTCGATACACACAGACACACACACACATATATATGAATTTTTATATTCTGTTTATACTGCTGATTTGAGCGGTACGTAATAGTATCCTAAGCTGACAAGCTAAACAGCGGTGTGAAGGATGTATTGGGGCAAACAAACTCTCCTACGAGCTAAAGATCAATTAAAACAGGCCCATTTCACCCCCTGCCTTCAGTTTACATTTTGAACAGTGCCTTGTGATTCACCAACCAGCCACACATAAACTTCACAAGAATAATAACTCCCTGGCTGTGTGTTATATAATCCTACCCACCCCTCTGAGTGGTGTCCCTTAGGTAGAATTACTTAGGCCTATCTGTGAATGGGTAGACTACTACATTGCACGTTTTTTTTTTTTTTTCTTTTTTCAATCCTTGCACATTTTACTTATATTTATATCTATTGTACAGAGCTGTCCCCACACTCTGGACACATTTGGTCAAACCTTACTTTTATTAATACTTCTTTATTTGCACTGTTCTGTAGGTCGCACAACGTCTTATGTCTCTTGCATTGTCCACTGTGGACCCTGAGCTTCCCCATTTCGTCTCTCTGTTTACTTGCATGTGGTTGAGATGACAATAACCACCATGTAAAGTTTTGCAATTTTCATCAAATATTGATTTAAAGAATCTTATTTAGATTATGTATTTATTTGTTAGCCCCCACAGTGGCGCAGCGGGTAGTGCTGCTGCCTCACATCTTCACGGTTGGGGGTTCGTGTGTGTGTGTGCTTGTGCCCCACCCAGGGTAAGTCCCTGCTTTGTGCCTGTTGACCCTGGGAAAGGCTCCAGGTGCGTGCAACCCTAGTAAGGATTAAGCAGTTACAGATAATTAATATTTAATTGGTTTTTTTTTTTTTTTCTGTTTAAATATCTTGTTTTCAAAATATTTATATTGTTTAATATACCTTTTTGCCATGACATAACTACTATTGTTGATATGGCATTAAAATTAAACTACTGCTGCTACTGCTGAGATGACAATAAAGTTCACTTTGACTTTGACTTTGACTTTGATTAAATACTAAGGCATTTAATACTGGGACAGGTCCTGTGAGTGTGTGATTTGGGACGCAGTCCCTCTCTCACTGTGAGGCCGCCATCTAGCGGCTCTCTCATAAAAAAGCTGAGATGCTGCTGAAGAAGAAAACTTTAAAATAGAGAGAAGATGCTTACTTTTCTCGGCTTAATCTAAAAACAAACAGACAGTCTGTTGAATCAGGTATCGTCAAAAAAAAAATCCTTCCAAAAGTTGTAAAATAACAAGTTTTATCTTATTTTGTACCGAGGCCTGCACAGCCCAAAACACTCCAGGTCTCATGATGGCGTTCTACCTACCAGGTAACGGTCACCACTGTTTAAATCTGTTAAATTTTATATTTTACTCCATGAAGGTGAAACGCTAGTGATTCTGCTGGGTTCAGAAGTTTTAAAATATGCTACATTCAGAGCCTACTTAAAGAAGCAATTTTCATTAAAGTAAGATGTCTTCCTCAGGGAAGGTGGAGGTTTCCTCAGGCCTGTGGGAGGACCTGGACAAAGATGTGAACCACAACATATCTGTTACAGATTATTTCCAAACTCTGGACATCTGTGAGAAGGTCAGTTGGTCGATTTAGAGGAGGTGTTTACTGAAGAAATGGGAGCAACACGACTTGAGATTTAATTTTAGCTTAAATGTGCACTGTATGTAAAGCTATAGTGTTAGCTAGCACACTGAACTGAACTAAGCTCTTTCTGTCCTTATGTATTATACTCCAAATAATTATATTATAGACCTCCTTTAGGCTTTTTGATATCCCTTTTTCTGTAATAAAATCTATATTCGAGACAGCCCGTGGCCTAGTGGTTAGGGAGTTGGCCCTGTGATCAGAAGGCTGTGGGTTTGAATCCCAGGACTGCTGTTGGCACCACTGAGGTGCCCTTATGCAAGGTACCGTCCCCACACACTGCTCCCCGTGCACTGTGTTCCTGGCTGCCAGCTGCTTCACTTGGTGAATGGCTAAATGCTGAGAAAGAATTTCGCACTGTTCACACTGTGTGCTGTGGTGTGTTCATGTATGACAAATGGTCAGTTTACTTTACTATTACAATGTTAAAAGCTGCAGATATTTATTTATTTAATCTTAAACAGTATTATTAATACTAGAGGCAGCCCCTAGCAGTGCTGGGTGTATATGTGAAATATGGTTTTTGTAAGAAGTCAAAAAGTTGACCAGGATGAAGTGACAAAGGGGACCATTGAAAATCAGAAAACTTTATTGATCCTGGAGGAAATTGCTTATGTGATAATTGCCACAAGACACTAAGACACAGAGACACAAGAACAATAGAAAATAAAATAAGTCTAAAGAAGATCTAAATAAAAATCTGTAGAAAGAAAACAACTGCAATATGAATAGACTATGCTACATACATAAATGCGTATAATATCTATCTATAAGTCACACATCTGAGTGAAAAACTGTTAACACAAATGGTAGTTTGGAGTAAGTTATTGCACTTTTAGAAAATTAGTAGTAATTAAGTACTATTAAGTAATATTAAGTAATGAAAAGTAATATTGACCAAGTAGTAATATTGCACATGAAGACTATTGCACATAATTAAGTGATTTAGCACCCATTTAGAGAATAACACATGATATTGCACATAATGTTTTAGCACCTGGTAAGAAAATTGCACAGTATTGCACATAGTAGACTGTTGCACATCATAGCAAAAATAATGCATAGTCTTTCACACAGTGTTAGTTTTTTTTAATCCGTAATAAATATACCGCAAGAAGCAGCAGGCTATTGCACGGATTATTGTGTGTGTGTGTCTGAGGGAGGAGTTGTAGAGTCTGATGACGGTGGTAGGGGGCAAATATTGGGGAGTTGCCCCTGCAATCAGAAGGTTGTGGGTTCAAATCCCCGGCCTGTTGGTGGCAGCCTACCCCTTCCCTTGGTGAATGGGTTAAATGCAGGAAAAGAATTTCTGTTCACACTGTCGGTTTTGGGTTACGAGTGTCTTTTACCTCCTTTATACCATTTTATGATTATTTTTCTTGCTCCAGTAGGATAAAAATTTTGACATTTGGGGCAGCTGGTGGACTGGTGGTTAGGGAGTTGCCCCTGTGATCGGAAGGTTGTGGGTTCAAATCCCAGGACTGCCAGTGGCGCCACTTGAGGTACCCTTGAGCAAGGTACTGTACCCCACACACTGCTCCCTGTAGTACTTGCAGCCCACTGCTTCACTTAGTGAATGGGTTAAATGCAGAGAAAGAATTTCACACCGTTCACACTGTGTACTGTGATGTGTTCCTGCATGACTAAAAGGGGCCACTTTACTTTATATAGTAAAATAGTAGGTTATCAGCCTGCTCTGATGATTTCTGCCTTTTTTCATCCTACTTTTCCCATGTGTTTTTGTGTTTTGGCTATGTTATATGTTATAGGAATTTTGCCAGTCAGTCTAGGGGTAGAATTATTAAAATTCATCGCAAAGAAATATAATTTATGAACGATTCTGTTAGAATTGACAAAGTGACTTCTAAAATCACCAAAATAATAGGCAACAGTGTTAGGACCGTTAAGGAAAAAAAATGAATCAGATCGTTTTGTCTGTTTCTGCTCATGCCATGCATCTCTCTTTTTATTATTCCATTAGTAATTAGGTGGATTTCCGATAGAAAAAAAAGAATTAAGGTGGAAAGTTCTGTTTTCAGCCATGAAAAGTGAGCAAGGCTAAACTGAACCGAAGTGATGTGTTCTGTCTCTTTCTTCTTTGCTCCATTCAGTGTGGGGATAGCGGTGTGTAAATAGCCTAAAAGCATCTGTCTTTGACAGATCAAACCATCAGGAAAATAAACCTGCTGAATTCTGTTTTACTTCTCCTCAGTGGAGTTGCAGCCAGGACTGGGAAACTACGAAGTCACCTAGGGTGGTATTTTTGGAAGACCAGGAAAACTTTTTTTGTCCTCCTCTAAATATTGTTTGATCCACCCTGGGCTAGAGTGCTGTCAATTTTAAATTCCAATACTATTGGGTCAACGTTCTGTCAATCGCTGCTTGTTAATTTTAAAGTACTCAATGCTATTGGGTTAGGGTTTTAACTGGTGGGGCAGAAAATACAACAGAGCCCCCTTTTACCTGCAGACATGATCTTCACGTTTTGTTGCCCTTCTAGTTATGTAGGCTATTGATTGGAGCTTTGCAAAGTATGGGAAACATTGCGTGTAGTCTCACACCTGATCTCGATTGTAGTTTTATAAAGAGGTATATACCGATCAGCCATCATATTAAAACAACCTGCCTATTGTGTGAGTGACCCTCGTGCTGCCAAAACAGCCCTGACCAGTTTGAGACTCCAAGGTGTGCTGTGGTATCTGCACCAAGACATTACCAGTAGATTCTTTAAGTATTGAAAGTTGTAAAGTTGGGCCTCTGTTCACTCATTTAACAGGACCACTTCTTGAAATTCAAAGTGATGCTGCGGTGGGAAAATTCTGAAGTCAGATTGTAGGATAGAGGATGGTGATAGCAAGGTCACTATTCACTATTCAGATATCGTTGGAACATGGAGAACATATAGTGGCCAACAGTAAAATGCAGATTTTCTGTTCTAGCTGGACCTTAAATTGTGATGGTTTTACTTAAATAGAAGTATATTAAATCATACCTCGCTGCTATGAAACCCGAGGGCCCTGCCATGAGTTTGTGTCCAAGAACTCATTAAGGACATGACTGAGCTGGCAGAAACAGCGGGGCTTTATTGCTAACTAAAGTATGGATTGGACAACTTTGTCCAGCACATCCCCCATGATTTGGTTGATTTGAATGCAATCCAGTGACTTTGGAGGCCAAGTCAATACTTTGAACTTTTTGTCATGTTTCTCAAACCTTTCCTGAACATTTTTTGCAGTATGGCAGAAAGCATTATCCTGCTGAAAGAGGCCATTGACATTAGGGCCTACCGATGCCATGAAGGGGTGTATTTATTCTGCGACAGTGTTTAGGTAGGTGATGGGTGTCAATGTAACAACCACATGAATGCCAGAACTCAAGGTTTCCCAGCAGAACATTGCCCAGAGCATCGCACTGCATCTGCTGACTTGCTGTCTTTGCATCATGCATCCCGGCATCATCTCTTCCCTGAGTTAAGCGACGGACACCCACCTGGCTATACACACGATGTAAAAGAAAATGTGAATAATCAGACCAGGCCACCTTCTTCCATGACTCCGTAGTCCAGTTCTGATGCTCATCTGCTCATTAAATGCACTTTCAGCAGTGGACAGGGGTCGGCATGAGTACCCTAACTGGTCTGCAACTCCATACACAGCAAGCTGGGATTCACTGTGTGTTCCGACACCTTTCTGTCATAGCCAGTGTTAACTCTTTCAGCAATTTGTGCTACAGTAGCTCTCCTGTGGGATCGGATGAGGCATGTAACCATCACAATTTGGCCCTTGTCAAAGTTGCTCAGATCCTTACGCTCTCCCATTTTTCCTGCCTCGAACACATCAACTTCAAGAACTGACTGTTCACTAGTTGCATAATGTATTGGTGGATGATCAATGTATATAGTTTATGTCCAAAAATATTGAGACACCCCTTCTAATCAGTGATTTCAGCTACTTTAAGGTACATCCCATGTTGACAGGCGTTTAACTGTGCCCACACAGCTTGTGTAAGTTCCTTGGAAAAGCGTTGTAAGTAGATGCCTTCGAGCAGGCTGAATGCAGTCAAATCCTCATAGAAATGTTCCAACGGTTAATGCAAACCCTTCCTAGAAGAGTAAAGGCTGATACTGCAGCGACGGGTGGACAAACTTTAATACCCCTCCCCTGATTTCAGAAGACACATTGCATGAGCAGTTGTCTACAGACTTTTTGATAGCATAGCCACACTTTATTTTGATGGCTCTTAATGGATTATCTTCAAATGTTCAAATTGTTAGTGTTTTAACAGCTCTCTGATTATCTACAGCAGTAGGTTGGGATTAGGACCAGTGCTAAAGTTATATTAGCTTTGGACACAATTAAGATTAGGGTTTGTTTTAGTTTTATTGTTAGGAAAAACTGAGTCTACCATATTACATGCGCATTATATGTTGCTGAATCCCTTATGTAATATGGTATGATTTTTATTTTTATTTTTTTATTTTTTATTTTTTTTTTTGTTGATGGATTTTTAGATTAAAGCATCAATTGCTAAACAGGTACAAAATCAGAAATGACTAATTATGCTCTTTATGTAATGAAAGATGCAGTTGGTCTGTGTTCTTTAAGTACTTTAGATATCTGATATATTCAAAAAATATGTGCGATGTGATGTCATTTATAATGACAGCAGTACATATTGTCAAATTGCCTAGTCTTGTAATGATCTGCTTGTTTTTTGGGAGTGTGGGGGTGTTGGCTCGCACCATCGGTGCTGAGGGAGGGGTGGGGTGTGTAAAGGGTAAGTTTAACTACAAGTGAGTGCTTCAGAGAGAGGGAGAGAGAGACAGGGGGCTGAGGGGGAGAGGGAGGAGTGGCAGAGGGAGAGCAAGAGAGAGAGAGAGACAGAAAGTGTGTGTTTGTGTGTGTGTGTGCTTGTGGGTAAGTGGGCTGTTGCTGTAAAAATTTGTTAGCGGGGCGCTCTCTCTGCATTTGTTGGAGATTTTGGCTCTCAGCCCGACGGGGTTTTATTTGTAATCAAGGCATGCACACACACTCCATGCAGCTCACCGTGCCTTCTCGGCTGCCTTGTGTTTGGAAGCAACCCAGGTTTCGCCGCTGACATGGACAGAGCTGTGAGTGCATTTGTCTCTTTCTCTCTCTCTCCCTCTCTCTCTCTCTCACCTCTCCCTTCACTTTCTCTCTCCCTCTCTCTCTCTCTCTCTATCTCTCTCTCTCACTCTCTCTCTCATATCTCCTCTTTTTTTTGCTCTAGCTCTGGCTGTCATCTGCACCTCTTTACTCTCTCCTCTCTCTGTGCTTCTGCCTTGTTCTTTTTATCTCTCTCTCTGTCTCTCTCTCTGTCTCTCTCTCTCTCTCTCTCTCTCGCTCGCTAAAGATGGTAGCTGAATGTGAGTGCAGTGCTGCGTTCAGCTCTACGCTAGCTGCCACACACCCCTGTCCACATGCGCAGAGCCAGCAGCGGCTGCTGGAGAGGAGGCCTGTGTTTTGGGCAGGGACGCTGCTGTCAGCTGATCGTCTGGGGCTAATATGTTTGGATATTTGGCCGTGTGACTTTCAGAGAAGGGGTAGGTTGGGGGAGGGTGTTTGACAGAGTGTGCTTAGCTGGGATTATCATGTTCTCAGTTTTCTTTTTTTCCTGCATTAGTGACTCGTTTTTGGCACCACCACCAGGACATTCTCTCCTTTCTGTTGTGTAGATTTGTTTGTACGCTGTGTTTGGTGGTGCAGTGGGGCTTATTTGGGTGCCCTGACAACCAAAGCTGCAGTCTCAGCCTGCTAGACGCTCTCCACCTCCAAGCCTCAGCCTTCATGATATAAGCGTCTGCGTATTGGAAGCTATGCCTTATTAAGATGTTGAGTCATGTGGTGGTCTTTGGGCATTCATTGGCTGTTTGCTCGTTCTCGCTGACACTATCATTCAGGCCTCACGTAATGTGCTTACTTAGCTGTCAATCTGCCTCAGTATACTAAGACAGCCAAGAATGCAAGGAATCCTAACAAAATTAGATGTTGTGTGTATGGTGGGGCTTATTCTAGTGAGGCCAGCCAGTCGAGACCCTTAAAGGGAGGAATTTCTGTTGTGGCAATTAGTGCTCAACAGTATATAGTCTAATTTTCTGCGTGCTACAGATTGGTTTTAAAATAACAATTCAAAATGCATCATGTACACACATAATAAATAAACGCATAGATATTTGCTGTCTGTATGGTTAATGTTTGCCACTGTGTTAAGCTCACTTTGGTGTAATTATTTGGAGACGAAAAATAAAGACAATCCAGAAACAGGTTTGTAAGACCTTCTTTAAGTACAGAGTGTGTTTGTGTATAAATATGTAGTGAATTTTTATGTAAACTTTAGCAATACCAGGCAGAAGTATGACAGACTAAGAATCCAGCTAAGAGCTTGTAAATGTAATGTGTCAGAAGGGTGGTTTCTGAGACTATTGGCTTCTGGCCTTTTTTCCAGGCTGCCTTGGCAGAGGTAGCCCTCTGTGTGTGTGTGTGTGTATATGTGTATATGTGTGTATGTGTGTATGTGTGTATGTGTGTATGTGTGTATGTGTATGTGTATGTGTGTGTGTGTGTGTGTGTGTGTGTGTGTGTGTGTGTGTGTGTGTGTGTGTGTGTG
>JBBPCZ010000001.1:42100953-42118136 GCA_037974445.1 Brycinus macrolepidotus | reverse complement strand
GTGTGTGTGTGTGTGTGTGTGTGTGTGTGTGTGTGTGTGTGTGTGTGTGTGTGTGTGTGTGTGTGTGTGTGTAGGAAAACTAGTAGAAATTAGCAGTGGGAACGTAAAAGCAACAGCAAATATAAAAGTTTTCTTCATTAATTTTTCATTGTAATTTATTCAGTTAAGTCTGATGCCTAGCATGACAGAATAGCCATTTCCAGGTCAGATTCTAAAGTAGCGCGCTATTAAGCTCCAACCGTTACTGCTGCCATGTTTATGGTGGAACAAAAAATTTGAACATACTTGTCTAGAGTGCCAGAAACACCATTGTTCTCAGAGATGTTACATTTATTTGATATGTAAAGAATGTTATCTACCAAAGCTAAGAATGTGCAGATTTTTATTTAACTTGTCTACACAGCCCTCAACACAACACTGTTCAGGCTTTTGCAGATCATAGCAGTGTTTATTAGCTCTTACCAAAGCCATACTTACCTCCTAAATTCATATTCATCTCTGCTTGACAGTCATACACCATGCCTGAGGAGAGCCACTAATTTATGAGCTCTAATGCTCCCTACAAAGCAGCTGCGGTTGCTGAGGCTAGGCAAATGCAGTTTATGAGTTTATGACTCCAATATCCTGCTCATTGGTGCTGACACACTGCGCTTTGTCAATATGTGGCAACGTGGCTTTGAAGGAATATTCCCAGCCACAGTGCTTAAAATGCTAACAGTGAACGGAAGCCAGCAGCGCTGGTCATCCTGAGGTCAGACTACTCCTTTAAAAAGACCATATCGTTGAAAAGTGAATTTTCCTTCCTTTTTAAAATAAAATAATTTGATGCATGTAAAAGTTTCTAAACGTACGCCCATACAGTCCATCTACAGTATGTAAACTAACAGCCAATGTTTAATTCACCATGGTTGTGATGTCAGAAAGGATCCAAGAGCAATGGCTGAAATGTATTTTTTCTGGGGTGTCCCTGAGGATTTCAGTCTAAATTCAAAAGTTTGCTGCTTTTCAGCTCAGACTGCTTTTGAAACTGGATAAAATACAAAGCAGCCAACCAGAACAGAGATGATTTAAATATATTAAGTTTCGCAAGGAAAAGTAACAGAAACAGCCTGTTTATTTGTATGCATTACAGAGAGATTCCTGACTGGGCAGGTGGCTATTTTTTATACATACAAGCACACAAACATAAGATTTAAAGAAAAAAGACAAGAAATATGTAAACGTAGGCTCTTTAAGGTAGAATTTTATCGTGCGCCCTCTGGTGGCTGAAACAGTGAACCAAGAGAAAGGCTGGTGTTTTGTGTAATATTACTAAAGAGCAATTCATTTTTCAAAAATTTGTCCAAAACATTTTTCTACATTTTTCTTGTAAGAGCTAGGCAATACCCCTTTTATTCCAATTGTTTTACCAACCCACAGCGAAGATAATGTTGCAAATCAGATACGCTTCACCAGCGGCCCTACCATAAAAAAATAACATTAGACTGAGGCCTAATCTGTCTTCCTCTCTGTCTCTTTGGCTAGAACTGGGCTGATGACATCCTGGCCATTGCCTACAACCCGCAGAGGGCCAACGCATGCAGACAAGTCTTCCTAGACAAACTGTGAGAAAGCAACAAGATAGGGTTTTGTTTCATCATTGTTTACCCTTCAAAGTGTGCTTTTCAATGAGGAGCGTTGTATGTGTAGTTCCATATAGAATGCTATAGTTTTGGTGCTGAATGCTCTATGAATATAATATAATATAATATAATGTAATATAATATAATATAATATAATATAATATAACATATAATAGGAGTACTGACAAGTACTTACGACATATAATATTTTATATATTTCAGTAAACAGTTTAGTATTTTAGTTTATATTAAAATTCTATTAAAAGTTTATTAAAAGTTTTATTAAAGTTTTTTTTTATGACTTACCTTGATCTGTGATGCTCGTTTATGGAAATCAAAGCCAGCAGCAAACCTCTGGGTTCTGGGTATAGTAGATGTCATTGATCTCATCTGCTTCTCTGTGTGGTACAGGTATGTTCGTCTCTCGCTGCACACCGGCAAAGATGGCAAGATCCCTGTTAAACAGTAAGAGAGAGAAAGGCATTACGAAATTTGCTATGCATGAATACACCCTGCATTGTGATGTATCTAATAATCTTGTCGTTCTGCTATAGCATCTACAAGATGTTTCCAGCTGACAAGAAAAGGGTAGAGAGTGCTCTGGCAGCTGCACACCTCCCCAAGGGAAAGGTGAGAGAGCTGTGACTTTGTTTTTTTTTTTATCCTTAATGTGCCTCTGTGAATGCAAAGCATATTTGTATCAATGCACAAGGAGCAAACACAGATTTATCTGCGTGGACATTCACCGTCCTCTTTATCAGCATCAGAATCAGAGAACTTTATTGATCCCAGAGGAAATTACTTATGTGACGACTGCACAGGCGCAAAGAGACGCAAAGACAAGAACAATATAAAAATAAACACAGTCAAAATAAAATAAAACTCCCCAGAAAATACTCTGTACTAAATACACTATTGTATATACACAAAATGCTGTGGCCAGTAAGACACGTGGATATAAATGTGGATACAAATACAACGGATAAATAAATAAAATGACTGCTGAAGTTATCTAATAATTAACACAAATAGTGGTTTGGAGTTGTACTCTATACCAAGTCTGTTATTGCAGGTAATAGTCACATAAATATTGCACATGATAAGACTAAAGCACATAAACTATTGCACACAATAATAAAGATAATTCAGATATTGTATGTAATGATACTGATTTTGCCCATTAAAAAAATAGCTTTTTTGAGCCTCTTGGTGTCTTGTCACTTTCAGCTGCCATCCAAGCTCATTGTAGCATAGGAAATGGTGCTGGCCACCACTGACTCATAGAACAGACTCTTCATAGAACATAGATCAGAGTCTTCATAGGAAGTACAACCTCTTGTATGTGGCCTGAGAGTTCTTTGACCAGTCCAGTTTATTGTACATGTGTACACCAAGGTACCTGAACAAACTCCAGATCCATGATCTTCTCAGGTCCACCACCATTTCTTTAGTCTTTAGTTTGATGTTGAGCTCCAGCTGATTCAGCTCACACCGGTCAACAAAACTATCCACTGCAATTGTCGTCACCATGTCTGATACATCCGACTATTGCTGAGTCATCTGAGAATTTCTGCAGATGGCGGCCCTCTGTGTTGTGCTCAAAGTTAGATGTGTACAGGGTGAAGAGGAACGGTAACAGAACTGTTCCCTGACGAACTCCTCTACTCCTCAGCACTGGATCAGACACACAGCCCTGCAGTCACATGTATTGTGGCCTTTCAGTCAGATAATCCATGAGGAATAAAGAGAAGGAGAAATAAAAGACAGCGATACTTAGGGATCTTCCTGGCCTGTAGTTCAATGGGGATTTGAGTGCACCTTCTTTGGCACAGACATGATGTTTTCCACAGCACAGGTGCTTTGATACTGAGGCTCAAGTTGAAGATCCTCAGCTGTATTCCACATAGCTGGGAGGCACAGAACTTGAGCACCTGTGGGCTTACGCCATCTGGCTCTGGCGCCTTGGCGCGATGGAGTCCGAGTAGTTCTCTCCTCACTTCCTCGGTGATACTTATGGATGGGTCCATGGGTGTCAGAATCATCATTGGCAGGAGAGGGTGTGGGAGGGGGAGAGCGGTAAGATGGAGAGTGAATTCTGAGTTCTATTTGATATAAATTGGTAATGTCTTAATATTTTTTTCAATATAGCAAAAATAAAAAAGTGTGTATCTCCTAAATGACAACAGGAGAAGGCAAAAGCAATTTTGACTTCTTATGTAAGCTAATGTAAATAGATTGAATTTCTAGTACTTGGAGCAATTCTATTGGTCTATTTCTCATGAAATGTCTACACTATGTAAGGGGGCAGCTGCTGGGGTTGAATGATGTAAAAAAAATGAAAACTCACAAAAAGCAGATACATTTTGTCAAACATACAATATGTGCCTTGTGTTCATATGCTTAACCCAATATGCCTTAATATACCAAAGCCTGCACCATGCACACAGCGTAGAAAGCAGCAAAATGTCAATATTTTGAAGGGGGTGATTTTTTTCCATACCCACTGTATGCGTGGGCACTGGGGGCATAATGAAGTATCAATTTTTTATCAAGGTTGAATTCTATTTGTGATATTTTCTGGTTAAAAATGTTAGAAATTATTCTACAGAGCTCTAATTATTCTGGCTCAGATAAATAAAAAATCTCCAAGAGATTTTTTTATTGGAGTGTGGGTGTGTCCATAGCATAGCACCATTTTTTATGAGTGTATGTAACTGTCTATTATTTATAAATTAACCAAATATAGGCTGCAAAAGAAATTGTCCTACATTTTTTAAAACAAATATGTTGTAAATACGGTTTAAATACATAAATATGGTTTTTCTTTCCTGCCTGAACGTATAACATCTGTGAATTTCAGTGTTTGTTTGTACTCATGCCAAAAAAATTAGCTGGTACTTTTGGGTTTATATCTCAAACTTACCATGGTTAATACATAGAACATAAATAACAGTAAAATAAAGACACTGCCTAATAAATTACTTTATCATCTGTTATATAAATATACTCATGTTTGCATATGTGTGTTATATAGTTTGACCACATAAAGACTGACGTGTTCACTGAAGCTGCATTCAAGACCTTCCTGTCCCACCTGTGTCCAAGACCAGAGATCTATGAAATCTTCACCTCCTAGTAAGTCTTTCGCCTGTGCTCTTTCGTCCTCTTTCATATTACTGCATGACATGTTATTCTTAACGCCATGAAAACATAACACAAAAGTTAGTCTGGCACAGTCTGAGTGACTGATGTGTTATTTTTCACAAATTTTGAAGAAGAATGTGACAGCAAGTCACCATTGAAATTCCCAAGTTGGCAGACCGATTAACATTAGCACAAACTGAAGTTTGCCAGGAATTAACAGAACACAAATCAAGATGGGCTGTGAAATATTTTCCAGCAGAGGTGTAGTTGGGGTCTTATAACATTTGGAACTGGGAGGGAGGTGTGTTGAAGGGGGACAGACAATCGACAGGGTTATAGGTCTGATTTGTTGAAGGGATGGTGGTTTTCTGATGAGCTGACGGGGGTGTGGTTTATCAATGGGGGACAGTTTCAATTTGTCAGTGGGGGATGGGAGGTTTGTCAACAGGGGGTAGTTTGTTGATGGGGCTATGGATTGGATTTGTTGACGAGGGTGGAGGGTGGTTA
Source organism: Brycinus macrolepidotus (assembly GCA_037974445.1). Classification (NCBI taxonomy): domain Eukaryota; kingdom Metazoa; phylum Chordata; class Actinopteri; order Characiformes; family Alestidae; genus Brycinus; species Brycinus macrolepidotus. The sequence continues at coordinate 42,112,863 of JBBPCZ010000001.1, read as the reverse complement.
ATCAATAGGGCTGTAGTTTTGATTTGTTGACCGGGAGGGTGAGTTGGTCTAAGAAGCAGGCTGTTTTTTTTTTTTTTTGACAAGCTGGTGTTGCTGTAGTTTTAATTTGTTGATGGGGCTATAGTTCCAATTTGTCAATGGTGGCTTTGTTCGCCTCGGCTGTTTTATTATGGCTGGAACAAAAAACCTACGTTCAGGACAGTGCGTTAATTACTGAAATAAATGAGCAGAACATGACATGGCAGCTTCATGGCTCTATCTGTAACAGAAATTTTCTGCCTATTCTTTACTTTTTACTTGTTTGATTTTGTAGAACATTGAACACCCAAGGTCCTGCGTTATGAATAACATCAAGGCTATTGTGATGTTTTTGGTGATGACCCTTTCCTTCTTGTGTTCCATTGCTGAAGAATGGTCCTGTAACATCCAAAGAGTGAACATGAGACGTTGAATATATATGACTGTTACCTCGTTTGTGATTTTAAAACAAAAATTAAATCTGTAGCACAAGCAGTTAGCAATAAGAGTTTTGATCATGTCTGATGACGTTACCCTTAGCTCCACAAAGCCCTACATGACAAAGGAGAACTTCACCAAGTTTCTGCATGAGAAGCAGCGGGACTCTCGACTGAATGAAGAGCTTTACCCGCCTCTGCGGCCTGAGCAGGTGAAGGCCCTAATAGACAAGTATGAGCCATCCACTAACCGAGGTGAGTGGACAACCGAGCAGCACACTTCACACAGCAGTGGTAGCCAGTGGTTGAAGTGTGGACCCAGGCAGTAGACCTATTCAGCAAAATGTTCATTCTGAGAAGTGTTTACACCCAGCATGTTAATAACAGTGTTGTAGGGGAGCAATAGCATCGCAGTCTTGTGAAGGTGTTGATTAAACGTCTCGTCCAAATATATGGCATTTGATTGGTACAGAACTTCCTGATGTTTCTTTCTGTCTTGGTTACCTCTTATTTCTTCACCCCTACGGACCTTTTTGTTGTAACATGTTTTAGAAGGCCAGCCCATTCTGCAATGTTGTAATAAAGCAAACAGCTGTCAGTTGTGCAGGCTTCATAATAGCTAACATGAGTGCCTGTAACTGCTGATGTTTCTTGCTAGTAGTTGCTTAGGTCCCCCCGAGTCACCGGGGGGCCGTGAGTATGTGCTTCAACACGAGTAGCAGAAAAAGAGTCAAGTTCTTATTTTTTCTTAATCAGAAGGAATTAAGTATTAACTTTTTCTGTTTTTGAATATAAAAAAATAAGAGGCGGGTCAGATGTCATTTAGGGCCTCCAAATGTTCAGAATGTGGTTTTCCCTTGACTGATCATTACATCATTAAGTAAGTGAAACCTGTGTAATGAACTCCAGTGCCGAGATCCGATAACAGTTCAGTGAGCAAATACCAGTTATGAACAATTAACTCCAATACAATGTGAAATGCTCTTTTTTGGTGTAATAGTCAACACCTGAGTAGTGTAACAAACAGTGTAAGATAAAAAAACATTTCACACTGATAAAGAGTTACACTCACAGTGCTGAGTTTAATGCTGCTATATTTACTGTGTATACATTTTACTATTTGAAACACTGACTTCTGGCAAATTGGATTTATAGTAGTAAAATCTGTTCATATTAGCACTTAATTTGACCCAGGCTGCATGTTATCCTAATTGGCTCACTGTCTCACTGTAAGCATTTTCTACAGCTTGTTTACTTCTCTCCTGTCTTTAAAAGACCTTTGCCTTTCTCTGACAGCACTAGGCTGGCTGCAAAAGCACTGCACCATTCAACGAAAGAGAGTATCAGAATTTTTTCTCACTCGTATCCATAAACTATATTTGTATCAGAATGTGAGACAATGATTTATTTTACATGCAAGATCTAAGTTCTAAAGCTCTGACCAGGGCTTCATGCTGTGCTGCTGCAGGTCAAATATCCCCTGAGGGTCTCCTCTACTTCCTGTTGGGGCCCGAGACGTCACCTGTGGTGTTAGACAAACTGGCCCAGTGTCACGACATGAACCAGCCTGTCCCTCACTACTACATCAAATCATCACACAACACCTATCTCACCGGTAACACAACTCAAGTGTCCGATACTTGCTATTAAAGGGACCATGTCCTATATTTGTTCTTGTATTTTATTTTTTACCTCTGAGGTACGGACTTATTTAGAACTATTCTTTATAAGTTAGAATCAAACAGATTGTTCAGGATACTCTGCCTTTGAGATTGATATGTGCAATCATGCAATACTCTATTCTGATTGGCTGCCCTATATTCTTGTGTTATTCAAGCAGTTTGGAGTGGAACACACTTCAGTGTGAATAGGGAGAATAAGATAAGATAAGATAAGATAAGATAAGATAAGATAAGAAGGAACTTTATTTATCCCGAGGGAAATTCTTTTGTCATAAACATGCTCAGTGCAACAAGGGGAATAAAGATAAGGAAATTAAAAAGAATAGTAATAGTGCAAACATAATAACAAAATAATAACTAAACAAAGTAACAAATAACTATGACTAATAGTTTGTATTATAACTGTATAACTAATTTGTACAAAGTAACAAATAACTATAACTATAACAGATATAATAAAATAACAGATTATTAGTGCAAGTGGTTATGAAAAGTGACTTAGTGTTTGTGCCATGAATAAAATGAGATAGCAGCATGTCATAACTGCTAGGGAGAATAGGCAGATGTCTGTAAATTAATTTGTTTTTGAGACATGACAACAACACATCAAAAACAGCTGTTTTGGAGCTTAAATTACATATATGGACTGCATGGATGGGCAATTTTATGTTTTGAAACCATAACAGTGTTTACATATTTTTTTATTTAAAAGGAAAGTTAGGTAAATCCAGTTTTCTGTGATATGGGCTCTTTAATAAATAAAACTATTTGCCAACTATTATAGAAGGAAACCTGTTAATTGCTGTTATTGTTGTATAAGGATATATAATGTATGTTAAATGTGCTCTGGATGGTGGTACCTAATTGGATTTCTGTACAGTGCTCTACAACACAAATATTTTCTGAAGTTATTTTATGTATTATCCAAAATGTGTGTGTGTATGTGTGTGTGTGTGTGTGTGTGTGTGTACCCTAAGCTGGTCAGTTCTCTGGCGTCTCCTCTCCGGAGATGTACCGGCAGTGTCTGCTTGCTGGCTGCCGCTGTCTTGAGCTAGATTGTTGGAAGGGCAAACCTCCGGAGGAGGAGCCAATCATTACCCACGGCTTCACCATGACAACCGAGATCCTGTTCAAGGTCAGATTTCCTCCAATCAGAGCAGGAGCTGTAGCTGCAGGGTAAATGCTGGAGGAGGCATGACAATCAGAGCCTAAATGTGTCTGTTTGAATACCTATATGAGACATATGTTAAAAAGGGAAAGCAGGTGTGCTGTGAGTCATTTGAATGAGCGTCAGGCTTGACAGGCAGTGTCAGTGGTTAATGGTAGCTGTAGGAAACAATGGACAAATGCAAATAATGAAAAACTTATGGGTGAATTTATGTAATTCCCAGAGGTGGTTTACTCAGTTAAATATACATAAGCAGCATTTTCATGGATTTCTACTTTGCTAGGTATTTTAAAATCATTTTTTGCAGGAAAGGACATCTACTTTTTTAACTTTTTTTTAATTTTAGTCTTTTATATTTAGTTGCATTTTTTGTGTTTAATGTCATTGTTTTCTTGGTCCAGCACCTGGACTGATCTTCTGTCACTCATATCTCTCGCATTTGAGCCAGAAATATCCCACACAGAAAAGAGTAGCATATGACATACTTCATACTGACAGATGTTGGATATTCTTAGAAGTTCCTCTGCAGTTGTATATGTTATCTAGTAATTGAGCAGATTTTGACCTGATGCTTTTGTACCACTCCTACTACTTTAGACATGATTTACCTCTGAAATAAATAGTCATCAAAACAACAGGGTTATAAAAATAAAGCAGAGACCTAACTCTGCTACACATATCACTGGGTATCAAACAGATCCTCTGGCCCCTTAAGTATGTGAACATTTGTGCTGTGCATAAAAACAAAATGTTCTTTAAGAAGGTGGTTGGTGTGTTTCACATCATTATTATTTAAGCAGTCTCTCCGAGACTTCTGTAGTCTTGCACCAAGACAAGACAAGAGTTCATGACTGAATCCATAAACACAAGGCTGACAACACTGCAGTGAAAACAGTCCTAGAATTTGAAGTTTACACCTCTGTGCACCTCCTTGTGCAGCCTGGTTGGATTTCTTCCAGGCTTTGTCCACACAATGATTCTACTGGCAGACTGACGATAAATATGATTTTGCTAAACATTTTATGAACATAAAGAGCCATTTGTTTCCTTGTTACACCTAATTCTGTGATAGGATGTGATTGAAGCTATTGCAGAGACTGCCTTCAAAACCTCCAAATATCCAGTCATTCTCTCCTTTGAGAACCACGTGGACTCGTAAGACATTTTTGCTACATTCAACATCTCTCCATACTTTAACTTTACATTTTGGTATTTCTCCTCTGCTTGTGTAACTTATAACCCAGGATGTGTGTCTTGTCTACTTAGAGTGAAGCAGCAGGAGAAGATGGCTAACTATTGTAAAACAATATTTGGAGACGCTCTCCTCACCGAACCCCTGGAGAAGTATCCAGTGCGTGAGATCCATTGTTTGATGAAGTAAAGACATCAGTCATAGTCTTATGTAACTACATAATACCGAAGATCAGTAATGGATAGTATATACACTTACTGGCCACTTTGAAACCTTTGTAGGGGCACAGTTATATACTGTAGCCCATATGTTGCACTGGCCATCATCTATTAATAATTAACAGTGTCACCTCAGTAATATCTTGTCAACACTGGTCCTATGGTCAGTGTGATGAATGGGGAAGGTTGACTGTGCGTAACAATAGATGCGTTACAGGCTACAGTTGTAGACATGTAGATGGTGGAAATATACAGTGAGGGGAAACAAGTTTTCAGACACTTTTTACATTTTTGTTTTTTTTATTATACTTCCAGTGCATGTGTCTATTTCAAGTTTTCACACATAATGTCTTTTTACTTTGTACTTTATATTAGTAAAAATGTATTTCATTAGTGGTCAGTAAGTGGAAGTGGAAGTTTTCTAATGAAGAGGATGGAGTGTGTTTGTGTAACGGTTTGGGAATTTCTTTCAGTTGATACCAGGCCAGCAGATCCCCAGTCCAGCAGAGCTTATGGGAAAGATCCTGATTAAGAACAAGAAGAACAGTGCACCTCAGGCTAAATCAGGTCAAACTAATCCAAAGAAAGCACCAGTTCAAGATCAGCAGCAGGGACCCAGCAGCCCACCTGAAGGCCAAAATCCCCCGGCCAACCAGGAGAGCCAAGGTGAGAAAACATGAATGACATGACCTCATTTCGAAACAACTTCATCCATGAAGTGATGCACCGTCATCTGTTACTGGCTTCGTATTCTAGAAACATGGGCCAAAACAGGATCAGCAATGTACGTATATACATTTCAGCTTATACTGTTCTATGATTCATCTGGAATTGATTTTATATTTCATTGTTTTTAACAACCCTCAGGACCTCCTGGGCCTTTAGAGAAGGCTGAATGATTTTTAAGAACCACAATAAAATTATTCAGTGGAACCATATTTGTATTTAAACTTTAGTACTATGGTAAACAATAAGGTAAAATTCTTGAAATGCTCACAAAAAATTGGCAAATCTGATTTTTTTTTTCCACCGAGGTATCTAGGTAGGTATAGCCGGGTGAGCTCTGCCATTGGTTAGGCCTCCAGGAGGTAGATTGCAGTTCTAGCTTGTCAGATAAACAGCCATCATAATTAATAACTGAGAAATCAGAGAATCAGTTGGTTCAAAAAACTGTACTAGAACAGGAGAAAAAAAAACGTTCTTAACTTTTGGAAGTTAATATAAAAAGATATTTTTCCAAACAATTTTGGAACAGTTCGTTTGGTCCATTCATCATAAAATATCACACAATATGAAGTGCCGCAGGTGTTTACAAATGGTATAATAAAAGAAAAGGAGAAGTATCGTTTCAACAGCAATGGTATGTTATTATGTCTTTTACAAGCTTCAGATGAAACATGGAATGTCTTTTACACACTTATCTATTTTGTGTAATGCCATTAGGTTAACTGGAATCCATCATAGGGGTGCTAACAGAAATTAGCATTATGGTAGAGGTGTGTTTTCTGATAGTATGTCCCAATATTTTAGGTAGAAACTAAAGGCCTAATAGTCTTAATTCTACACTGGTTTTCACAGCTATGATTTGGAACCATTTACACATTACAGCATGTCTAAAAGGCAATACTATATAACTTAAGGTTTTCAATTGCTGATTTATTCTGCCAGATTGTATTTGAGAATCAGAATGGTGCCAAACGCAGAGTTTGCTCATCTTAGTGAGTGTTGTCTCTCTGGAAAGGTGAGGCAGTTGAGGAGCAGGAAGAGCAAGAGGAGCAGGAGGAGCAGGATGAGGAGAAGATGAAGAACTCAGATGAGGTACTGTACTGTGATTTGCTCCCCACTGTTATACAGTGAATGGATGTTTGAGGCGTGCAAGCTCTTGTGTTATCCACGGAGAGTTGTTGTATTCAGCATTTTACATGATGCCTAGTCGGGGAATCAAAATGAAAGGGTCCATATAATGTAAATAATATACATTGCATGTTTTTTTCAATCATTGCACATTTTACTTATATTATATATAATGTATAGAGAGCTGTCCACACACTCAGGACAGGCTAAACCTTACTCTTATTTTATATTTTTTTTATTGGCACTGTTTTGTATGTTGAACAACGTCTTTCATCTGTTGCCACTGTGGAACCTTAGCTTCCCCATTTCGTCTCTCTGTATACTGATATGACAAAGTTCGCTTTGACTTTGATAAAAACCGAATTTTCCTTCTTTTAATACAAAAAAGGGGTTGATGTGGTACAAAATGTACCAAGGTCATGCAGTCTATGCAAATTTAGTTGCAAAAACAGCCTGTTTTGAATTCACTGTTTTCATGATGTCATGAAAACCAGCACATTTACATACATCCACCCATTCAGCCTACAGTTTAGTCCTGCTCATTCATGATGAAGCTGAGTTGAGACGGAGTGTTTCAGTACAGTCTGATTTTTGTAATTGACACAGTACAGGGCACACAGACTGTTTAATTTTAAGGGATAAAGAAAGGTTTTAAAATGGTCACCCAAAAATGAACTATGAGTGTTTGGTGAATAGAATCACACAAACTTTTTTTTACCTCAGGGAAAAAATGTAAATAAAAAATAATGTAAAAAATGTAAGATATGGCCCCTTTTAAGCATTTCGACTTTAATTGCTTTTGTTTCTGCTTTTTCTCCTCCTTTAGGGTACGGCTGGGCAGGAAGTAACAGCTTATGAGGAGATGTCTGCACTGGTCAACTATATTCAGCCTAACAAATTCATCTCTTTTGAGAACGCTAAGAGTGAGTCCTGTTTAACTTGTTTTTTTTTTTTTTTTTACTTTTTCATGCAAAAATGAAAAATGAATAGATTGTAAATTTTGTTTGAGTGCATGCATGAATTTGACGTTCACAGCTCCACATTGTCAGCCCTTTGTTTAGCTAAGAGTGCCCCTTTTCCGAGGCAGAAATTGCTTCACCATGATTAGTGGTGAAATATTTTGGCACATGTTGCTACTGCAGTGGTTTAGACTTCCTTTCGGAATTGTGATGATAAGTATCTGAACTCATAAATGGTTTTCCAACCTTTTCCAAGCGTAGAAAAGAACAGGAGTTACGTGATATCCTCTTTCGTGGAAACTAAAGGCGAGAGTCTGATCAGCAAGAGTGCGGTGGAGTTTGTGGAGTATCCTTTTAGCATTTCATTTATCATTCATCTTCTGCAAATCTATTTTCCAACACACCTTCATTTCAACCTGCAACTAACAAATCACCGTTAAACATTTCTATAACTGAGCTCAGAAGCATTCATAAACAGTTTAGAATAGTAATAATTTTTATTTATAAAACACCTTTCTGAAACCCAAGGTCACTTTACAGGTAGATGAAACAAAACAAGAAGACAACATTAATTAAACAGTAACAGCCACAGTTACAGAAACAGGAAAAACAAAGTGGATGACAGGATCAAGAGGTAGGAGAAGAGGCATAGCACTGAAAGAAAGGATACATTTCGAAATGAGCTCTGAATAAAGAGAGAGAGGATGTATTACTGAGATTCTGAAGGAGGGAATTCCATAGTTTGGGGGCCACCACACTAAAAGATCTGCCTCCCATTGAAAATAACTGAGTTTGGAGCAGGTTGGAGGAACGTAGTGAGCGAGCAGGAGTGTACAGGTGTAGTAATCCAGTGAAATAGGGAGGAGCAGAGCCATGCAGAGCTTTAAAAGTAATGAGAAGCAGCTTGCACTGAATACAGTATGAAACTGGTAGCCAGTAAAGTTCATCTAAAATGGGGGCGATGTGTTTAGACTTTTTAGAAGCAGTGAGAACTCGAGCTGCAGAGTTTTGTACACGCTGAAGCCTGGCTATGGTTTTTATTGGGAGACCGAAAATAAGAGCATTGCAGTAGTCAAGATGGGGGGTTATGAAAGCATGAATAAGTGTTTCTTCATTCTTCATGGAAAGTGATGGATGGAGAATATTACAGGAGGAGACCGGGGTGAGCCAGTGAGGTTCTAAGGGTGTGGAGGCCAGCCGGGGGAAATACAGGATTTCAAGTGATGGTGTATAATCCAGTCAAAAGGTTCACAAGCTGTTGACAAGTTGCATCTTTGCACAAAAGCTCACTAACCCGTTCCTTTTGGACTCTCTTGGGAGCGCTTTCTGGTGTCTGACCAACATGGAGGACTATTAGGGACTAACTTCTGTATTACTGTTGCTAAATCCTATACTAGGTGACAAAAAGACCCAAACATGTTTCCATTTTACTGTCATCCTGGGTAAAAGATCATTTATCTTTTAATTGGTCTCTCTCTCTCTCTCTCTCTACACACACACACATACACACATGCACAAACCTTCTTTTCTTCTGTTTTGTTCATATTAGTAGCTTTCTTTACTGCATAATTCAGATATAACAAGAGACAGATGAGCCGTATCTACCCAAAAGGGACACGCATGGACTCCTCTAATTACAACCCTCAGTCTTTCTGGACTGCCGGCTGCCAGATGGTGGCACTAAACTACCAGACCATGGGTAAGAGGCTTTTTATTTGCTGTTACAATAATATGTCTATTACTTTCTGGCGGTGTGATTTACTGTCTTTTATTATCAGAGGAGTAACTTACACCAAGTTCATTTTACATGCAGGTTGTTTTACTACATTTTTCTACTAAATTTGATAAATACCTCTGCCTAAATTAGTGCTTTAGAAAAAAGAAATAAGATTTTCCTTTTAATCCTCTCTATTAATGTATATCAATATTAGACAGGCAGAGCTGGATCCAGATTCTGTTCCTTAACACTAAGAACAGGGAGTTGATTCAAGATTCGAGATTCAAGATGTTTGTAACCTACACAGTTATACACAAACGACGTGCTGTGAAATGTAACCCTGAGTCACTCCTGACCAAACAACAGAAAACAGACTAAAGAGTGGAATAATTTGACAAATATACACAAAAGTAAACTGTGTATACAAACTATACACTCAAAGTATGTGAATGTTTACAGTGGAGAATAAATAGAACATTTGCAAACTGTCATTTGAAAAAATGAATACTGAACTATAATCTTAATTGGAAGTGTACTGATGTGTAGATTTCCCCATGCAACTGAACATGGCACTGTTTGAGTTTAACGGGAGGACAGGGTACCTCCTCAAACATGACCTGCTGCGAAGGAGTGACAAGAAGTTTGACCCGTTCACTGACAGGTTCGACACCATTGTGGCCAACACACTCACAATCAAGGCAAGTCAGCTAACTTAGTTCTGTATAGCTGTATTTTGTCTGAATATCTAACACTACCCATCATAGAAACAGATTCTGTGTCCAAAAGGGCTCAAGTTTAGTCATAAAGTAAGTTGATCTCAACATTAAGACCTTTGCACCAGCAGGTTGTAATCCTAGATACACTATATGGACAAAAGTATTGGGACACACCTGTTTTTCAGGGATTGGGCTAGGCCCCTTACTTCCAGTGAAGGGCAATTTTAATGCTTCAGCATACCAAGACATTTTGGACAACCCCATGCTTCCAACTTTGTGGACACAGTTTGGGGAAGAACCTTTTCTATTCCTGCATGACTGTGCCCGAGTGCACCTAAGCAAGGTCCCTAAAGAAATGGTTGGATGAGTTCAGTGTGGAAGAACTTGACTGGCCCGCACAGAGCCCTGACCTTAACCCCATCGAGCACTTTTGGGATGAACTGGAACGGAGATTGTGAGCCAGGCCTTCTTGTCCAACATCAGTGCCTGACTGAGGGGTTGGGGGGGGCAACTCCATATTAAAGTCAATGTATTTGAATGCAAAGTCATTACAGTCCCTGTTGGTGTAATGATCAGGCATCCCAATACTTTTGTCTCTGTGTATCTGTGGAGTGGAGAGGGAAGGGGTCACAAGCCCAAAGTAACAACATTTGTGCTGGTGCAATAGGCATCAAAGTCTCTTCTAGAACTTGGTCTTGTCTTCATTACTGTCTTACTTAAGAACTGTTGGTGCAACTTGCCCCTCAAATACATTTCTGTCAATTGTTCTGTGTGGATATGTATATTTACTTTTAATGTATTTCTCTGATGAACATGAAAAGATCCTGAACTAAAAGCACAGCTGTTTTTTGTATTCCCATCAAATGTGTAAATAAAATTTCAAATGTAAATATTCTACAAGATGCTTTGAAGTACATTTACAGGATGTGTCTTGAAATACATTTTCACTCATTCCCCATCTACCTCTGCTCTTCCCCTCATTTCTGCTTCCAGGTGTACTCTGGCCAGTTTCTGTCTGATAAGAATGTGAAAGCAGCAGTGGAGGTGGAGATAATTGGCTTGCCTGGAGACCCCAAACGCAAATACCGCACAAAGTGGTCCCCAACGCCCAACGCCATCAACCCTGTGTGGAGCGAGGAGCCATTTGTGTTTGAGAAGGTCTGTAATCAATCTAGAATGTTTACCTGTAGTGATGGTGTCAGCACAAAAAGCTAATGCACTGTAACAGCACATTAAAATGTCACTGTTTTTTTTTTTTTTAATGTACATTAAAATCAGGGTTTTTCAACTGTCAGCCTGTAGGCCACAAGTGGGCTGTGAAACACCCTTTTGTGGTCTGTACTCAGAAGTTTGTAGTATTGTTATTAACTTAATAATAAGAATAAAAAATGATAAATTATATAAATATGAATAGATATACAAATAAAAAACATATTGCTTTTGTAGGCCAATTAAACATCGTCACATCGTCAAAATTTTACGCTAAGATTTAAGTTTTCTTTTTTCTGTGGTCCATTAATTCTTTCTTGTCATAAACAGTTTGGCCTCGAGATGGAAAAGGTTGAGAACCCCTGCATTAATTTAAAGTCTGATTGAGTTGGCCGTTTTATTTGAATTGTAATGGTTTGTGAACAGATCCTGTGTCCAGAAATGGCTTCTCTCAGGATAGCAGCTTATGAGGAGGGCGGGAAATTCATTGGTCACAGAATCATTCCAGTAGATGCCATACAATCAGGTAAGCTCAAAAGAGTTTATAGCTCTGTCCTGCGTTTTTATCATGGAAAAGATTATGCCAGTTACAAATCTTAAATATTAAGTTCTTGAGCTTCTTTTGGCAAAAATTGTAGCCCATTTTATTCATTTGCAACGACTTGATATATATGTATAACATATGGAATAAATAAATTATTTATATATATATATATATATATATATATAATATAATATAG
>JBBPCZ010000001.1:42075806-42095440 GCA_037974445.1 Brycinus macrolepidotus | reverse complement strand
TGGCATTTTTTCAATCAGATTCATGAGGTATCGACCTGGAATGCTATTTAATTAACAGGTGTGCTTCGTCAAGAGTTGATTAGTGGAATTTCTTGCTTTCTTAATGTGTTTGGGAAAATCAGTATATATATATATATATATATATATAATAGTTACAACCCTAATTATGGATGTTCCCTATGAATTTTACACTAGTTCCACACTGCAGCACGCCTGCGAATAATGTGTTTATTGCAAGAGTTGAGGTACTTATTCAAAAAGTAATCTATTATAATGCAATTACTGATTACTTTCACTAGTCATTATCCACACAAGTCTGTGGTGTTCAGCTCAAAATCACAAAGAAACATCCAAAGTTATTACTGTACAAAAAAACAGTCACAGTAAACATCACATGAAAGGTTTGTCACTATGTCTGACTATACAAGATATAACCATTTATTCTAATCCAAATTATGACTGGCTAATGCTACTGAGAATCTAGTCAGTAGATACTGCTGCCTTGAAGTAATATGTAAAGCTTCCAGAGCTGTTTCTGAATGAAACTCATACAAAGGAGCAGGTTAAATTAGCCATAGTTCATTTTCTTACGGTACCTGCTCACACGGGTAAGACCCTATTTGTTTAATTGCTACCCTTCCTCAGGTTAAGTCATGAGCTCACTGTAGATGCTTTAAAATGTGGATGAAAAAAAAAAAACAACAGAAGTATCTAAACAATTTACCCACGATAATTAGATGAACAATAATGCTGAATAATTGTTTTAGTTCTAAACTATAATGTAATCATCAACGTTACTCTACTGCATTACAGGACAAGTGTTACTCTATAGTGGTGTACAGAGAGTGCAAGAATATGCATAGCTTGTAACTAGGAGTGACACAATACCATTTTTTATGTCTGATGCCAATATTGATAGTGCAACCTAGAGTATCTGCTGATACCAATACCAATCCAATACTGTTTTTCCCTCTCTTCAACAACTAAGCAGTTAATAATACATTTGTCTGCATGCACTTTGAATGAGAAATGGCTCCCAACTTTCTCTAAAATGCGCTCTAAACACCCATGCATTGCACAGTTTGTCTATTATGGAATTCAGCGCGCATGGCTGATTCTTAAAGACACTTGTCTCAAGAATTAAGCACGCTACTAAATTTTGGTACTTTTTTTGTATAGTCGATACCAATAAATTTGCCCTACCTCAGTATCGATCATTATTATAGGCCAACTGATGTATCGTGTAGGCCCTTTATGCAAGTGTCCTTGGTCTCTAAAGCAGATCTGACAGTGATGAAATTAAGCACTGTGTTTCAGGCTGAAGAAGAGCATGAGTTGTGATCAACTGGACGAGGACAACGACACACAGGTAAGCCATGTTGTCAAAGCCAAATAAGTGAATGAATGAGTGATTGATGCAGGGAGCATTGGAGGAAGGGAATGACAGACGGATAAGAAGAAAGAGGCGAGAAAAGGAAAGAGGAAGGACAGGGCAAATGGAGAAAAAGCAATTGAGCTAACAACTGCCAGTAACCATGGCTACTGTAGAGAACCTGTAGACAAAAAAGCCTCAGATCTGTTTAATGTGCGCAAACACACACACAGACACACACACCGAGATCAGGGCACCCTGACTAAAGAGTGTTTCTCTCTTAGTCATGCTGTTTTCAGCTGGTGTGGAATGCGAGCATGTGGGATGTGACTAATTCTCCTTCACATATTGGCTCATCAAAATTCATTCAGTGTTTTTGTGTCACCGGCCCATCACTTGGAAATCTGGAGTGTTGGAGCAATATGGCTTGTGTGCTCTCAGAGAAGAAAGTTGAAAGGCATTTCAGCCAGTTTTGAGTGTGAAATTAGGTCTGATGGAGTCTTCAGAGAACAGGCATGAGGCCATAAAAAACTTTCGCTTTGTCAGATATAAAACAAACACAATGAAAGCAAACATAACATAAACCAGCAGTAGAGTAGTTGTTGTTGTCGGTGTTGTTCTTTTTTGACATCATCATCTGATACTAAATCAGAATATGAGTGTGATACTGTCAGTTGATTTTAAACATTAACAATCTGCATGATGCAGAAATTTCTCCTCGTTTGAGTTTGAGGCATTTGATTGAATCTCATTTAAATCATCCTCAAACAGAGAGTCCATTGAGTGTCATTCACATACAGTGGATAAAAAAGAATCACCCCTTATAACATCCAAGTGAAAGATATGACAGGAGCAGTTCAGAAAAAAAAATTAAAAACAGAATCAGATGAAAAACAAACGTATCAGTATTTTGTGGAAGCACTTTTTGCTTTAATTACTACCTTCTACTGGTATACTTCTCTACCAACTTTGCACATCTAGACTGTGCAATATTTGCAGACTCTTCTTTACAGGACTGTTTAAGCTCAGTCAGATTGGATGGTGACCGTTGGTGGACTGCAATCTCTAAGTCTTTCCACAGATTTTCAGTAGGCTTTAGGTCTAGGCTCTGACTCAGCCACACAAGGATATTCACCATTTTCTCCTTCAGCCACTGTGTGGTCAGTTTTGCTGTGTGCTTTGGGTCACTGTCATGTTGGAAGGTGAACCTTCTTCCCATTGACAACTTTCTTGCAGGTTTTTCCTAAAGAATTTGACAGTATTTTGCAACAGCCATTTTTCCTTCTATCCTAACAAGTGCCTCAGTCCGTTCTGCAGAGAAACACCCCCACAGCAGGATGCTTCCACCACCATGCTTTACTGTAGGTATGGTGTTCTTTGAATGATGAGCGTTACTGACTTTTCACCAGATATATCAACAACAAACTGTATATCGGGTGAAAAGTCAGTACAGCTCATCATTCAAAGATCACCATAGTTTCATTTTGGTCTCATCTGACCATAACACATTTTTCCACTTGGTTCCACAAGGTGTGTTTTGGCAAAGCTCAATCGAGGAGTGGATTTTTTCTTGCAACCCTCCCATACAAGTCATATTTGTGGAGCACTTGTGATATTGTTGTCACACGCACACTATGACCACTTTTTGCCATAAATTCCTGTAATAAATTCCTCAAAGGGCCTCTTGGTAGGCTGCAAAGCAACAAGATGTAAATATTTTGGAAGGAATTATTCTTCTCTATACCCACTGCATATACTCATGAATGCACATATCCTAAAAAGTTTGTATGGTGGACCTGCATGAATGGACCACTGCTCCCTTTAGTCTCAAAATCAACAGTGCCCTTTGTTACGAACTTTAAATGCTTAATATGCTGTTATAAAATCTGTGTATAACTTCAATCTATCCATGTAGAGCAAGCACAGTCTGGTTTTCTTCCTTAAGTTTATGAAAGTGCTTTTTGCTTGACACTTTGAGTTTATGTCATACAGCTGACGAACCGCCATAGCATTTATTGCTTGTATTTGACCAAAGCCTCTTGGCTAGCTAACTGTTGTCATCACACTGTTTATTAGCAGGGTGGTTTTTGCTGTTGTCCTATTTAGATGTTTTCACCGAAAACCAGGGAGGGAAATAAGATTTGTTTTCTGTCACGGCCATCTAGCCACCATACTATACTTTAGCAAGTGTTGATGGTGTTTGGATGTTTAACTTACCACTTACCACCACGAGTACCATAGTCGCTCCCATTTTAGCATGAATTTACCTCCGTAATACAGTATCTTACTTTGATTCACAGTCTGACCTTTGCCTTCTGTCAGAAAAAAAAGCTTGAAAAAAGATGACACAAAAGCCTACCACCATGAGGTTGTTTACATTACCATGGCTTTGCCACTGCCAGTTAACGCTCACACAGTCCTGATCAGGCAGAGAAGGGGAGCTTTTGTAGGCTTTATGTTTTTTTCAGTTCTGACTTTCTGCATACAGAATTTAACTAGATGAATTTTGAACCACTCCAGCTTCTGCTCTTACTAAAGTCTGTACACTGTGATTGTATAGAGTTGTGCATGTACATTTGTGTACATATTTGCAGGCATGCAGGAGTGTGTGTGTGTGTGTGTGTGTGTATGTGTGTGTGTGTGTGTGTGTGTGTGTATGAGTGAGTGAGTGGGTGGGTGTTTGTGGGTTTGTGTGTGGATGTTTCAGATATGGAGATTTTGCACTGAGATTCAATTCACAGCCCAAATTCTTCTGGCTCTAGAAGAAGAAAACCTGCCCACATGTCTTGGATTCAGATTGTCTCCTTCTAAAGTGAGGGAGAATTTGAGCTATGAATTGAATTTCTCAAATCTCTGGAAGTTCTTAGCCTGAAATCAGTCACCACAGCCCTCATTCGCAGCTTTGGTATGTCTTGTTTGTGCCTTTTATGTATGACCGCATTCATGTATGAAGCTGAGAGGCTGTGACTCTAATACCACTCTTGTGACTTTGTGCTTTCAGATATGTGCCTTTATCTTCTAAGTGAATGTCATTTAACGATCACTGAGCTGTGGTGTGTGGTATTGGCGTAACTGTTGTTAGCTTAGCAAACATGCTACAGCAGGATGCAGCAGTCTTATTCAGTGTGGCTGCAAGTTTCCATTCCAATCAAGCATAAGCGTGGCTGATTTTACTTGCTCAAATGGTTGGTCTCAAACAACTTCAGACAACTTATGCATGCAAACACCTTGGCCCCTAGGATAAGATTGGTGACCCCTACACCTCAGCTTCAATTTTCTGTCACTCCCGTCCCTTCCACTGATCGAATCTAGCACCAAACAGTTTAAAATGCCAGCTATGTTAGAATGCATTAATTTTACACATAAATACCAATGTCAGCACTGTTTGTTCAGGAGCTTATTGATGTTTTGGTACTAACCAGTTAGGTACCAATTTAGTACCAGTTCTTAATTCTTAATACCAATTCTTAATGCTCTTCCTTATTGGGCAGGCTACAGGTCAAACATCCCGGAATAGGTTTAAATTCTCTAATTTCTTTCATCTCTGTCCCTCCAACACCAGTTACTCAACTAAATTCCTTCAGATTTAAATCATTATCATAGTCCGAATCAAACGTGTTCTGTGTGCTGTTATCATGCTAGCCAAGCTAATGCTAACCAGCTGCTCTCCTAGTTAGCTGTGTTGGTGAATAAAGAATGCATGCTCAGACATAGGTAGAACATTCTGTGAACATTCCACACACATTGCATACATTACTCTCCCACATACTGCTGAAACTCACACATGCACACATGTTGGGTGTTACATTCCCTCTTGAATTTTATTATTGGCTATTAGACAAAACAAACTAATGAGCGATATGTCTTGATCTCATTGTAATTTTGCATTGAAAATGTGAGCAGCTCTAACCTTTTATTTATTGCAAATGTATGCAAATGAAAATCCTTATAGAGAAATAAACACGTGCATGCATTCAGTTACACACATGTAAATGTGTGAAAAAATCCATGCGTTATGAATCATGTTAACATGACAGCCGCTTCTCCATGCAGTCCACAGGCAGCAGTGGGAGTCCGGAGCTGGAGCAGAAACTCAGGCAGAAGCAGATGTCCACACTGGCTGATATCAGAGCAATAAGTGGTCAGGTAATCTGCAACCTGCACACTACACAGTCAGGGCTGTTTTAAGGCCTCGACTAATTACTTTAGGACCCCTACCAGAACCCTACCAAGGCTCAAGGAAGCATGCCTAATAAGGAAAATAAATAATAATTTAAAAGACACGTTATTGAGAATAAAACAACCTAAGAGCACAATATGGAAAACATTCCTACTGTGTTTTTTGTCGCTGTGAGAACAAAACCTTGTATCTGTACTTTCAGTGTAAGTTAATACAATAACAATAACAATAATACCATTTGTATGTTTCTTGTAAAAGTTTGACATCATGTAAAAGGTAAGAGGCATTTTCAAAGTTATGTAGCAAAATAAATGACACAAATCAAGATATAAGGCTTTGTTCCCACAATGACATTATACGGTTGTTTATTGCAATGTATCTTGCATAATATTCAAAACACACATTGGTGTCCTTTACCAACATGCAAATACCAGGGGCCTTGGAGGTTAGGGGAATGCCTGCTGGCCACAAACACTGAAATGAAAAAAAATGGATAGACTGAGTATACAGAGTTTTAGCTACCTAATCAGCACTCTTAAAAGCAACCGTGAAATAACTGTATTCTAGTGGCACTCAAACACAAAGAAAAGCCTGCTATGAAGGAGGTGCTGGACAGTTAATTTGACAAAGAAGCTTCACCTGTGGCTGAAGTAGCTACCATTTGTTAGTGGAGACTAACCCTACCATTCCTCCTTATGAAGCACTTTAAGCAGCAGTGATAAAAGCACTTTAAGAACCAGTGACAAAAAATGCTGTTTGTTCCCTTTAGTCTGCTGCTCTGGTCAGCACAGGTGCATTCAAACATTCAAAAACTGCACCAACAGTGAAACACACCAACACAGTCTGCTGCAGCTTAGACCTACACCAATCAGCCACAACATTAAAACCACTGACAGGTGAAGTGAATAACATTGATTAACTTGTTACAGTGGCATCTGGCAAATGATGGGATATATTAAAAAGCAAATGAACAGTCAGTCCTTGAAGTTGATATGTCAAAAACAGGAAAAATGGGCAAGTGTAAGGACCCTGACACTGACAGGGGCTGAATTGTGATGACTTGATGGCAGGGTCAGAGCATCTCCAAAATAGCAGGTCTTGTGGGGTGCTCCTGGTATGTAGTGGTTAGTACATATCAAAGTGGTCCTAAAAAGGACAACTAGTGAACTAACGACATGGTCATGGGTGCCCAAAGCTTACTTATGCATGTGGGGAGTGAAGGCTAGTCCATTTGGTCTGATCCCACAGAAGAACTACTGTAACACAAAGTGCTGAAAAAGTTGAAGCTGGCTATGATAAAAGTATTAGAACACAGTAGTGCAATACAGCGTGCTGTGTATGGGGCTGCATAGACGCAGACCAGTCAGAGTGCCCATGCTGACCCCTGTCCTCTGCTGACAATGCATACAGTGGACATGTGAGCATAAGAACTGGATCATGGAGCAATGGAAGAAGGTGGCCTAGTCTGGACAGCCAGGTATCACTTACCTGGGGAAGACATGGCACTTGGAAAGAAGGCAGGCTTGCGGAAGCATTGTGATGCTCTTGGCAATGTTCTGCTGGGAAACGCTGCATCCTGCCATTTATGTGGAAGCTACTTTGACACATCACTAACCTAAACATTATTGCAGACTAAGTACACCCCTTCATGTCAACAAGATTCCCTTATGGCAATGGGGAAATAAAGTTTTACCCATTTTAAGGATGGCACAAATGTCCAAATACTTTTTGGGGGCCACTGTAGATCTGTGACCGAAACAAGCATTAAGGGTGACGTTAGAAACCAACACTGCCTTGGAGACTACACATTATCATACCTCCATTAACGTGAGCATATTTTCCATTTAGAGGCATGCAGTGAGCTGCAGCTCCTTAAGCCCACTGAGCTGATATGGCCTTATAGATAGCAAAAAGGCAGTGTTGAATTACAGTGTTCAGTTAAATCCCGCTGGACGCAAATAAACCCTGCAGGTGTTAATTCAGCACTAGAGACTTTACTGTGCACCTCCTCTCCGTGCCCTTTAGTAATCCTTATAAAACGTAAGGTCCACCAACTGAGATACAACGAATGACATGGAGCGGCCTTTTGTGAGTGAATGTATTCATATGTGGGCCTGCACTTATTGCTCTACACAATGTTCTTTTGGTTGAATTCGAGGTCAGGCTTTTGTGTCCTGAGCAGCTCAGGTTCTGTCTTTGTTGCCTTCACTGACCAAATCATTATTAAAGTCTCAGAGGTAAAGTCAGAACACATTTTTCATAGTCTTTATTACTTTAGCCTCAGCTCACTTTTCCATTAACACTGAATCTTGATCCAATAAGAAGTTCTAAGAAAAATAAATGTGATTTTGTCACACCTTCCTTACCAACTAATGGCTGGATTACAGTCTGAACACATTATTGATTATCACTGACAGTCATGCACTCAAATCAAAATAAAGGATCTCTTTGTGATACAGAAAAATTGCCAAGGGCAGCAATATCACATTGCTACTGAGTGTAAGACTAGCAATAGATCTAGCTTTAGGAGAGAGTGCAGTAAGATTGTTTACAGCATTTTTGTTATTGTAGGGATTGTCACTGCAGATGTCCTCTGCTTTTCCATCAGCATCTTCTTCTTCTTCTTTTCTGTTCCTTCTTCCTCTTCTTCTTCTCCTTCTTCTTCCTCATAATGGCAATGCAAGGACAAAAGAAGGCACCCACTACAGTTAGAAGATTAAAAACGAATCTTTAAAAATCAATAAGCTACTCAAACCCAAAATAAATATTTTTTTTGGTAAATATTTCATGATGAATGGACCACCAGAAATTAACATTCATTCTAAGTTAAGAATATTTTTCCTTCACCTGTAAAATGACAAGTTAGATACAAGTTTTGTTCCGACAGCGACAACATACAGACTTTCTTACTTATATAAACATAAACATAAAAATCTAAATTAAAACAATTCAGTGCAATTTCTTAACCTTTCATTGGAACAGAATTGTCTTTGGATCAAAATAAACTTATTTAATTCACAGAAATGTTCTTTTATTTAATCCTGTTCATGTTATGTAAACCAGTTACATAAAGACAACAAAATTTATTTAAAGTTTACTTAGCTTCAGTTTGTAGATTAAACAGCCAAATTGTTTAATTTTTTGAGTGTATTTTGCCAATAGAACACTGTTTACATTAGAATAACTACAAATAAACATAAATACAGTAAAACATAAGAATTTTCACAATGTTTTAGTATCATAGTTAGAAGAATACAGTTAGAAGAACCTTTGTTTTGGTGAACTGGACACTGGATGGTAACTAAATATTGGGCTAACTCGAGGAGAGGTTTGGAAATGGTTAAGATAAGACACATAAAATCACATGTATGTTTTACTTATTTGAATTTGTATTAACATTAGTGTTTTTAAACATGTAAATGCTTTTGCATAATACTGTATTTAAAATTAATCAATGTATTTCATCTATTAACGGTTTAATTAATTTGAAATAATTATTAGAATTTTTCCAGTGAGCAGTGTATTTAATTAGTATAATATTCTAGACTATAGATACGATAACACATCTGAGTAAAACGTTTAACTTAACCTAAACCTTACTTACACACCTTACACTCTGTACCACACATTCCTCACTGTAGGGTTCACTTAGAGCACCCTCCATTTAACTGACAGATGTGTGTGTGATAGGAACAGACAGCACACTGTGCATAGAGAACCTGCTCAGGCCTCTCCGGACATGTAGATTAACTGCCCAGGCTGACAAGTGTCTGTGTGTGTCAGAGTTCCCTTCAGTAACTCCTATTAATAAGCTCTCAATCTGATGGGGCACTGTGGAAAAAAAATACTATTTTCAGGGGCTGGACTGTCCTTAACATAAGGTATTATATTCATTATGCATACTGTCTGTCGAAAGTTTTGAGACAACTCTCTTTTCAAAACAATTTTAATGTTAAACAGAGTGTTTTCCTTTTTGGTATCTATGTTCAAATGTAAAGCTGTTATAGCTTTTCTTTGCAAAAACTGCAAGGACAGCAGCATAAAAACACAAGCTTGTAAATAACACCAAATCATAGGCATTTTATTCCCATGCTGTGATGTCAGCACTCAGGCTTGCTGTTAATTTGCTTTTCACGCCAAGAAAGGCGTTTTTCTGAACATGAAGTGTTGTAAAATATACCCAAAGCCTAAGGACGTTAAAAAAAATCCTTGCAGGCATTTTTGTTTACTTCACACTTTACATACTTTGAAAACCTCAGAAGGATTGTGCAGTATGTGTGTCGTGAATCTTTTACCTCTCGCTGTATCTCTGTTCACCTTCAGCTGCACCAGGAAGCCATGTCGAGTCATGCAAAGAGGATGTGGTCACTGCCCTCGGACCTCCGGGAGGCGGTCAATGCCTGCGTGAGCCCTCACTTCCCTGAACAGGTGGACAAGGCTGGGGAAGCCAGGCCAGAGCATGGCGGCCACGGAGCTCACTATGGCCACGTCTTCCTGGGCTGATATCTACTCCTCTTCCTCTACTGCACACACTGGTTTCCAGATGTAAATGTGGTAACCGTTGACTGGTTAAGATTCTCCAGCACTCTGACAGATGTTTAAGTTTCACTTAGCTTGGTGTGCAGTAAATATGTTAAATCGATAGTTTCACCAAAAATCTAATTTACACAGTTTTACCCCAAATGCTTGCTGTCTGAAGTTTGCTTCTTTAATTTTGTCCTCGAGCTACGAGGCAAATGTAAAAAATCATGAAAGTTATCCCACACAGTTTGTGCCCCAGACTGTGATAAGTGATCTCAGATGGACCTGTGTGGTTTCTGACCCTGTCATCTAAGAAATGACCAAAAGTATCTTATAGAAATCTTCTGGTTGGCGAGTGTAAATAAGAACACATCCTCTAGGTAGAACACACCTCTGCACATTGCAGTAACCATTACTGTTTATTTGCTGAATGTAAGATAGTGAAAAGATATGTAAGCAATTGATTTGCAGAAAAAATGGTATAGGTTTCTCTTGTAGTGGATGTGCACTTATTCATTTAGAAAATTGAAACATGTCATTTGATCAGGAGTGTTTAAACTTTTGTGTTTGACAGTACATCAACTGTCAGTGAACTCATGGTCTGGATTTGAAGACTGAATATAGAACCTGCCATGTACCTAAAACACTAGTAGCATCTACATTTTGTCCATACTTGTGTCCATTTCTCTTGATAACAGTATACTGTTGTGTCAGTTAGATTTTTGGCTGAACCATCACTTTAATGCACTCTTGGAGTGAAATGTTCTAAATATTGAAATTGCTTCAGGGTTTCTTCAGACATTTGTAGCTGCAGACACTGTTTGGTTTGATCCAGCGTCTGCATTATATCTGACAGGTCAGCGTAACCTGGCCACCTAACATCTAACACTGAATTGTACTATTACAGAAATGCGTGGTTTGTGTTTTTAGCGCTTATGGAATGATTGTTTCAGGGAAATACACTAACCATCCACTACTAGAAACACTAGAAATCACCTTGTACTTCCTTTCACCAGTCACTTTATGGGGTCCACTTACCTTATGGATCTATTATATATGTGTACAATATATGTATGCAGTTTTGGACACACCCTAGCACCCTCATGGACTGGAGGGTGACACCCCTGGCCTAGAAGATGGCACGTGTAGTAACAGACTGAGCTTCAGTATCCGACTGTGCACCAACACAGTGGAACAAGGGATGTGTTTCTAATAAAGTGGCCAGTGAGTGTGATTCAGTGGGAATGGAAATGTATCCCGTATGTCACTAATGAAACATATTGAATTTATCAAAAAGAACACAGAATGATGCATTTATTTAGCAACGTTATGCTTAGAGCTCATATAAAATGTAAAAAATGTTTTAGGTTTACACGGACAAAACTCTGTATATCATGTTTACTTTGACACAGTTTGAAAATAAAGTAATTAGAAAGGTGATAAACCCGTGAAATTCTGTTGTGCAGTAATGTGGCAAAGAATAAAGGATTTTGTTCAAGTGTGATATTTATGTAAGAGTTACGAAAGAGAGAGATTAAAGCTGCCAACCCGAATTACTGATAGAAAACACTCTCTGAAGCGAAAGCTTATTATTGTAATTCTGCATGCATCCATCTGCTCACACACTTCTCACTCAGCAAATGGGCTACACTATTATGGGTAATGGGCAAAGTGAAGGAGGAGCCTGCAGCGCTGGTAGCGCTTTCTCAGAACACTTATTGACTGCGGACGCTCCGTTAGTTCATCACAGTTCAAACTGGACTCGCTCTTTGAAAACACTCCAGACACCTACACGCGTTTCTCAAAGGTCTCCGTCTTTCAACCATGCAATTATTAATCCATTTGGTTGAGAGTCCGTCCCAGATGCTACATACTTGCCTGGGATATTATAAGCCATAAAGCTGGCCAAGTGAAAAGTTTCAGACTGGGACGCGTTATGGTTATTAAACAGTGCTTACACATGCTGTTCTGATTCTCTGTTGCTGTTTAAAGTGATAGTTTGAAAAAAAAATCATGCAGTCATCCCCTCACCCCAAATGTAGATCAGTCAAGACATGTTTATATATAAGCTTTCTCATACCCAAGGATGCATTACCATCAAGTGGCAATATCAATACACATGATTACACCAGGGTAGAAAGAAAAACAAATAAACAGGAGACATTAAACCAAAGTTCATGACACAAGTTGCACATCACATGATGATGCAAAAAAATCTCATGAAGGAAACAAGCACACTAATCATAGCCAGACAACACGGAGAATAGATATTGGGAGAAGAAGAAAATGCTGAGCTGGACATTGAGGAGTCGAAGAGAAAGGAAGAAAGTTTCACAAAATACATTCACAATTATTAAAGTAATAGTTTCCTAAGAATGCTGATTTGCAATATTTTCCCCTCACTACAAATGTACATCAGAATGTTTGGGCAAAGTCATTCCATTGATTTGCACTAAAGTAATGACACTAATGTTGCTAACGAGTAATGGAAGCTTATGTACACCAATTAGCATCATTTTAGGTCAGCTGAATGCCTAACTGTGTCAAGTGATCTTAAACAGTCATGCACAGTGAATGACGATGTACTACTGTGACTATACAACCTACGTTTGTCCATTTGTACACTGCAAGGTAAAAAATATACCTTTCAGGGTTCAAACACTCACTGGTGTAGTACCTTCAAGGGTACGTCTTCCGTAGTTTTATTTAAGAAACAGTTGATTGACTTTATTATCCGCTACAGAAGTAAAACGTTATTTTAAGGTACAATAAATACATAATATTTTATAGATACATCTGTAGCAAAAACAAGTAATCTCTTGGTATGTACTTTGTGCTTATGTAGTAACATTTCGAACTCTCAGGTATGCAGAGCTGTATCTACTCTGAATTGGATGGTAAGTAATACTTAGTAATACATGTAATACTTAGTGCATACATCCAAGTTTAATATGTGAGAACAAACTAACCAATGTGAGAAATATTTCAGCATTTAATGTACAAAATTTAAAAGCACACCCACTATTTCAGTAAATACGTACCTTGAAAAGCGTGGGTTGCAGGTACAGGCAACAAAGATACAAAGCATATAGTGTACCTACCATTGAGTATCAAGTAAGTACCCACTTTCCAGAACACTAATTCATTCTATATTAATTGATATGTTTATTGGTAAGTACAACAGATTTCCATTTTACTTTAATCATGTGCATTGTTTTGCTTTTCTCTGAAATATAGACCCCAACTGCCATTTACATTTCCGCTGTGTTTAACCCAGACCAGGCCAAAGCATTATCTATGCTTTGGGCATTCTGAAATGTTCTGGATATTGTGTCTGTTTATGCTCTGCATACAGCAATGACATGAAAACATTTAGTTGCTGTGTACTACAGACCAAATTATGCTTTAGAAGTTTCCATTATATCACACAGTACTTACACGTATGTACATAGTATGCATGTCTTTTTTAATGACCACAAAAAAATAGTAGTTGCTGTATAATTATTACGAACAAAGTATACACTCAGTGGTAGGTACCCTACAATTTTTGCACCTTTGTCACTTGTACCTGTGACCTACTCTTCTCTGTAAGGTATGGACGTATTTACTAAATCAGTTTGGTAGTTACTTTAAGGTTCAAGGTTTCTTGATTGTCTGTCATCAACAGCTGTGTACATGTACATAGTGTGATGAGACATTTCTCCATGCGCCACGGTACAGCATATAGCAGCATTCAACAAAGAGCAATTTACGACAGAGACAAAACAATAAATGGACACCACAACAGTGTAACAGTACAGTGTAAATGGGACGTTAACCTTCCAGAGTGACTAACATTGCACCATAAGTATAATATTTCACAAGAGGCCGTTAGCAGCACTGAACCAAACTGAGTGAATGTAAATTATAAGATCATCAAATAACAGGACCTGACTGTGCCTGATGTAGCAGTAAACAGAAGATAAAGTAAAGTGCAGGTGCCACTGAAAGTATAGACTGTAATATGAGAGGTTTACAAAGTATAAAGTGAGGCAATACATTGTCATGACAGGCTTGGCTAGGCTCTCTTATAACAGCAGGTTTGGTAAATGTCTTTCAGGGGGCAGGGGCGTTGTTGTCTGAGTTGTATGGGATTAACTACTCAATCAAGTTGGAGGCAAGTGTTTGATATTAAGATATACAGTTTGTACAGTGGTAAATGGAGATGTATAAGACCCCGTTTATACTTGGTCACTTTATGTGACTTGTCTCTGAATTGTATCCTGATAATATGTGTTTAAGATAAGATAAGGTAAGATAAGATAAACCTTCATTAGTCCCACAAGTGGGAAATTTGCATCGCTACGGCAGAAAGTGGACAGTACGAAGTTTCAAAGTTACAAAGTTAAGAGCAGCAAAAACAATAGAATAAAAGCTATACAACGGTACAACATAAAAAGTACACTATACAAATAATACAATAGTATAAATGTAGACATTTGTGTGTGTATGTAAATATGTAAGTGTATATGTACATGGTGGATTAATACAGTATGTGTATGAACACTGGATATATATACACAAGCAGCAGGCATTGACAAACAATAATAGTGCACCAAGACAGATATCACATTGCTCACAGTAATCTTTCATCACAAAAATTGCATGTGTTGCACCAGAAAAACACAAAAAAAATTGCACGTTTTACCAGAAATATTGCACACAAGGGAAAATATTGCACTTATCAGTCCATGATGTGTGGATGTGTGTGTTTGTTTGCGTGTGTATGGTCAACTGCAAGATGTTTGCTGTAGAGTCTTACAGCAGCTGGAAGGAAAGACCTGGGGAATCTCTCCTTCCCACACCGTGGGTGCAGCAGCCTGTCACTGAAGGAGCTGCTCCGTTCTGTCAAAGTCAAGTTTACATTCTGTAGTCAAAGGCATCTCTGGTCAGCCAGACTGGAATCTGTTTACAATGTGGTGATTAATATGCAAATCAACAACCATTTGCCTGTGTTGCTCCTCATTTTTTCTATTTAAAATAAGTATCCTCCTGTGTCATGTCAGGAGAACTGAAAGAGCAGTGATGCCCACATTAAGTGCAGGGGGGTGGTGTCCTCCATAAGCAGAACTGCAGAGGCAGGCACTGTGACAGTACTGGGAGGGGTTTTGGTAGCTGAATGTGTTTTGGAGAGATGGACGCTTTTACACTAATATGTGGCTTCAATGTGTCTGAGCGACTGGACAAGAAGTCATGGCACAGACTTTGCAATACTACCAAAGATGGATGAAATATGTCAAAGTAAACAAACAATGAGCTGCTTCTTGTAATCAGGTGTATGTCCATACATTATTAATCTATATGTACTGCATGGCTTTTCACCTAAAATTCAATAACTAACCTCAACATACTTATCCCCCATGCTGACATTTCTTAACGCCAGGGTCTGTTTTTTATCCTGATGCCTCCGTTGAAAATGCAAAAATCTATTAGGTTATGTCTAGACTGAGGCAGCTCTTAATGGCTGAGCAGAAAAACAGCCTGTCTTTTGTTTTGAGGCTTCAGTAATAACTGGCACGTGGCTGGCCTACTGGTCCTCATCACATGGCATGAAATAGTGATGTGTGAACGTGCTCTCTCCTCGGTTTTGGAAGTGCAGCTGTTCTTAGAGCCCTGCTGAACGCACTCCGCAGCTCTGCTGTGTGCAACAGTTTGAGTCACAATGGCAGATTCAGCTCTAATGTTCCTTAATTACCACTGTTATGATTTCGGGGGCCTCAGAATGGCTTGCTCGCTTTAAATAGCTGTGGTGAGTGAAGAGTTCTGACACGTGCATGAAGAAATATAGGCAGCCTCGGTCCTGAATACCTGAACCACTCTCACCGTCTGAAGAGGGGAGTGTGTGTGATGAAGCGCTGCATCTGCACCTGAGAAACACAAGTTTCATCAGTCTAATCTATGACTGAAACTTATTCTCATTCCCATTTTTACAACATCTTATGCAAGCTGTCAGCACACAGCGTTAAGCTGTAGTACACAAGACTATGTAGCGAATGCATCCCTTCACATATACTAAACTTTTTTTTAACAATAATGCGTCAAATTATAGCCCTTGTACATGACTCAGTGTACATGTAGACATTTGTGTGAGTACAGAACGATATTTCACTTTAATAAATAACTTAAGCTCAACAGTATGAAAGCATGAGTTTCATCAGTTCCTGTTTGGATCAGTTGTTTTTGTTTTGGTGCACCCATTTTATGATGGTTTTATATGAGGTCCATGAATTGGACTAATGGTTCTAAGGAGACTGGCAATGAAGAACACAATAGAGCATATTCGTTATGTTCTATGTGTTTGTTTATTGGTCTTTAACAGGTGCAGCCTTAGAGGATTTCAATTTTATAACCTACCCAAATAATTGACAACCAAAATATTCAGACAGTGAAAATCCAATGTTTATTTTTTGCGGTCTATTCAAGCATGGAAAAGCAAAGATAAGTGTGTGGCAGTAGTACATAGTGTACTGCACTATTGTTGGCGATGATTGTTTTATTACTTTGGGATAATGATCTTGAGTTCATTTCCCTCAATTTAAGTATGTTTAGAGGCAAATGAACTTTAAAGTAGTAGAAGAATCATGTCAAGGTTTTTTTTTTTTTTTTTTTAACTTCAAGTGAAATACATTCGTGCTTGATTGGATATTGTGCTGAAGTGCTGTTACTTCACAATGATGAAGCTCTTATGAGAGCCACCGTTCCTCACTTTTGCCTCATATTCATCTTTTCACTTTTATTCAAACCTTTTTTGAGCACAAAGCAAATTTTGACTTCACTGGCCCAGCTACTGAATGCCTGCCAAAATGGTATGGTAGTGTATGTTATTGTGAAGTTTCTTCAGTGCCCTGTGCTTTTCTCAGCTCTCTCCTAGTCCTCAGTGCCCATTTTCTGTAGCAGTTTGGCCAACGTGTGATTGCTATGTCCTCACACACCATGACGGGTGTGAGGGGATGAGTCAGTCATTGTGAGTCACTTTCAGTCTTATCGAATCTACATCTTTCACAAATCCATGGACATCTGAGCATCTCAACAGGCTGGAGGCGAAGGAGTCTCCCTGTGCTGTCCTGATACTCATAGTCGCAGTGTTGAATAATGTGCAAATGAGGATCGTTTATGACTTGATGCATGAATGAAGGTGTGAGGGGAAAGGAGGGAGAGGGAGTTTAAAAGTGTAATCTGAACATTCCAAAATCCTGTTTTATTATACTGTCTGTACTGATTTTTTTTCATCTTATTCAGTATCTGGTGTAGTGTGTAATACACCCCCCTAGGGTTGCAGGTACCCGGAGCCTATCCCGGGGTCAATGGGCGTGAAACAGGGACTCACTCTGGGCGGGGCGCCAGCCCACTTCTGAGTCTGACAACCTGCAGTTTTATTGCCAAAACTATCACCCTTAATGTGTTGATAACTACAGACTTTCTTTTCCTCGCAGCATTGTCAAGATTTGAATTTGCAGTCTCCTGACAGTAATGACAACGGTACATTTGAATACAAAACACCACCATGCGTCAGGACTGGTGGCTGGCACACAGAAATGGAGACGCACTTGCAGGAGTAAACAGAGTTTTATTTTACATGAGTGGGAGAACAGGAGTAGAAGGTTACAGTTCACAAACTGACTTGTCATCAACTGGTTCAAAACAAGTCCACAACCAAAACAAAACAGAAGAGTCCGCCTCTAACTCCAACATTTAATGCACGGGCAGATACTTGTTACCTCAGTCTGCCGGGTGCATCCAGAACTCCAGCTTAAGGCTGCGAGGGACAGAGACAGATTAGGGCTGTAATGCTGAGTATCAGTCATGCTAAACACAATGGTGAATGGACAAAGCATTTCAGGTCAGGCTGTGTTTAAACAGACAGTAAAGAAGTTAGTGATAGGTGAAACTAATAATGACAGTGGGAGAAACCAAAGGATTTTTTTTTTTCAAACCTAACCTTTAGCATGAAGGTAACATGTTACAATGCCAAAAAAATGTATGATGACAGCAGATGAAAAAGGTCATTCTCAGAAACCAAAACCACAAACAATCTTGGGTAATTTAAACCCCAGTGTATTCTAGAAGCTAGGCTTCAGCTGAGAAAGGCACGTCCTTGGTGGCACTTTACTATGAAGGCTTCTCATTTGTATAAACTAACATGGAGAACTCTACCAAAGTTGCATTGTCACACAGTCAGAAAGGAGTCGGCATACTATGATTGAAAAACTAAAGACTGTTCAGTTCACTGAAAATATTTCACAGCTGTCATCCTATTTACACCCACATACACAGCTAAAGAAATAGCATACTGTATGTTTTACTCTATGTTTTATCGTCCTTTTTAACCAACATGT
Organism: Brycinus macrolepidotus; assembly: GCA_037974445.1. NCBI lineage: Eukaryota > Metazoa > Chordata > Actinopteri > Characiformes > Alestidae > Brycinus > Brycinus macrolepidotus. The sequence continues at coordinate 42,076,992 of JBBPCZ010000001.1, read as the reverse complement.
ACTATTATTTGTATAGCACATAGTACTGGTTGTCTAATGGTCTAATGGTGTATTGCATCTGAACTGGAAAGAAGGAATTTCCAAGTTCCCAGTTGGAAATTTCAGCTGGAACACGCCCTGAAGTTGGATTTCCAAGAGTTGGAAGAACCTTACCAACGGCGACCTAAAAATCCAAGATGGCAGCTCCTTACATCAATAACTGTGAAAGCTGTATTAAATAGTGTTTGTTAGCACTATTGTCTTATTTGTGTTTCATTAAATCATTCATACACACAGTGCTGCCCAACTCCTATCTGTGGACATGTTGTGCAGTATGTGCAAAAAAATCTCACCTGCATCCTTCTGATTGGTTAAAAGAAATTTTTAGCCCCTTTAAATCAATATTGGCCACTAAATCTTCATATTGTTCTGGCATTGTTCAGTAATACTGGTACTGATATCATAGCTGACAAACTGTTTAGTGGGGATAATTGTCAGAAGTGGGTAGATTGGGCTAAAACTATACTCAGTTAAAAGAGTTACTTCCATGACTCATGTAGCAAAATGGGTGACCAAAAAATAACTTCAAAATCAGATTAAAAAATTCTCAGGTACTGAGTTTCCTGTTGAACTGCAGTGGGTAACTAATTATTTGTTATTCTTGATTCAGTTTTTGGTGTAAAATAAGGTCAAGTCCAGTCCAGTCAAGTAAGTTTATTGTCATTTCAGCCATATACATAGTACACAGTACCTTGGTGCAGCACAAGAACAAAAACAGAAACACCACATGACTACATAAGTGCAGATAGGAAAAATACAGAGCGCAAAGAGAGCAAGAGAGAGAGAGTGCAAGAAAAAACATAAGCAACAATATTTAGTGCAGCTGACGTTTGAATGAATACAATATTTTGACAAATAGGGGAGAGTGGGGTAAGTTGAGCCAGTGGGTAAGTTGATCCACCCCCTATATTTAGGCAATGGTACAAATTTGTATCCTATGATCATACATTCTGCAAGCAGTGTTCATTTCTCCTTGGCTGTGATGGAGAGAAGTCAATGGTGGTGTGGGAAGTATGTTTTTTTCACCAAAAAATGTTTTTTGCTTGTCAAAGTAATTTTTTAATGTATCAGCTATAATGACTGTTTGGTCAAAGCATGTTTATCCAGGACTAAAAACATATATCATACATGTAGATGATTTGCTAGT
>JBBPCZ010000001.1:42064198-42075706 GCA_037974445.1 Brycinus macrolepidotus | reverse complement strand
CTGTCTATCCATCTACCTATCTATCTATCTATCTATCTATCTATCTATATATATATATATATATATATATATATATATATATATATATGTATGTATATAGATAGATAGATAGATATCTATCTATATGTCTGTGTGTGTAGATAAAGGTGTAGAACTGATATATTAATGCTGTCAACCCACCATTCTCACACTTCGCTCAGGTTTATTGACAGTGGAGTAGGGGAGTTGGTGTCACAGGGTGCCCTCATGCCTGTGCTGCCTTCTGGCCCTCCTTTTAAGTCAAGCTGTTATATCTGAGCCTGTCAAAGTATCGGCTTGCACTGTGATCACCATATAAACGCTTAGTTAAGTACTGCACTTTCCAAACTGACCCTCCAATCAGCTGTATCTTGTGGTTGAGCTTAAAGGAAGCATAAGTTGCTGATGTAGTTCCTCTGGCCTTCCGGATCCCTGCATGTGCCACTAAAGATGCTTTTTGAATTAAAACTGAAGTGGTCATTGACTTACCTTAAGGATCTTTTCTTGTTATGATCTATTAAATTTCACAATCAAAAGTCACTCAGAGGGGTGTTCCCCTTCAAATAGACACTAATATTCACACAAACATCATCACAAAAACCCACCTCAGCTGCCTCACACATTTCCTTCTATAAATGTGCATCAAACATGACTAAAGGAGAGATTTCTGAGAACCACGGAAATTTTGCATGCTTGAGAAAAGTGGAAAGTGAAAGAAAAATAAGCAAAAAACCCCTTTATTTTCTAAAATTGGAGTTCCAAAAATGATTTAAAGATAAAAGAATGACAATGGGACACTGTGCAAGGCCTGGTAGACCTTTTACCTTTGGAGGACAATAAAAATCTACAGGTGTTTCTGGCCCTCCTTCCACTGTTAGAGGACAATTCAAACTGAGGGTCTGAAGGATGTGCAGCTGTTCAAGAAACGGTAACTGACAAAAGGAAATTACCAAAAAGAAGAACATTTGCACAAGAACACTGAAACTGGATATGTAAGATGTGGACTGATGTTTTATGGACTGATGAGAGTAAATTTGTAACTGAGATTACATGAGAAGTATCCCTGCAGACGTATGCAGAAAAAAATGAAAGCAAGTATCCCAAAAAGAAGCTGTTATAAAAGGAAACGGTTACGTTTAGTTTTTGAGGCTTCTGTGTATTTATCTGTTTAATATGTCTTGTGCTTTTTCACGTAAAGTTGAGTAAGTTGTACTTAGTCCCATATCCTACATTTATTTTGAATTTTATACTCATTATGACTTCAGCATGAATGGGTGGAGCTAAACTGATCTAGGCTGAATAGGTGGATGTATGTAAATGTGCTGGGTTTGTGACATCACAAATGTTTTGGCATCTAAATTTACAGATATAGACGATATAAACTGGGGAGTATGTTTTTAACATTGTTTGTGCATCACAACAACCTCTTTTATTAAAAATTATGTTTTATGTGACATGGCCCCCCTTTTTTACATCACATGCTTCTTCTATGTGTTTATAGGTGGGCTGCAGACTTGCATATGTGTGAATTTATTTAAAAAACTAAGAATAAAGTACTGCAAGTTAATCAGAGATAATATCTGACATGCTCTGCAGGTGTCACAGCACATAAACCATCTATTTACCACGGCTTTTATTGATCATTTTCAGGCAATGGGGCTGCAGTAGAGAATCATCGTTCAAAAAAATGAGACTTGAAAGGACGCAGATTGCATCATTCATCACAATACTGTTCTTTTTTTTTCTAATGTGTAAAAGGACAGATTATAGACGAGTCCTCTTAATGTCACTGTAACACCAGAGGCTCCAAAGGTGTAGTATGTTGGTCCCAGAATATAATTTTTTAAAATTCACTCTCTCAGACTTTAATTCTGAAAATTTTAACATTCACAGCATTTTGTGCAAATGGCCTGTAACAGCTTTGCTCAAACCTCAAATATCAACACATATCAGCTTCAGCACCCATTCAAACATGACCCTCACCCACTCAGCTGCCAGCACTACCGAGGATAAAGGTTCAGCTGGAGTGGGAGATGGTAAAAAGGCTGAAGCAGCCTGTGTTGGCCTCTGCCCAAATGGGTTAACAATACCTGACACTGAAATGAGTAGCAGCCCAAAAGTCACATGGATTAAACTATAAAAGCAAGTAAAAGGAAATACTGGCCATAACAAATCCCAGGTGATGAGCAAGGTACTCTGGTTTTTGTGGTCAACAGGTAAATCACCAAAATATTTACCCTCATTGGACACCTGATTAGGTACTCCTGCCTTCTCTCTACACTCCTTTTCCATTTTATCAGCTCCATCAACCATACAGGGACACTTTGTATTTGGACAGTTACAGATAGTCAGTCTGTTCCCATGCACAATTTGTTATCCTCACTTCACTCAGTTCATTACCAGTGTCACTGTTGGGCTGAGAATAATCCATCAACCAAAAGTGTCCTGTGGCCAGAAGCTGGAAACTGATGAAGGACTAAAGGATGACTAACACAAACGGTGCAGAATCAGATAAACCATCATATAACATTACATCTGCAAAGTGGACCATTAGGCTACTCTTGCCACACTGCTGCGTGATCCACTTTATGCAGCACATACACACACACACACACACACACACACACACATACATGCGCGCACACACACTATTATAACACTACCATTTCAGTGGAGTACAGAGAATGATCCATCACGTAAATAATACCTGCGCACCAGTGGTCCTATGGGGTCCTAGACATTGATGAACAGCTTAAAGGGGCAGGGGAGGCTATCACATTATGTAAACAAACAGACAGTCTGTATCTGTGGAACTGCAAAGTGCGATTATACAGTAAGTGGAGCTGATTAAATGGATAATGAGTGTAGATACAAGGTAGGAGTAGCTCGTGAAGCAGCCAGGCAGTGTATATTACTAAAATGTTTTAAAGGAAAAAACAGGAATGGTCCACCTAACCATCAGTAAGTTCTAGTTGAAACTGTATGATCTGTCTGTAAGGATGAATGCCATTCATTTTGCGTGTTCATTTGATATGTGTGTGCTCTCTGAGAAGCCTATAACCATGATTCATACGTTTACATATCCATTGTCCTTGCTGACCTATATAAACATTTCAAAGGCCAATGTTTTAACCCTCAGTGGTTACAAATGAAAAATTTATAGCATACTAATTTTCTCCTCATGCAAGGCAAGGAGTCCATTAGTCCCTGATATGAAAGCATAACTGCTTTATTCCAAGTGTTTAAAACACAGCCCTGTTTTCTCTTGCCCCTGAGTAATTACGCCTTTCAAAACGCAGTATCTTTCGCCTCCTGCCTGAGAAGAGAGGAGGAGATTCTGAATGGATGCTATAGCAGCGCCGGGCCTCAGATGGCTGTTGCCGTAGCAACGTGGGGCGGGCAAGTAGAGAGAGGGAGGTATAAAACCACCAACGGTCCCTGACTGAGGCTCAGAAACTCAGCAGCCGCCTGCCAACAAAAACCAAGGCAGTGCCAAGGCTGAGGTTGACACACTCGCTCTCGCACTCGTGAGGCTTCACCCGGAGAAGGAGGCACTCCACTATGCTTAGGCCCAAGGACCTGTGCCAGGGATCTGGCACCAAGACTTTCCTGGATGCCATGAACAGTGGCAAGGTGCACCTGGCCCGCTTCGTGCTGGACGCCCTGGACGGGCGCATCATCAACTCGAAGACGGAGAGCAGCCGCACACCGCTGATGTTTGCTGTGTGCCTCCAGGACCACAGCACCAGGTCCAAGTTCACCCATCTGCTCCTAGAGAAGGGAGCCGATGTCAACAGCCGAGATGAACATGGGCGCACAGCGCTCAGTCTGGCCTGCGAGTTGGGTCACTTGGATGCCATTAAGATCTTGGTGCAGTTTAATGCTGACCCTGAAGTCACAGACAGCTGGGGCAACAGCGCCTTGTTGTATGCTGCCTATGGTGGGCACAGTCAGGTCCTGGAGTTTCTGATCAGGGCCTTCAAGAGGCTTGGGTTGAAGCTGGACCATATGAATCATGCAGGCCACTCTGCTATTGAAATAGCTAACTACTTAGGACATGCCCAATGTGTTCAAGTGCTCAGCGTAACAGGGAAGAAAGGGGTAAGTTCTATGGAGCAGACTGAAGAAAAGAACCTGCAAGAGGAAGCTCCCCGGCCCAACCGCCTACCGAAGCACGTCTTAGAGCGGTTCTTGAAGCAATTCCCCAGCAAAAATGAAGAACCACTGCCAGCTCTGTTTCAGAGGCAGCTGTGGATTGGTGAAGGTAACAATGAAAAGAGGCGCTTCAGTCACCAGTCCCCTGACAGATCTAACTCAAGCTACCACCAAAGTTTAAGCAGATTCTCAGAGAGACGTTTCACGGAGGACAGCCAAAATGCCCTGTTCACCTCGAAACAGATTCAAAACTCCACACTAAAAGAAGTTGGCACCACAAGAAAGCTAAACTTGAATTCCGACCACTGCCAGAAAGCTCCCAACAAGGAAGAGACGAGGGAAAACATTCCCATGTGGGGGAAAGCAAAGTCATTTAACTTGGAACTCAGGCCAGGCAGAAAGCAGTCCTACCAGGGGGACATGCGTGATGCAAGCCAGTCGGTCAGCAAACTCAAACGAGCCTCTCTTCAGGATGAGAAAGCTCTTAGTGCCAAGTTTCACTGTCACAGCAGCACATCCTCCAAGACAACATATGAGAAACTGGCCCACACGTCAACAGAGCCTCGCAATGGAGACGACGACAGAGACTCAAAATGGGGTAGCACCTGCAAGACTGGAAGGCACAGCAAACTGCTCTTGGGCAGGGAGGAAATCGTGCCAGAGAGGATTAAAGCTCCTCGGCCTCAGGGCTTCAGCGGACTTGGGACCAGGCTACTGCGGCGGTTCACAGCTCCTGAATTCATGAGGCTGGTCAGGGACTGCCCGTCTGGCGTAGGCTTGAGCAAGGGGAAGATTGCTCGATCAGAGACCTTCCCCCTCTCACATGGCCACAAGATGGTCAACAGCCAGCCCAGCGTTGACAGCATCAGCGGTGTGAGGTGTGAGTTTGAGGGCAGTCCTCCAGTGAGTCGCTCTTAATTCACACTGCAATCGTGTGGCAGAGTCCAACCAACAGTTCTACAGGGATCACTTGCAGGGATGTCTTTTGAAGGCACTTATCTCAAGCTACGTTAGTCAGTATCAACAAGGTAAAACCTGCTTTGTAGTTGTGAAGCTTAAGTTGCCATTGTGCAGGAATGCACAGTGCATAAAATGAATATGTAAATTATGTCAGGACTTGTTAATGTGTATGTAACATGCATTAGTGTTTGCTTCAGTCTTCTGAAGTCAGACTGAAGGTTTTTGTAAGAGCACTTTAATGCAACAGGTTTATGTAGAATTGTCTAAACCTTAGTGTTGGTTTGGGTCTCCAGACTTATTTGTGTATTTATTTATTTACATACAATTTTATGCCCCAGGCTTATGTAAAATAGTCAAATCTGATGTTTGTTTATACAGTTTTATGCCATAGATTCTAAAACTGTCTATACTTCTGAATTTGCTATTTGTAATCGTTATAATATTACAACATCAGTATAATATCTGTTCATTTAATTTACTGAGTTCATGTAATTAGTGTAATTTACAGTCCATTCCTTTTACAAGTTATGTATGATCAAGGCTTCAAACATGATGATACACAGCATTGTATACATTATTGTTTTTATGTACGTATATGTTTGTTTACAAATAAGAGAAATACTGTATTTTTGCAGCAAGCATAACTGTATAGCTGTGAACCTGTGAAGCTTTTCTCCCTTTTTTCTGCATATTTAACTATGCATATTGCGAATGTCAATCATTTATATTCTGTAAATAAAAGCATACCTTACTGCATGTATGCCTGTGTTCGTGTGAGCGAGAGAGAAAGAGAGAGAGAGAGAGAGAGAGAGAGAAGAGAGAGAGAGAGAGAGATAGAGGGGAGATAAAAAATAAGGTAAAGCACTGCACTGGACCTGAATATTTAGTATGCATCCTTTATTCATTTTACAAAATTAAAATTAGGTTTCATTTCTCTTTTGTCATGAACGACTGACAAATACAACTACAATGAATCATGTTGAATTGAAAGAATTCAAAGATGATGTACAGAATGTACTCAGCTGGTGACAGACCCTTCAGCACAAACCCAAACCATACAAAAAACAGTGTGCTTTACCAACACAAACGTAAACACAATCACAGTCTCGCATGTTCCTTAGCAGAACACACAGACACGCACCCACACACATACACTCACCTACTGAAAAAAAACCCCAGGACTTGTTAAGAAAGTAAGCCAGTCACAGTACAACAGGTTGGATGTGGAAATGCCAACATGTATGTTACATTCCAAGTGTAAACATACCACACATGTACACACACACACACACACACACACACACGCACTGTAAACAAACGCACTGAAGCCAGTATGACATTTCATATGCTCCATTGTTTCACTCGTAATTCGATAATAATGACCAGAATACACACACACAGTATCAACTCCTAACATGATTGTATGTACAGTATTCCTCCCTTGGTTACCCATTTAAAATTCAACTTTTGAAGCTGAGATGCAATATTTACAATTTCCACATTTTACAAACGATTCACAACACCTTTGGGAAAAGCAGGTGGGTCAGTCAGTTGAAAAAAAAGAAAAAAAAAACCCTCAAATGAACAACAAAACAATAAATAGCTAAATCGTTATTATATATTCAGGTGGTTCCAATGGCTCATTAAAAACAGTTGCCACCACAGTAGTGGAACGACAGTCGACGCCAGTGTTCTGAAGTTCATCTCGTAGTCATTTCACAAAACATAAAGTCAGCCTACATGTGCCATTGCATAGGCATGCAAGTCGATCCTGGACAAGGTGCAAAAGTCTCTCTGTGCTAAGAACACTGGTGGAAAATCGACCTAATCTGGCCGTCCAGCTTCATATCTCTGAGTCACAATAATATCTAAGGTTTCTCTTCTAAACATGGGAGAGTGACTCTTCACACTTTCAGCTGAAGATATTAACACCCTCATAGTGTCTAGGCTGCCATTTAAGCGTGTGTCCCCAGCATGACGCTATCAGGACAATGAACATTTGTCATCGTCCTATGGTGCAACTTCTTCCCCCCTCCACTGTTACCAGTGGACAACCACAATCCTTCGTCATCCTTCACGCACAAGGCCAAAAGTGCTCGTAGTTTCTGTTTTTTTCAAGTCCACAACAGCTGCATAACAGCCTCTTCTGCTTGTCGCTTTGCGCCCAGGACGTACTTGTGTAGGTCTGGGGCAAAGAGGGCCTCTGGGCGAGAGAGCCTGGGGCTCTGCAGTGGCATACAGACAGCCTACAGTGGGCACAGAACAGAGGAGAGAGGCAATGGGGGCTCAGCAGCGGGACATGCGCTTGCGGTACTGCTCCACTAGAGGCACTAGGCACTGCGGAGAGCTGCTCTGCAGGAGGAAAGGGTGCTCCAGGAGGTCAGTGGCGCTGGCACGCTCCACTGGGTCTCTGGTCAACATGCGGTCCAGGAAGTCCTTCAGCACTGGAGACACCTATAGGACAAGAGCATTATAAGGCAAGAGTATGGGCTGTTTGCACCTTTTAGTGGAGGTTATTCATGTGTTGAGCTGTTAGGAATTATGCAGTGTGTGCCCATGTTGTAGTTATCATAGGTCTTGCCGGTGCTACCAAAGACACGGAGAAATTTGATACTAATTATTTGTCATTTAACAATTTGACAGTTAGAGAAATCCCACTAGAAACCAAGATTTTATACTTTGTGTCAAATTTGTGTTTAAAGGTAAAAGAGATGTTTTATCATGAACTGAATGGAATGAAAGTTACTGTTGTACATAATCTGTTTTTCAAAAAGAAAAAAAATATCCTTTATATTTTTGCCATGTTTTTGTCCTTTTTCAGTGAAGACTCAACCCAGTCTCTACCAAATGTAATTCTATGCAAAAATAATTATGTAATTTATTACAGAATAGCATAATTGAATTTAAATAATACAGAAAAAATGTTACTGGCTTTAGTTGTTTAGACGAGTCAGGATGTCTGGCCTCACTATTCTATAACAACTATGCATCTCAGCATCCATTGTGCAAAATAGGCCAATTTACAGCAAATTAACATCAACATGTTACTTTTCTCTCTTTTAGTGTCTGCTAATGAACTTTTTTATTGCTGTGAAGTATACAGTGAAACTTCTGAAGTCTTACAGGATGTATGACAATTTCAGGGTGTTCAGGGTGAGCGTGTGTGTGTGCTTTTACCTGTTGAACGTTACGGATGGTGGGTGCTGGCTCATCTCTCAGTCTCTTCATGGCAGCCACTGGAGTTTCGCTGAAGTATGGAGGCTCTCCATCCACCATCTCCACCACCATGATGCCCATAGACCACACATCCACCTGTGTCATATTTCACAGTTTCAAAAAAGCCTTACAAACAACACAGAATATTTAATATAGATTACTGCTAAGAGCAATGGATTTCTTTATACAGTCATATATAAAAGTTTGGACATCCCTGGTAAAATTACTTATTTTGTAGATTTGATAAGTGAAAATAAGATCTCTTCAGGGAAAAACACACAGTTCTGCCTAATTTATATCCACAATTACTGTTTCTTTCCTTTATTTGCTTTGAATTTGAAATATATATATATACTTTGTGTCTATAACTAGTCTCAAAAAATACTCCTGTTGCTTACAAATAACACAATTAACCCCTAAATATTGCCCCTATATGTGGTGATAACAAATATATGTCATAACTTTATTGCAAGTGTAAAAAATAACAAGTTAATCTACAATTATACAATAACATTTAAATAAGTAATATGTAAGCTACAATATTCCATTTATTTGCTGTTGCACTCTGTTGTGTGGTGAGTCATTACCTCAGTGCCATATGGTGACTTTGAGATAACTTCAGGGGCCATCCAATATGGAGTCCCAACCAATGACTTTCTCTTAGGAATGTCTTTGCTGATTTGGGCACAAAAGCCGAAGTCTGACAGCTTGATCTGTCAGGATTGGGAAGAAGTGCACTGTTATTATTCATTGCAGCTCCAAGCAATCAATAATCATTTTTACATTCTTCACATGATCCATAACGTGGTCAAACACTATTAATGTGTTGACAGCAAATTGGGGCTGGGGGAATTGAGAGTGAGGTAGAACTCACCCTTCCATCCAGGGAGAGCAGGATGGAGTCGCTTTTGATGTCGCGGTGGATGACGCCCTGTGAGTGTAGGTAAGCCAGTGCCTGCAGGACTGCCTCACATACTGTGGCAATCTGCTCCTCGCTCAGCCTGCAGTAAACAGCACAGCCCATTTAACACAGCAGATCACAGTCTAAACTTGGCACACAATGAAGTGAAAGCAATATTTTGACCAGAAATGTAATTTTAGACATCTTTAGTGCCCAAAGTTTGTCCCTTTTTACACTGGAACTATGAGACAAGGCTAAAAAAAATTAATAAAAGCTTGAAAATGAACAGAATTGATAGCCTAGATCATCTAAACAAATTCTAAAAGTTTAACATAGCTAAAATAGTATTACCAGCCATCTCAAGGCTTGAACTCTGTCTGTACTTTTGACAATTGAATAGATGACAGTAAGTGAAACGGTGACATAAACAACATAAGTAATTCTATTTGAAATTACATAACAATTCAAAAATGGTTTGAAGAAGGTGTGATGATTTAGGGGGGCAGCTTGCACAGTGTAATCCAGTGGAAAGAAATGTCCAGAACTCAAACTACAAGATTTGTGTGCAAAGCTAAACAAGTAAAATTCAGATGACAAATCTGTCCTGGTTGATCAACTACAACTGATGTAGTAAATCTGACCAAGCCTGCTCCTAGGTCAGTGGACAGGTGATTAGGTGGTTGTATTGGTGATTTTTTTCAGGTGGGTTTTCTGATTTCTCTTGTACTTGTCAGCATTATTATTTGTCCCAGATTAGTCCAATATTTGTCATTAGGATTTATCCAAAATGAGCAAATTATTCAATTCAATTCAATTCAATTTTTATTTATATAGCGCTTTTACAACCAACGTTGTCACAAAGCAGCTTTACAGTCCAGGTCCGAGCCCCTAGTGAGCGAGTCTAAGGCGACAGAGGTGAGGAAAAACTCCCTAAAGCTGGAGGGCGAAGCCTCGGGAGGAACCAAGACTCAAAAGGGGAACCCTTTGGTCGACCAAGAGAAAAAGAGAAAGAAAGTCTCTATGGGGATAACTAACAAGAAAAGGCCTTCATGTATGGACTTAATCACAGAATGGCCATCTACAGCTAACAGAGTTGGTATAGTTAAGAGTCAACAGAGGTAGAAATGAGCACAATTTCTGTTTATTTTATGCAGACGCAAAGGAATATTATATTTTATATATATGGTTTTCAAACAATCCAAATCTGGCTTCACAAAATGAAGCACTGTGTAAGTTCACAATGGGGCATCTAAAATCAAGTAGGCCCAGATCCGATATGTCAGCTGCTTTCCAACATCTTGAGGTAAATCCAGTTCATTTGCAATCCAGCAGCTGGCACTTACGTCAGCATTTGTCCCATTAGGGTGCCAAAGCCAGTTTGGAGGTTGAGTGCTTAAAGAAAAGAGAGTGGAAGATGTAGGACATAGCAGTCACTCCACGTAGTGTTGAGCAGGCTATTTCTGCTTGGGACAACATTAGTAGGAAAAAAAAAAACATTTTTCAGGCTAACCAAATTTCCCGCATGTCATCGCAGCACTGGCAAATTCGATTACGTAGTGGAATCACTGTGCCCCATCCCCCCCCCCACCCCAAACACACACACACAGCCGGAGGGGGGGGTTTTATACGCCGCAGTATTAGAAGGCACATCCACTGTCTACCTTTCAACACAGCCTCATCAGCTGTTAGGTTAACAATTTACTGGCCCCTTGTGGTTGAGAAAAGCTGCTACAACAAAGGCACTACAGTCCAAAAACGCCATCAGGGACACCTTAAATAAACCCTGCAATATGACATCATCACTCAGGACATCTCAGGTCCTGTTTACACACAGTGAATAAAGGACAAATCTTCCAGAATGGTCATTCTTCTGAGGTGACAGCCTGAGGTAACAGTAAAAAAAACCTTAGGATTTAGACTTGAGTCAGGTATTATTAAAGTTTAATTTGGGACAGAACCGTTTCTAAAAAATCTAAATTCCTCATCATCTGAAAGCTGAGTTCTGTCATGTACACTGTTAATCATGGTACCAAAAAGGGTTCATACAGAGTGATGCAATTAAAAACATTTTTGGTTGCCTAAAGAGCTGTTTTTGGTAAGTCAGATGTGCAACTATGACGAACCATTCGAGTTCAATCAGGAACCTTATCAGAAGTAACACCTTTCAGAGGTACATTATAAGGACAAAAGTATTGGGACACACCTGCTTTTCAGGGTTTGGGCTAGGCCCCTTACTTCCAGTGAAGGGCAATCTTAAT
>JBBPCZ010000001.1:42031086-42064098 GCA_037974445.1 Brycinus macrolepidotus | reverse complement strand
AGGCCTTCTCATCCAACATCAGTGCCTGACCTCATAAATGCTCTACAGAATGAATGGGAACAAATTCCCACAGAAACACTCCAGAATCTTGTGGAAAGCCTTCCAAGAACAGTGGAAGCTGTTATAGCTGCAAAGGGGGACCAACTCCATATTAAACTCTATGTATTTGAATGCAATCTCATTAAAGTCCCTGTTGGTGTTAATGTTCAGGCGTCCCAATACTTTTGTCCATATAGTGTATCTTCGACAGCCCAAATACAGACAAGATGATCATTTTAGACAAAATCAGCAATGAGACCAGGTGCTGACTTTCTTGTACACGATGGCCTACCTGGTTTCAGACACTATGTTAGTGAGAGCCCCTCCCTGGAGATACTCCATAATAACCCAGAGCTCCTCCTCCACCAGCGCACTCTTAAACATCTCCACCACATTCTTATGCTGATAGTCCCGCATGATCACCACCTGCAAACAAATACACATTTACTTAGTCATTACAGAAAGACAAGAGACATAATATGCTCTGACTCATGTGCATAATCTCTGGCAAAATTTATGGGATCACCAGCCTTAGAGGATGTTCACCCTGCTTTTTTACTTCATGAAAAATAAACAAATCACAGACACAAAACATTTTTTTATTTAATAGCTAAACATTCTGGCTTTGTGAAACATACCTCAAACAAATCAAACTAAATCATTTAATTAATGGCATATTTTTTTTCCAAAAGAAGTAAGAGGAAAAAATTACGGAATCACTCAATGTGGAAGAAGAAATATGGAATCAGCTTGTAATTTGCATTTCTAAAACCATTCATTCATTCATTTTCTGTAACCGCTTATTCCTTACCAGGGTCGCGGGTACCTGGGGTCTATGGGCGCGAGGCAGAGACTCACCCTGGTGGGGTGCCAGCCCACCACAGGCCGCACACACACACCGTTCACTCACACACACCAATACCTTCTAAAAAAGCAAATTAATATATACATAATCCATAAATCACACACCTTATTACAGTAACTGGTGTATTAATCCCATACCTCCACACCATTACAATTCAGTAATTTCAAAACATTATTATTCAGTAACCGCTGTAAATTATTCAGTACCTATTACGAAACAAATACATACACTCATGAAAAACAAGTCCAATATGGTCCTTTGCTTGTAGGCTTTAAAAAGTGTAGAATCTACATAATGTGGAGGATCTTTGAACTTTAAAAACGTTCATTGTACTCTTACATGTCATTTACTAAAATGATTCTTTAAACAACTATTCCCTGAAAGGTTCTTTAGGAAACCAAAAGTCTTCAGTCTGTGGCACCACTCCAAAGAACACCTTTGGCACTATAAGAGTGCAAGTTATAGTTGCAGTTGAAAGTTTGGGCACTTCTGGTCAAATTACACTTTTTGTTTATTTTCTAAGTTGACACCACCTCAGCATGAAACAAACTTATATAACAAAGTTCTACAGATTTTAATGGACAATTATTATTTATTTGCTGAATTTAGCGTATTGGAAAAAATAACAGCTGAAGTGCACCAAATCACTTACTTCACTTATCAAATAATCTCTGAGATTATTTAGGTTTGTTCCATGCATATGTTGCATTAGCCTCTTTTTAGTCAGAAAATCAGCTATACATGTCATTGGACATGGGAAGCCCAAACTTTGCATGCAACTGTATAATGGGAGCAAGTTGCTGAAGTGTGAACCTACATACATTATCTTCAAGCCATGATTATGAATTATGATATGTGTTGTTTAATAAATAACATACAAGAGATTCATTACGAGACATATTAAATTCCTAACAACATATGCCAAATTTATATGAGATCAATATAAGAATTTCTTACTTCGTTGAAGAGCAGCTCCCGCCTTTGCTGCCTCCTCAGGTCCATCATCTTGACTGCCACTAGCCGGCCGCTGTGTTTCTCCCGGGCGATACACACCACGCCTGTGGAGCCCTCGCCAATCTTCACAAAGTTCTCCAGGTACGAGCGTGGGTCACCCTTGTCCACCACCATCTGCAGCGCTGCTTTGAACTGCTCATGGGTGACTTTGGGTGGGTCAGGGGGCGGGCGGGGGGAAGGATGCTGTGGAGGTCTGAAGGCAGGGGAGCAAGTCCCAGGTGGGCTGGTGGCTAAAGAGCCGGTAGGCGAGGGGCGAGGCTGGGAGGGGCTGTCCTGTCTGGGGTAGAGTCCGGGGTTGGGGCAGCCCGAGTGCCTGAGGAAGGGATCAGGCCCAGCGGGACGGAAGCTGATATTGGGCGAGAGGCCGATGGTGTAGCTGGAGGACGAGCGCACTGTTCTCTGTGGCCGGGTGCCGCTCACCAGAGGACTGCTGGTCCCACTGTGGAAGAAACTTGCCTGCGGTCTCAGAGCCGTGTCTGCTTGGAGCTTCAGAAAGAAACAATGTAAGTCTTATTACCGTACAATTTAAATGTATTTACTAATGCTGGGCAACGATTCTATTTTTTTTTACTTTGCGAATAATCGCATGATTTTCTGCGATTAATTGCATTGTTATATGCAAAATTCAATAATGAATTCAAAAGTAGTGTATTGCTCACTTTTATTTTAAAAGTACTGCTATATGAACAAAAGTGCAATGACATTTGGTTTGCAAACATTTTAAACAAATAAGGAGCTTTTTAACAGCAGTGTTCCCTTTAACACAGTTACAGTTGCAGTTAAAATATTTCTTGTAAATCTCAACTTAAACATTAATGTAATCAAATCAAGTATAAAACCAAAGTTATTTGCCACTGGCAGGGCATTAACATTTTATCTGGTTTGTTATAGAAAAACAAGTTACCCTCAGAGTCCAGAGCCACGATCATAACATTATAACAGGCACCTTCTGAGCAACAGCAAGTTAACATTTATAAATCTGTACCAGGTACCAGCAGAAACATTTTTCTTTTATCAGGGAGCAGCATAAACAGTCTATGTTCAGTAGCAAGTGTCCCTGTTAGAGTGAGGTGAAGTGGTCGAGCACAGAAAAGCAACGAACCTTCAAAATAATAGTAATAAAAAAAAAAACTGTGTTAATGTGCGATAAAATAATTGTCAGCGTTAACTAAATAATGCGTTAACGCAATAATAACGTGTTAACTTGCCCAGCCCTAGTATGTACATAATTTTATATTTAACCACATAGTTAAGTACATACTGAATTACATTATAAATATCTCACTTTTTCAGTTCATTTTTTCATAAATGACTGAAACATGGCATATAAAGGATGTATAGACTTTCATCAAATTCAAATATAAAAAAAACACAAATTGAAATAATTCACATACAATTACAGTATTTTTGTTACCAGCAGCAATAACTACACCTCTAAGGACCTGTCAGACACCCTTTCCCTATTCTTTATAATGAACTGAAATACATTTGGTATGTTTTTGTCATGTCGTGGGTGCTCAGGGAGGTGAGACGATGCACAGATGCAAGTTACCTTTTGATGGGTTTTATTAACAAACACGAACTCAACAGAAACACAACACAAAGAGGCACGAGGGCCTAAAACAAAAAGCATACTGAACATGGATGACACAAGAAGATCAGGTAGAGTGAGGGTAAACGTGAGGGTTTGCGCAAAGGTTGACCGACACCGGCACACTAAACAAAGGCACTTAAGTACAAACATAACTAAACCAAGAACAAATCACAAGAAATAATTAGTTAACTCAAACTCTAAACACCTGTAACTAATAACGTGAATCAAAACACCATGAACACAGAACAATACTTAAGAGTTAAAATAAGCGTACACTAAACAAAACAGAAAAACCTGAACCTGGCAGTTTTGTAAGCGATTTGGTTCATACTGCTTAGGGCCTACATAAATACTTACAATTTAAATCTTACAAATTAGTTTCATGATTGTTACCAAATAATACACACTAATTCTTGGATTAAATGAATTAAAAAATAAATAAGAATAATACAAATATAATAAACCTTGAGTTTACTGAAATATCAGATGCTGACCTCTAGCCAATAGGTCTGCAATATAGCTGCATACTAAAGAAGTCCTGCCATCATTCCATTCACTGCCTCCCTGTGTATTCTGCTAGCATGCTGCAATTACTAGGAAAGCTTACTCCTAAGTAGTGTGTGAGGGATTCCTAAAATAGCCCACCAGCACCACAGGGACACTGCGGGTCTAAATGCTTGGCGTCATGTTTTTATTACCTTCAGAAACCATCAGAATTAATTAAACAGGTTTACACAGATTGGGGAGTATGCCAGTGTGCTTTATCTTCAGATACACCAGTGATATAACAACCTTACATCTAACATCAAAGACATACACTTTAAAGTACAATTATAATATGGTTCTGTTGCTCATTTGAGTTGTTCTCAGTGTGTTTTTAAACGATTCTGCATTGTTATCTAATGATATACATATGACTAGTTAGTTACATTGCATGCAATTGAGTGTTATATGGCAACCTAGTATTATATGCAACTTCACTAAGCCTGTTACAGATTTGTTATGCATATTGTTTTGTATATTACCATTTATATTACTGTATAGTCTTTAGTACATTATATTAACTTATTATTTTGTTAAGCCTTTCAGCTATTGAAACTACTTCATCGAAATTCTGTATTTGGCAATTTCTTGAAACAGTTTTTTATGCCATTTTACAACAGCAGAACTTTCAAGTTTCTGATATGAGACAGTGATAAGTGTAGGAGAATGGTGCAGCAGAACTTTTCAGGCTATATGGAGCACTTAAACACATGCAGTTTTGAAGTAAAACCATCCTCGGGGAGCAGAATGAAAGGAGTGGTGTCAGCTATTTGGCCTTGGTTATTCCTAACTTATTTGCTTATACTGTTACAGTCATGTGACAGTGACTTATTTTTCTTCCCTGGAATGATGCTGACACATTTGCTTATCTCCTCTGCTACTAAATGTATATGGCTAAAATATGAAAACGTTCAAATAACTTTGCTTTCTTCCCTTTTAGGTCTAGTTCAAGGACAACCTGCTCTCCAGTTTGCTTCATACTAAAGTTTTTTTTCTTCTGAATTCTGTAAGTATATCTTTGCTCACATTTGACTGTTTAGATGTAAAGTACAGCTATAAAACCAGATTTGTATGTAAATGGACAAATAGATGTTTTTAAGGACAGTTTGAAGGACTCTTCAAACTGTCCTTCAAACTCTGTAAAGAATCTTAAAGAACCATCCAGGAGGCAGGAAACGTTTTTCATTTCACTCATAAAAACATCTATTTGTCCATCTACATACAAACCTTGTTGTATAGGTGTACTTTGCATCTAAACAGTCAAGTCTGGAGTTACTTCTTGGTGTTCTGAAGACACCAATAGATTAGGAAGCATATCATAATTCTTCAGAAGTTTACTTCAATCGCAAAAACAAGTGTTATCACTATTTTGCTCCCTCTCATTTTGACAAGTCTTTCAGGCCCCACATCAGGGAGTCATTTAGTGTAGTGATGCTCCATCCAACCATTCATCATGCCCCACTAAACCTACTACAGGCTTCTATAGCAGCAAATGGTAAAAAAAAAAAGATCAAAGTACTCTAAACTTTATGGCCTGTGCTTAAAAAAAAATGGTTTGTGATTAAAAAGTGGTTGCATGGAAATAAAACATATCACGTCCACATGAATGTATTTGTGCTTTAAGTTTGCTTTTTTTGGCCAAACATTGTGCTAACACGCTGTTTTGTGTAGCACATGATTAGGCCCAAGAAACAAAAATCATGCCCCACCACTTTATCCACACTTCTACTGGAGAAGGGGGCAAAAACAGTAAACAGTCAAACTAAACTTTCGTCTAAACAAAAGTAAAATAAACAGAACAAGAACAGTTAAATGCAAACACCATGTGTCTGTCATATATACAATAATCAGAAATCACTACCAAACAGTAGAGAGAAAAATACTCCAAAAACTGAAAATGAAAACGTTTTGAAGTTGAGGGAAAGTTATTGGTGGACAAAATTCACAGTGCTTTGTGGGATAAGTTGTTTATTCTCTCATTAAAAATATTAAGCACACAGTCTTGCATCTCTGCCTTTTTTTTTTTTACTCACTGTGACAGAAGCTTCACTCCAAGATTAAGATTTAATACTTTTCTGGCACCGACCCCACACAGTTAAAACTGTGACAGTCTGTGATTGGCGAAACTCATTTCAGGATTATGGGTAGAGTACTTCTTCACAAGAAACTGGGCATAAAGTGTGATAAAACGCTGAAATTAGACTGACATAACTTCAACAGATATTGGGGTACAAACATCAATATCTCCTAGCTCTCGTAGCTTGTAAGTCTACATTGTCTGATTTATGGCAAAAATCGAATTCATTATACAGATTTGAAATGGGATTTTTTCTTACAGAACATAGCTGTTCAGCTCTATACCAGTCTGCTGGCTGACGGTTGGGAACCTCTGCAATAAAAGACCAGTGTAATTTGCCAATATTCTGCCTTTTCGGTTAACGCTCAGTGGTTGTAATCTTGGGTACAGTTTAAGCATAAGCATTACCATCACCATGCCATCTAACAAAAGTATGGTTTCCACCACAGTCTCCATCTGTTCAAATCTTAGAAACTTAGGGAGCAAAAGCCAACACCTGAATGAAAACTAACCAACCAAGTATGACGGAGTTAGCTTATCTGTCTGTGTCATCCATTGCTTCATTCATTCATTCGTTCATCTAACTGGCCAATTTTACATTCCACATTAGTACATTTTTTGGATGCACACCCATCAGGAGAGTAAATAAAAACCACCTTTACCTACTGTTTTAGTGAGTTAGCCGGGTAGTATATTGTACTACACCGTAAAGTCCACTACACACATTTCTCCCCACCAGTGCTACTGAATTAGCTTTGCTTCGGAAACGTAGCCACTTTGGCATGCTGGACAGAGGGATGTCAGTATCAACACCATGCCCATACAGTTCTCTAATATTTCTGATGAGTAGTTTTTAAACAGTTTTACTAAATTACTGATGTTTAATATCACAATTCATTTTAATATGATACAAATATACATTTCTTACTCTGTGTTCTCTGGGACTGAACTACAATGCCCCTAACTGTTAAGTCAGTTGTTGCTGTAGTCTTTCCAGCGACTCTTTAAGACCCTACTCTTTAACAAAACCATTATTCAGAAAGTACTTCGGGCCAGCCTAAATGATTAAACTAAGACTAGTCTTAGCAGTGTGCATCCATAAGTAAAACTTTTTAACACTGGCAGCTGCTAAGCAAATTCTGGTACGATGCAAAATTGCTATGCGTGTACATACCAGTACTATAGCTAACTTGCCAATTCGTTTTACCAAAAAAGCAGAAGTAACTTATCTAACAGTAAAACGCACATTAATTACCTTATATTATCTGCTGAAAGCCACACCCATGCATATCCCGAAAAGTTTAGTTTTTTTTTTTAAATGGACACCAAAAATGTAGTCTGTGGCCCCCTCCCTCTCAGTTCAATCTCGAGGAGAGAGTATTCTACAGGCTAATGTGTAAGTGTAAAGAGTCCATTAGTCACACGTGAACACGCCACAGCATGGCACACAGTGTAAAGAGCACAAAATTCTTCTCTGCATTTAACCCATTCACCAAGTGAAGCAGCAGGCAGCCAGGAACACAGCACCCGGGGAGCAGTGTGTGGAGATGGTCCCTTGCTCAAGGGTACCTCAGTGGTGCTACTGGCAGTCCTGGGATTTGAACCCACAACCTTCCGATTGCAGGGGCAGATCTCTAACCACCGGGCCACCAGCTGCCCCACATACAGCACACACAGCGATGTGAAATGGAGAGAAAATATTCTACAACAGTGTGAACTGGAATATAAATATTTTAGAACAGTATGAATGTTGGAGTAAATATTCAGGAACTAAATATGGGAGCTCTAGAGTGTCTCAACAATCACACACTGGTGTGGCCAAACATTTGCTTTTTATTAGGATTTAACAACGTTGAGTTATGGTGCCCTTGGCTTAAGGGCTAAAGTTCCTTTCTTTACAAAATGGCTTACCTTCAGGTCGTATGAAGAATATGGTCTCCCAGGGCTGTTTTGAGGGTGAACCAGCAGCCTGTCAGCTGTCCGCAGGTCTGCTGTGAGTCCCCCGCTGTCTCCTTGGATGTGCTGCATGGGCATAGTGGGGCTGTAGAAGCAGGAGATAGGTCTGGGGTTGTGAGAGAGCATTATGGGAAACTCCCTCCTCATCATCAGTCTTTCATTAGGGCTCCCCAAATCCCCCACATATACAGGCCTTGGGGGTACAGGGATGGGTGGGGGCGGGGGTGCGGGCAGCGCAGGTGGAACTGGACGGCCCTCAAAGGAGCTGACGCTGACTTCGTAGGTGGACTTTGCCCTGGGCAGCACACCATTGGGTTGCAGGGTGACGCTCTTCTTCATTCCCATGTAGGGTGTCCCGCTCTCGCTGTGGACGTTCCGCGACTGGTCCCTCCAGTGATCCTGGGCATCAGTCTCAGGGTCTCCCTGGTCCAGGTCCTCATACTGGTAAGTGTCGCCCTCAGTCACCTCGCCCAAGCGGCCTAATGATTGGGCCCTCTTGCGGGTTGATGGGCTGCTCTTGCGTAGTGAGTTGGAGCTGGTCACTGACAGGCGGCTCATATCTGACAACACGGCTGAGATGTAGTCACCATGGCCCACAAAGCTGCCCCGGACAATCGTCTGAGCGAGAGAGAGAGAGAGACAGAGAGAGAGAGAGAGAGAGAGAGAGAGATGCGATATGATTTATGTGACTTGAGTGGAGCAAATTCACGTGGGAATGAGCTCAAAATCACCCTCCCCTAAAGTAAGGCTATTTTGGTGCTCAGAGAACAAAAGATTCCTTCACAAATGGACACTGCCTGAGAAAATTTTGAGGACATTTAACTTTTTTAAAACTCCCTGGACCTAGAAACACAATCATTCTTTTCCATACAGTTAATTATTAAATCTTAGATTTTTATTACACAGGAGTTTAGGGAAGTAAACAAACTTATTTTCTTTATTGGTTTGAAAAAATATAACATATTACCCTTACCTAAAATCCTTACCTAGAATCTTTGTCCCATAGTAAAGCCTGCTGACAAAGCAGCTGGGACATGTGCATGTCCTCACAGAGAGGTG
The DNA here is from genome assembly GCA_037974445.1 of Brycinus macrolepidotus. Lineage (NCBI taxonomy): Eukaryota > Metazoa > Chordata > Actinopteri > Characiformes > Alestidae > Brycinus > Brycinus macrolepidotus. The sequence continues at coordinate 42,054,951 of JBBPCZ010000001.1, read as the reverse complement.
CTACTGTGTTTTTATCAATACATAAAAGCAGCACAATATGCCTTTGTTGTTGCATGCACTGCAATTGTTCCAGAGTGTACACATTTGTCTAGCACATGCCACACAGATGCTTGATCGGACTTGATCTGGGGAATTTGGAGGCCAAGTCAACACCTTGAAGTCTTTATTATATTTCTTAAACTGTTCATGAACCATTTTTTGCAATGTGGCAGGGTACATTTAAGGCCACTGCCATTAGGGAATATTGTTGCTATGAAGGGATGAACTTGATCTGCAACAATGTTTAGGCAGGCGGTAAGTGTCCCTGCAAGTAACATCCACTTGAATACCCGGACCCAAGGCTTCCTCTGACCGATCTGCGGCTAAACGGCCCCACACACTGTGTGCTTTGGCACCTTTTTAACATAGCCGGCATTCTTTTTTTCAGCCATTTGTGCTTCAGTAGCTTTACTGTGGGATCAGAGCAGACGGCCTAGCCTTTGCTCCCCATGCACATCAAAGAGCCCATGACTCTGTCGCCATCTCTGGTTGTCCTTCCTTGAACCACTTTTGGTAGGGACTAAGCACTGCATACCCAGAACACCCCACAAGAGCTGTCATTTTGGAAATGCTCCGACCTAGTCATCTAACCAACCCAGTCGCTCAGATCCTTGTGCTTGCACATTTTTCCAACACATCAACTTGAAGAACTGTCTGTTCACTCACTGCCTAATATATCCCAGCCCTTGACAGGTAGCATTGAAATGACAGAATCAATGTTATTCACTTCAAATGTTAGTGATTTTATTGTCATGGCTGACTGGTATATTAGGAATAAAAAAGCACATTGAAAACACAGACTTTATTAAATGTTCATTAAAAATTTGATTCATGTATTAGCTTATTTAATGTGCGTCACCAAATAGATTGGACCTAATGGATCAGTATACTAAAAATGCTAATGAGATGCAGGCAGAAACTTTTAGCTACTGGACTTGCCTGCACAAACATAGCAAATGTTTGTCATGTTTGGTGAACATGGCACATTCTGGGGCGTTCATGGTGATGATGGCGACACTACAAGTCTTGCTGGTATCACATAATTGGGGGGAGTACAAGGTAGTGAGTGGAATTAGGCACTAAACTAGGAAGAACATTTAGAAAGAAAAAATTGTCTCTACCAAAAAAAAACCTGCTGAACTTGAAGTTGAGTGTTGCAAATACAACTATTATGTTTGCATTTATGCTCAGCTATTTTTATTCAACAGCAAAGTGACAGCAAGAAAATCAGGATCCAAAAACAAGAAAAGTATTCCCAAACTTATGACACACAGTGTACATTCTGTCCAAGATTTTGGGACATACTGTATGTTTTGCAAAACTTGTCTTGGATGTTTACTTCTTAATGATCTGGTTAAACATTAAGATTATTAAAACAATGGTTTTTGCCACTTTTTGGCCCCACACAGCACACATTACTTTAAAGCTAGCTTAATAACAGCCTCAGTTTCAAAGCAGGTTTGCAGGCATTTTTGGCCACAAAGGACATTTGCTGTCAGCTGCCATGTGCTTCCGTCACTCTGTCCTTGACAGGAGGTATAAATGTGCCCCGAACGAAGCAGTGACGCACAGCACCAGTGTGGTTCGGGAGAACTGGCTTAGTTAACCTAAGCCCAGCGGTCTCTTACTCAATCTTAAAGGGAAGCCACGCTTGATTTCAGGTGAGGGCACTCTTTTGTGGGTGCAAGGGAGCGTGAGGGGATAAAAAGAAGGAATGTGCTGTGAGCATACCAGCAAGCAGGTAAGGCAGGACCACCTCTAAACCCATCCAGTGTTCAGCATTCTAAAATGTATGCCTTCATAATTTGATTTGAACGAAGTTGTCAATGTCAGCATGACTAATGGACCAAAAGAAATGATCCAGAATGAACTGGAATTGGAATAAAAGTTATATTAACATATACTACAGTTAAAAATGTTCATTTCAGAGGCTTTGTTACTATAAATATATGTAGCTTTTCCTTTTTCAGGCACAGTTTCTGCATGTCGGAATCTAAAATCACAACTGTATTTGGTGAATTCCACATAAAGACTCTGAAGCCATGGCTTTTAACAACATAGGTGTGGACAAGGACACCAAGTGGGTGGTTTTACTGGTTTTTATGTATGATGAGGCCTCATCATGCACTATGACCATGGAGAAATGTGGGATGGTTGAGCTCTAGTGCTCTGCAGCGTTCCCTTTGCTTGGAGCTGCAGTTTTTATCCCTGAGTCTGACACTGGTGGCTAGGCAGTGTGGATCGTTATTAATTGCCGGTGTGGAGTAATAAATCTTGGTGCCCTCCAAAGATTCCCATCCTTGAGCTGGTGTACATAGCAGGGTTGTTAGTCGAGACCCATGATAGATAAGGAGGCAATATGACAGTAGGGTAAAAAAGCATGTGTTCTCAGCGCTATTACCTGACTCAAGACAGTCTCTTAAGGGAAATAAATGCTGTCATGGCTATGAATAGTGGAATTTTCAGTATGTAGAAGGAGGTTCAAAAACTGGGCTAAGATCTGAGCCCATATTGAAAGTTCTGACCTAAAGTTTGGAACTATGACACAACATTGTAAGCTAACACCCCATCTTGTCTGGATCATTTGCTACCTGACAGCCAGGAACAGCACCTCATTTAATCCGTTTCTACCTAACCTAAGAACGTTTCTTCTTATCTAAGAACTTTGCTACAGACTGTCTGCAGTAAAACTTCAAAGTGCTATAGACTGAATAGGTGGTCCTATGTAAATAGGTTCATGGTTGTGACTTCACAGCTATAATGAATTCAAAATTAATGGACACGGCCTGGGAAGCACATGCATCTTGAACAAATCTTTCATTGTATAACACAAAAAAGCAGGGAAATTCCATTTTTCTTTATTAATCCCCTGAAAATGTGATTGTTAAGAATTGTGCAGGAAAATGAAATGTACTATAAGGACAAAAGTATTGGGACACATCTGTTTTTCAGGGTTTGGGCTAGGCCCCTTACCTCCAGTGAAAGGCATTCCTTAATGCTTCAGCACACCAAGACATTTTGGACAACGCCATGCTTCCAACTTTGTGGACACAGTTTGGGGAAGAACCTTTTCTATTCCAGCATGACTGTGATCCAGTTTGGAAGAACTTGACTGGCCTGCAATAAGCCCTGACCTCAACCCCATCCAACACCTTTGGAATGAACTGGAACGGAGATTGTGAGCCAGGCCTTCTCGTCCAGCATCAGTGACTGACCTCATAAAAGCTTTACAGAATGAATGGGCACAAATTCTCACAGAAACACTCCAAAATGTTGTGGAAAGCCTTCCAAGAAGAGAGGAAGCTGTTACAGCTGCGAAGGGGGGACAAACCCCATATTAAAGTCTAAATATTTGAAGGCAATGTCATTATGTCCCTGATGGTGTAATGGTCAAGCGTCCTAATATTTTTGTCCATATTGTGTATGACCTAATGTTAACCATGGCCAACTGCATTCAGATGGGGTTTATATTTTTTTTTCTTAAACAACACTGAATAAGTATTTGTTTTCCCTGTATTTGTACTGACAATTTGTTCAAACCTGAAATATTGTCTGAAAGATGTGCTGTGAAGGATTGTAGGATTCCTACCTTCTTTGGTTTCAGTTCCACTGGTGTTATTCTGGAAGGGTCCACCATGGGTTTGGGTCTTCGCAGGTTTTCTATAAGACTCTGCCATTGTGTTGGCAGCCCCACAAATACCCCACGCTTAGCATCAAAAGAGGTATGGACTCGGTGCTCAAAGTTCTTTGGTGCAGAAATTTCCGGCCTCTTCTTTTTCTTTTTGCGGAACATTGTCTGGTCCTACACTGGCAACCTGTTCAAAAAAGACAGGAACAGAAGAGACAGAAAAGATCTGGGATGTTTTTTAGAATTCACTTTGTAGTACATCTGCATTTCTTCTTGAAGACAATCAGTATTGTAGTCAGTGTATCATGGCTGTACGCTGTATGATAGCTTTTTTCTTCTGCTATTTACACTGATCAGCTAAAAAACTGAAGAAACTGAGCATTGCCTTCTTTCTATGAATTTGGAACTTTTTAGGAATCCAGACATTTTTCTTCAGTTTCATTGCAAATTGAAATGTTGCTATTTTTTAATTCTAAATTCAAATTCTCATTGTGAAGTGGAACATATAAACATGGCTTAGGATTTCAGCATACTTTGCCAATGACACACTGAGCCATAGTTAGCCAATATTCAATTCACCACAAACAAAAAAAATGATGTCAAGCCCTCACTCTCTTTGTTCTTGAGACAGAAAATCCAATAGAGACATTACTCCTGGCTGTAATGAAGTGTAAGCACTCTGCGCTAGAGGCTTTCTTCATGCTGGAAACGGCATTTCCGTCTGAAACGCTCATTCACCATTGTCTAGCCTCGGCTGTTGTGGTGCCGTTTTTCTTTTTTTCATGTTTGAGAGTGCTGCTATTGGCAGGGAGATAGATACATTTGTGCTCACATGTGAAATGAAGGATAGCTGCTCAATTAAGGCTTACTCATTGAGGTTGCCCTTTAAGTGACAGACGGAGAGTACACAAAGGGCCGGTGGGTGCAGCCTCAGGGTTAAGAGTGCATTAGCAGGATAAAAAGAATCACAAAGGAGACAACCTTCCCTCACCCTGAATGGTGGCTAGTGATTGCAGAAGAGCCTCTCTCTCTCTCTCTCTAGTGTCCAAAGAAACTGATCATTCAGGCCAATGAGGTCATGTTTTTTATTAAGCTTTGTGAAAGCTAAGGACATTCAGTGACCTTTAGCTGTGTGTGTTTTCATTTCACCGCTGTTTTAATGTAGGGAAGTTTTGTTTCGAGGATACCTCAGCTGCTAGACAAGAGTCAAATTCATAACACATGTCTAAAATATTTAATATACTTCATTTTTCTCTAAGGTCCACCTGCATGTGTGTGTGTTTATGTTACAAAAACGGTCCTCTGATTGCCTGCTCTGTACTGAACTTCATTCAAAGCAGTCTAGACTAAAACACTTAGAGCTGAATTTGAACTGGTGAGGCAAAACATCTGTAAGGACCTTAGGCAGATATGTTGTCGCAGTCAGGAAAAAAAACTCATATCACCAATATTGAAAAAAAATGCAAATTGCAAATATTTTGTAATTTTGTTGCGACACCAACATTATGTTAATCTGTTGGTTTTTGTGACATCACAATTTAAAACATTTTACCCAATTGAAAACACTTTTTTGCAGCTTAATTATGGAACTAAATGAAAATGGCCTGGAATAGTATGATTCAAAGTGTGAACATAATGTAACTGTCTGAGCATTGGCCCTATCATTGGGAGTTCAATATCCAGTTTTGCTGCAGCCACTGATGGCCAGAAGTCCAAGAAAGCATAACTAGCTTCTCTCTTTCTGAGCCCAGCGTAATTGGTGGTTAGTGTTCTCCTCCAAGCGCATTACATGGTCCAATGACGTTGTGTGTGCAGCAAAAAGATGTGGTGACTGGCTTCACATGACTCAGAGGAAGCACGTGCTATCCTTCACCCAACTGATGTTGGTGGTATCATGTGATAGTAGGAGTCCTAGGTAGTGGTTGGACTTGGAGGCGACAAAATTAGGCAGAAAATTGGGAAAAATAAAAAAATGTAGTGGAGTTCAAGACTTCAGGGATTAAGTGCCAGTTATGACATGCAGCATTAAACAGCCCTAAAAAAGGCTAGAGGCTAGCACAATGCTCCGCATGAAAGGAAACGCTGGAACAAATCTCAGATTTGTAACATGTCTCCATTTAATGCTAATTATAACATGCAATATTTGATAGCCTTCAAGAGAGGCTAGAGGTGAACATAAAGCTCCCCCAGAAAGGAAAATGCTGAAAGTGTTTTACTGTGCAGCACACTAAGAGCTCTCCCATGACAGAGCAAGTCTTTGATGGCAAATATTGCGGCATTTGGCCTGGAGGTGCCCCAAGGATATCTGGCAGCACGTTTTGCCTGCATGCCTGCTAGTGAGAGTCCGTGTTATCTACATGACAAACCTGAACCTCGTCCTTTCTCTTCCTAATGTGCGTTGATGCTGGTAGCTCTGACTAGCAACTAGCCAGTATTAATGACCATCAGATAATGAGCTGGGCTGGTGAGTAAGCAAATTATTATGGCTATCCGTGCTGCCATTGTGGAGTACAGAAGGGGTCAGCCCTGCTGGTGATGCTACATCTAGATGTGACTCACTGGTCATGCGCTGCATGGAAGTTGCCCTTGGGTGGGTCAAGGAACCAGTTTCTGATAGCTGGACCCTAAGTCTAACAGTCACAAGACAAGGCTAAGCTAGCATCTGATCCGCAGCCAAGGACTGATTTCTGTCCTTCTTTCATTCTGTCTCACACACACACACACACTCACTCACACATGCACGCGCACGCACGCACGCACACACACATGCGCACGCACACACACAAACATTCAAGAGCAAGTGTAATTCAATCAGGGACTAATATGCTAAGTGTTGCATAAGCATATCGCTCTGTGTTCTCTGTGTGTGTCCACGATGAGGAGCAGGGGGAAATTTTAATTGCATCTGACAGGGACACTATGGCGTGAGGTTACTTGCATGGAAGAGGTGGGGGGCTGGGTGGTATGGAGAGAGAGAGAAAGAGAGAGAGAGAGAGGGGGAGAGAGAGAGAGAGAACAAAGACATTTTCTCCCTCTCTAAAACATGAAAATGCTTTTTGCTTCAGTAAAAAGCAAAGCCTACATGTACTTGATAAGGGCTGACAAGACAGTATTTTTGTGCTCCGTCTAATACACTGAGCACAAAATAGCACTGTACTCGCTCTAGAAAGGCAGCATTCGAACATATCAGCACTCAAAACACTCACAAAGAAAATAATCATTTTTCTATGAGCAATGGAGCTTCAGATGAAGACTGCATTTTTCCACAGAGTTTTCCACAGGCTTAGTCAATAACTGATTTAGTCACGTGTTTAACCAGATAATTTCACCCAAAGAAATTCATCTGTCAGTCAAAGCTGTACACGAAAGACTGCAAACTCTGAACGACCCATGCTGGTCACAGATGACATTCTCTAGGAGATGATATGATGGTGAACATTTTTTTTTCTTAACTTCACATATGTCAGCACTGCCAGACCAAATATTTTGCCTCGGTTTGTTTTACCTGTACAAGCAGATCAATGCGTATTTACTGGAGGATGAAATCTAAGCCAGTTTGCTCTCTGGCTGGAAGTGATAACAGCCCCAACACGAAACGACCGCCAACAGAATCTGTGCTCTCCAAATGGGCTGCGGTTTGAATTTTACCGCTATTGATTTTTTGAAGCATGACCACCCAACCACAACTAGAGCTAACGTCTTGGATGCCTCATTCCCTGCATTCGTACGGCGCAAGTGTACAGCGTGGCCTGGTTTGTTCTGAGATTTACAGGATGTAGCCTATTTAACAATTTCTCAGTGAGGGTTCTCACAGTTTTCAACATGACAACATTGTTTTGGGGGCCATTTAGCAAAGACCTTGACACATTCAGGCCAAATTCACAACCCAATATCATTCTATGTGGTCAGCATTTGCAAAATAATGCACAACAAAGCCTCCCAACAACTCCAGCTGCACTCCCGAGCATTTTTTTTAAGCGATAGCTTGGTGTTACAGTGTTTTGAAGGTCTTCTCAATGACAGAACACTGTAGAGTCATAATCGGATTTCGAGCAGTGTCTGAAGTCCTCTGGAAATGATTGTCAATTAAATAGCATTATCGATTTACATGCCTTATTCTTACTCATAAGTCCTGTTATCAGCCACACATAGCCGACCAAGTTTATGACGGTCTCCAAAGCAATGAATCATTGATTTCACTGAGAGCATTGAGTGCATATGGAAAAAATATCTGCGTTAATCTTGACTTTTTCTTACTGCGTTAAGAATTTATGGCTTACATCTAATCCTCTGAGATATGACCTTGTACAGACCTTACCCCATCAAAATACTGCGGCCCAACACATGCAAGCTGCCAATCCAGTGAACTTTTATTTTAAACAGATATACTTACATTTAAATTGGACCTCCTTTTAAATTGCTCAATTGACCTGAAAGAAAGTAATGGGAAAAAAATCCAATCAGGATTGTGCCTTAACAGCAGGTAACAGAGGGATCGCTGTAATGAAAGCTGTAAATGAGCTGAAATCAAATGCTCATTCCAACAAAGTGTCGATGGTTGTTCTACTGGACTGCGGCCCTTTGACACTATTGACCACAAGCTACTCCTACTGGGTCTGCAGAAGTGTATCAGGCTGATACCGGCCTAAATCGGTTTTACTCTTGCTTGACTTGGAGACAGTTCATAGTGTGTCATTTATCAAAAAGAACAGCTTTTAATCCTGATCTGATTCACACTTATACATTCAGGGCCATCTTTCATAGTCATGAGAGCCAGACATCATTCTCAGAAAACTGAGAATTTATTCAAATGCACTCTTAAAAATAAAAGTAACAAATGGAAAGGGGCAGAAAAACTACATAAAAAGTCAAAAAAATTCCACTTACAAAGATTTTATGTCAGTTGCAGGTTTTTCCTCAAACGGTGTGTCTAAACCAAGAATACCAAAAAATATTTGGATGCCTGAAGATTATACCATTGTCTGAATGAGCAGTATACAGTAGACACGGCACAGTCATTTACTCCTCCAGCTGTCCTGAGAGCGCAGCTCTGAACTCAATATTAAGTCATGTATTAATTATTTAGATCAACTTTTCTCCCCATCTCATAAATATATAAAAGTCTACCAATATCAAATAAATAATAGATAAATGACTAAAATAATTCTTTGTGAAAGAGGTCTGTAACAGATGGGTCCAAGTTTTATGACTTTAATGCACTGTAAGACAAGTAACTACTGTAAGAAGCTATAAGACTAAAAAGCAGACAACTTTTGTAACATGTTGACTAGACGGTTTGTTTAAAGTGCTACCTTAAAAAATTGAAAATCAGTGGAGCCTTTGGCCTATTGCTTATCCTTTGCACTATCATATCTAGGTTGTACTGCTTAAGGTCAGTAAGGTCTGTTTAGTTCCACTGAGGGCTATTTACAAGTGTTTCAGTAAATCATTCAGCTCATGAGCTTTGGGATTTTTTTTCCAGTACACATGCATGTGTTCTTAAAAATCAGACATTTACCAATAAATCAAAATCTTTATCTTTGACTTTTAACACATTGTACTATAATATACTACTAAATTAGATTTTAGCTGTTTTTTGTGTATTATCTAGTTTTGTGTAGTATCTAGTTACAGTGATGTACTGTTTTTGTTACTGATATTCTTTTCTGAGTAAATGTGTTATGAAGACCAATGTCATTCCACAGGTTTATGTTAGGTTTAGGTTCATTTTTCATATACATGCATACACATTTAATATATCTTTGGCTGCTCTAAAGAATATTTTAAATAAAACCAAGAAAATGTGCATATTTGGAGAAAAAAATATTTCTTTATATTGCTTCTAGTCTCCACGAACTCCGTTGTTGAGTATGATCATTTCCTATTTGCCTGGGGTATAAATATGAGGTTACACACAGGTAAAATCCCTTTGTCCAACAACACGAGTAACACCAAAGAGCAATCAACTCAAATGAGACACAAGATTCTGGACTTAAGAGGAATTATCATTATAAAAAAATTAACAGCCAGTAGAAATTACGCACAATTAATGCCACAATAACAAAGTATAAAACATTTGAACATTTTTCAGGAAAAGGCTGTATGATCAAAGTGTTCCACAAACAGTGGGGAGAACAGTAAATGAGGCAACGAGGAACCCAATATAAGACACAACCCCCATGACCAAAAGCTTGTTGGAAGAGTTCCACTTGAAAGAGAAAATGCCTTTATAAAATGTAATTGGAACTACGAATGGAAGCATGTGATATGGTCAGATGAGACAAAAATCGTCACATTTGGTGAAAAAAGGAACCACACACTGCTGTCAAATATGGTGGTGGATGTATTGGGACTGTTTTGCCGTTAGTCATTCGGACTTTACACAAAAACTTTGGCTGTGAGTGGACCTCTCAGTACGATAATGACCCCAAAACCCTCAAAATCCACACGGAAATGGTTGCAGTAACAGAACATTTAAGTTTTGAAATGGCCCTCTCAGTCTCCAGATTTGAGGTCAACTGAAAAACCTATGGTGTGCACAAGCAAAGAAGACCAGAGAATATCAAAGAACTGAACATATTCTGCATGGAGGAGTGGTCCAAGATCCTTCTACAAGTGTTCTCAAACCTAACTTCTTTTCATGAAGGCTGCCAGTAATTCTAAAGGTGACTGCATCTGTTGTGCTGTTTACTCAGCAAATGTATTGTCAAGGACAGTGAATGAAGTCCACAGTCAAATCCAATCTCAATACAGACTCCACATTAGCACAGCATAAGGGTTAAATAAACATAGTAACTACTCTGGAAAGCCACTATTTTTGATAGCAATCTGAACGTTGGTTGGAGAATACTTAAACACATAAACCTGTGTGTGTGTGTGTGCTGTGTGTGTGTGTGTGTGAGGGAGAGAGAGAGAGAAAGAGTGAGAATGTGGGTGGGAAGGGTTAGAAAGATACTGCACAACAGTCCTCCATGGTAGACTGCAAAAAAAGCCAATAAAAAAAGGTTTTCATTTTCGCAGACTTACAGTGATGCAGCTCTGGATGTTTGTGTCCAGGTCCTATAGCAGTAGTGGGATTAGCAGGAAGTGCCTGCATGCTGATTCAATTTTGGGACTACCACTCACTGCTATACACGAAAAAAAAAATCAGTGTCAGATTGTGAGGAGTGGGTGGGGGACTCCAGCTTATTCTCTCTTTATGTTCGTCACAGAAGGAATAAGCATAATTTTAACAAAATTACGCAGCTGGATTATTTTGTAGATCTGGATGCAATTGAGAAACGCTTATGTGTGTTTGTGTGTGTGTGTGCGTGTATGTGTGTGTGTGTGTGTGTGTGTGCGTGTGAATCTGCAGCAGCATGAGGCAGCAAGAGTACTCCTCCATCACATCCATTATTGTGACCTGTTTGCCCTTTGAGTGTAATGAGACTGCAGCATGTGTGTGTGTATATATGCGTGGGTGTATGTTTGTTTTTCTACATTTTAAAGACAAAAACGCTTTGTCTTTGCAGGAAAACCAGAGAAAAACCTGCAATATGAGGACCAACAAAACGGTCCTGACTTTGTAAAAGCTTAATGTTTCATGTTTTTTAAAACTGAAAGGATAAACCAGAAGCACACATATAACTAGATACGAACAGTCTTATGCAAAAGCTGTCAAATGATATGGTTTGCTTGATTTTCAAAAAAATCAGCACACCTGCTTCTGCAGAGAGCTTCTGAACATTTCCCACTGTTTATTTACTAAATGTAACATATCAGAAAACATTTCTGGTGCCAAAGTTATGACACATTTTATACTTTCACTTTGAAAATCAACACATCATGACATTTGACTAGGGATGTTCAAACTTTTGCATACAACTGTATATCACTGCGGTCAAAACAAAAATTTGCATGATTTTTTGCACAATTTCCTTTGGTTCGTTCATCAAGAAATTCTGACACAGTGTAAATTATGTAAAAAAGGATAAACAAAAGCAAAAATGGAGATTTAAGGTTTGTTTCCGACATCAATAATACATAAGTATGGGCATGCCAGTGCACTGAGAGATTTTTGCAATGAAAAAAATTGACTGGAGAATGGACATTCTTTTAATTTTGCTTTCTAATGCAGCTGCACTGTTTGGACAGCAAAGTTCACAAACCGCCAGCCCTAATCAACAGCCCTCTCCAGCACTCGTCTTGCTCTAGTGTCCTGATATTGTATGTTTGTGTGTTGCTTGTTTGCTCTCAAATCGCCAAATTTCTTGAAACACACACATTTTTTCATTGCCAGCTTGTTTCTCCTCATTTTCTTTGCTGTTAGCTTATCCACTCCAGGAGCATGGTAACAGCTATATGCACTTTTAATACATTTGGAAAGAGCCCATTAAACTCCTCTACTCAGGCAAAGGCAAACATTATTTGCTCCAGTGGCCTGGAATTTCATTTCAGATGGAACCACCAGATGTATAGGGCAGGACTGTCACTATTGTTTGTTAATCGATTAATCTAATTATTTTTCAGATTAATCGAGCGAACATTTTGTTTAGTTTAACACTCATGCAACACAACTGTAAATCACTCTTTGGGATTCCTGACACTTTTCCAAACCTTTTTAGAGGCTAATACACAACACTTATCGCAGCATTTTATCATAAACCAGGAACATTACAATTACAATTAATTATCTTATTTTAAAGAGTGTCACCTCATTAATATGAAAGGTATGAAATCAACACAGAGCTGTGTGACCAGGACTGAAGAGAAAGCAGGTATTGTAATTATTTTTGTTGGAAATGAGTAATAAAAACATAAATGAACTGAGTGCAACAACTATGATATTATAATCTCCTAATGACTAACACGATTGCCTACTAGGCTATAAAAATCCCCATCATACCCATGTAGCTAAACCTAGCTCAGGACTCTCTCCAGGCCGCTACAGCTTTTAGAGCCTGTCCATTTCTTTGTTTCAGAGATTAATTAAGAGATAACCAATACTGACACAAAGGAAAAAAGCAAAACATTTGTTTCGCTGTTTCTCACTCACGCACCAGTGTGGTTGGTGTGTGTGTGTATTCAAGTCAAAAACGATTGGCATGTAGATGACCATTCCTGTTTTATCTGAGGTATCCTAATGATTATGTTTTAATCATGGATGATTTTTATAGAATTTGTCTCATTTCGTAAGTCCAAGACAGTCTTTTTCCCAACTGACACTCCAAAAAATGAAATGAGGGCTGTATGAAACACAAGCTGAAAATATTCTGACATGTATTACAGCATAATGTTAATGGTAACAGGCCATATAGGCTGTCACTACTACATCTGACTGAATGGGATATGTGGCATAATTAAATCATACGACTTCTAAAACAGGCCGTACTGCAGTTGAGGCATCCTGAGCCTCAGTTATTTCTAATAATACACGTTGTCTGACTGCATCTCTCCCACTGTGTAAATGTTTACCAAGCGGGCTGGAGGATTTGCTGAGGAGAAGGAGAAACAAGTTGGAAAGAGAAGATAGGACGGGCTTCTGTATACCTCTCTGCTTCGATCATTCGCTCGCGGTTTACGCCCCAGAATTACTCGCGATGTTACGTCTACACGCGTCAGGCTTTTTTCTGTGTGTTGTGATTAAGCATCCTTATGGGGAAGACAGCACTATGCATGGAAAACTTGTCGAATAAAATGGCTTTTATCCAAGACAGAGCTCGACTAAGGCCCGAGAAAGTGATATGTGGTGATTGCTCTACTTTCTGGCATTTGAAAAAAAAAAAAAAAAAAAAGAATTCTGTGGGAGCAGAGTTTCTGACAGCGAACGTGTTCCTTCGCCTAAATCCTAGTGACACAGATACGGCGGCCCAGTGCTGCAACTGAGAGAGAGATGGGTGGCTTTAAGGAGCTTACAGATGATTTCAAAGCAGCCAATACAGTACGTTTTTGTGTCAAACAAATGCTAGTTCTCCAGTGCCAAGTCCTCCAAGCCAGGAAACGTACACCAATTAGTGCTTTTCGCTATTTAACCTCCGCACGTATCTATGGAAGATCAGTTTCAAAACATAGAAGACTTACGAGAGTATATTATTACTGCTGTAATGGTTTAATTTCTATAGAGGCTACCATTTAAAGGAATAGTTCAGCCAAAAATCTAATTTACCCCAGATGCAGTTGATCAGCAAATACATTTTTGGGGCCCAAATACTGCTTCTTTAATTTAGTACTGCAACTGCGAGGCAAACTAACACTGGAAGTCAATAGTCACCCAAATAGCCCAAATCATTTCCATAAATATGCATCACCAAACTCTCACCCCTCGCAAATCACATCCAGTTCTTCAGTAATGTAGCGGATGGTTGGTTTAGAGGACAGCATGACTTACTGTGAGCTATAAAAATGAACAACCATACAGGCAGCCGTTTCAGACAACGCCAGGGCTGGTATTCACAAAGCAATCGTAAATCAGAGGATTGTGTCCTAAACCACATCGCCAAGTCCATGTGACCTTAATGAATATATGGATGAAGGCCTGAGAGAGTGCTGGTGATGTATATTACAAAAACAGACTAGGCTATTTGGGTGACTATTGAGTTCTAGTGTTTGTTAGGAATGTTACCCAAGCACTATATCCAGTTCTAAGTAAAAGAAGCAATATTTGGACTCTGAGCTCATCCACTATATGTGAGGTAAGTGGAAAATTGTGTAAAGTAGATTTCTAGCAGAACTACTCTTTTTAAAAATCAGTTGCCCTTTACTTTGTGAACATTTCATGATATGGAGACCAATAGAAACAGTCCAAAATGACTGTAAAAAAAGTTTATTTGCTATGTTAGTAGATGTTAAGACTTTTTTTGCTTTTCCTAAAGTTGTTGTTTTAGAAATAAGAAGTTTCCAAGCAAGGAAACCTTCACCAGTTGGCACTTTTTACTAGGAAACTATTTCTTCAACACAGTTCAGACATGATCATGTCTACAGCCAGTTTTTTTTTTTAAGTGACCTGATCTCATAAGCTCCCTGAAAAGGCTGTGCAGTAGAAAACATGTCTGAAAGTCAGTTGATAAAGAAGTACTTATTCAGTCCTTCAGTGCTGAGCTGGATATCCTCTGTGGTTTCCATCTGGCCCTTACTCAGTTATTTCCTCTGGGTGGAAAAAGACGTATCATCAGGATGTGCCCAATAAGACAGGCCAAACCGGCTTCCAGGGTGTAATTTATTGATAGCGTGAGCCTCCCACCCAAGACCTACTGTAGCATACTTCCTTGCTAAAGGGCATGATTAATTTGTTCATCTCTTGTCTTCAGCCCGCCTCTTCATGGGGCAAAGCAGCAAGACTTTTAGAACATCTGCCTTTTCAGTGCCCACTGGGTTGGGGACCGACCAGCAGGCAACAGGAACGCGTGAAGCGTCAAAACAAACTCTTGCATGTATACCTCGGGTCCACAGTGGGACATGCCCACCCCACTTTCAAAGTCTGGTTTTTGTTTGGGGTCTAGGTATAGGTCTTCTCCTGCTGCTTGATGATAGATACAGAACTATGACATGATTTAAAAAAATATCTAAGTAGATTATTCCTAATTCTACAGTCGTGCTAGAAGCTATGAGTTCCATTAACGTTAACTGCTGTCATACAGGACTTGATTTTGCTGAATGGTATGTTGGCTCCCACAGCAAACGTTACAACCCCAGTTGCCATAAATGTACAAAATAGCTTGCACAGTTTTTCCACTTGGGGCACGGGTGGACTCTTCCACATATGGGGCAGGGGTAGAAAGAATATTATAGTAATCAGTTACCTCCATCTTCCATTTTCCCCCTCTAAGTCATTTTCAAATCATTGAAAAAAAAATCTAAATATTACAGAACCTTTTTACAAGCTGGTTATTGCTCAAAATGTTTTCAACTATTTAACACTATCACAGCAGTTTGTATATCAATTTGTGCAATAGAGGGGACGGGTCACTAACCTAGTCTCACATGTCTTTTTTAGAGACCAAGAGGCCACAGTACTGCCGAAAAAGGAAATTCAATTGACGCACAAAACAACCAACCACAGTTCCACGTTTTGATGTATAAAGGGAGGCAATCTTGAAAATGGAGCTACCACATAAACAGTCCCTCGGGAAGGGCAGCAGTCTGTCAGCACGCACACAACGTTACTAACTGCTTTAAGCAAAACTCATACCTTTTAATAATTAGATACTATGGACTTCACAATCCCACGACTATATCTTGTTCTAAAAGGCACATTTTTTTCTCACAATGTCCAGGATAGGTAACTGTTCACTAATGAACAAAACTTTTTTTCATGTAAGAACAATACAAACTGATGCATGTGAGTTTATATATGCAGAAGCCTGGCTAGCCAGTGACAATGCAACTGGCAAAATCCTGACAATTGTAGCCAGCTTAGCTTACTATAGGTCCCAGACTCTGTGTATGTCTGGATCATCTGAGCCTGAAACTACCAAGGACCCTAGGTATATATAAAGGCTGAAGAAACACTTTGCGTTTAAGGCTTAAATGTAAAACTGTCATTAGCTTAAGACCTTAATGCATTTGTCTCTCCTAGGGCTCATTTCCCAAGCATGGATTAAGCCTAGTCCTGGCCTAAAATGGATTTTCAATTAAGCGACCCCACTAACAGTGCAATCAAGTCCAAGGCGATGCTTAATAAGTATTTACCGGACAGTTACGTGGCTGTACAGGGACGACAGACAACATCAACAGAGATGGATCCTGTTCTTTTTTTGGCCGTTCCAGCTAGGCTAGGTCCTGTGCCATGGCGGGACCAGTCACACGCCACTGATGAAGCACACCATGAAGCATGACCGCAAACGCTCTGGGGGCCCGCGAGAGATCAGCGCTGACAAAAACCTTAATGTGTGTGGAAGGCTTGAGTCATGCGCGCTCATGCCTAGCCCTCATCTGTAGGCCTCACCTCAACTTCTCATCCTTCACTGCCACTCTTTTTTTTTTCTCCCGTCTATTGCCTCGTCTTCTCCCCTGGCTTCCTCATGAAGGACGGGTCAGAGAGGAACCTAAGAAACCTCAGCCTCTGTGTACTGACAGTTAATTAAGGCCTACTGGGACGTGAAGACCATGTTGGAGGGTTAAAAGGTTTAGCAGTATTCACTCAACCCTTCATTCTAATGACAGATAGGTGTCTTGATTAGTCCTAACCCTTTTAGATCCATCCTTTGTTGAGGAAGGGGATGAAGTCGCTCAGTACCACTTTAGTGAAACATACTTTGGAACCAAAGAAGGACAAAGAAGAGTACAACAGTTTCAAGAGAGGGCAGATTAAAATGCCAATTAAAATGTCTGTTAACTGTTAGACCAGAAGGCAGAAATCAAATCAGGCCAATCAGATTCAAGTCACAATGGCCTACATTGCAACTGCTGCGACGAACTGAAACATAGTTATAACGGTGATTATAAATGGCAAAAACGCATGACAGGATGCTGTTTTAAAGTTTTATTTAAGGATCTTTAGATCTTCTATCAAGCCAAAAACAAAACTATGCCTGTTCACAGCCAACTAAAAATACATTCCTGCATTGCGATATTCACAGCTTTTGTGGAACTTGAGACTTTGACAACCTGACAGGCGTGCGCATATCTGAAGCTGTTTCTGACATGTGACCTAGTCTCACAAATATTCATCTCACACATCTACTAAGCACATCTCTCTAGGCACGTCCACCTCGGTGGTTTGATCAGACGGAATGTGTGCGCTGATGCTGACACTGGAAATGTGTAATAAAGCGAAAATGTGTGTTCTGTTCTTTCCTAACAGTGATACAAGTTAGGAGATGAAGTTATACTTTAATCCAGGGCTTGGTTCCCCAACCTCTGCTTCGCAAGGCAAACTTCAAATCTGATCTCCAGCATGCAGGTTTATGGGGTACTAATATGGGCTTCTCAAATGCATTTAGTTACACAAATTGTGTGTTTCTGTGAAATACTGCTTGATGTCAATATCTCTTTAAAAAAAGAAATCACTTAATTTCAGGACAAGAAGTCTCAGAACCTGGTCATTAATATTACTTAATTAATAATCATTCAGTTAAGGTCCACTCCACAGTTAAGGAGTTCGATTAACTATGTACATACTGTTCAAATTTCAAAACATATAGTTCACTCCTCCAGCCATACAGAACACATACTGGGGCTGCACTGCAAAAATAAGCCATTTCAAATGTATTTCTTCTGTGACACATTTACATATATCTGCCTTATTCAGCCAACAGCAGCCCAGTCAAATTGAAGTTATAAGGAATGTTTCCACCTGGACAGTCAAGAGATCATTTAGATCTACAAGTCTTAAAGGCATACTGATTAATTCAAAATGAATAAAGAGAGGTTGGAAAATGGTCATGTAGACATGAAATAATTGTTTGGGGTCCATAAAACTAAACAAACGTTATTAGTCCTCAGTGCGGAAATTATATACATGAAAATGTAGGATATAGGGCCTTTTAATTGAATGCTAATTACAATTATAATTTAACCAAGTCAGAAACATCACAGTCACTAATCACAATTAGTGATTGTGGTATGTCTGATTGGGTTAAACATGAGACTGATTAACTGATCTAAAAATAGGAAACTGGTCCGACATTCTAAGGGCTGATACCAACATTCACAGGTGCATCCACTTAGGAATGGTTGTATTGTTACCTATACAGTGTTAGGAATATATTTATAGAGTTAAGAATGTAAACAGTGTTCGGAATTCAGCAGTTCATTCACTGATGAAGTCAAAAGTCTGGAGTGCTCCTTTAGGAACGTGAGGAGCCTCCTGCCAGTCTGACCAGATCCGTTCACCTGAGCGCTCTGCTCTGCCTACAGCTGATGACAAAAACGCAGCATGACAGCAACAACTGGTCCAGTTCTCAGGCAGCTTCCAGCTTTCCCCATGCCCCCACCCCCCACCTCCCCACCCCCGACTGCCATTGACCAGCTTTAGGCAAGGAAGGCAAGAGGAGATGAGGATTTCAGCTAGATCTCCGAATGCAGGAGCCTCTCCATGGGATGGCTGCTATCAGAAGAAGAGAAAGGGAGGAGAGAAGAGGGGGGAGGTGTGGTGGTGTGGTTGGTGGTGGTGGTGGGTGAGGGGAAGGTGAAAGCACTTCCACGGCTGCTGCGATTCCCACATTTAGCCTTGTTCTTTCCCTCCCTCTTTCATCCCCACCTGAGCTTGGTGCATTCTGTTCTCTCTCTCTCTCTCCCCTCCTCTGCTCTTTCTCTCTCTGTACACGAGCCATTATTCCTGTCCTCATCACTGAAGCTCAGCCTGTTTTCCCTCCTTTCCTCTCCCACTAACTCGTGTCTGGAAAGCAATCAGAAGGGGGACAACAGACGGAGTACAAAATCAAATAGCAGGCCTGAATACTTACCTTGCTGTTGTGACGAGGGGTGATGCGATGAGCCTGTGTGACAGCACGCACACGCCTCCACACACACACACACACACACGTTCACACGCACGGTGAGGAGGAGGAGGAGGAGAAGGGTCGACTCTTAAGCAGCCCAGTATCGAAGGCTGCCGCTTTCTCCAGAAAGCCTGATGCGTCTCTCCCTCCAGACCATCCAAGAGCCTCTTTTGTGAGGAGAGACGACACGTTTCCCCTCCAGCCGGCCATGGCGAGGAAAAGAGGGAAGAAGAGTCCACGGCTGGAGGACGCAGCCGCCTCAAAGAGATACCTCCTTCATCCTCTCTCTCTATCTCTCACTCTCTCTCTCTCTCTCCCTCCCTCTCTCCACCCTCCCTCAAGTGGGCTGTCTTTGCCGAGTCCCTCTCCTCTCAGAGAGCCAAGCGAAACCGTTACCTGGGCGACCGTTAAGCCACCTGCAACTCCACCACTATGCTCATTTTAACGTGCTAAAAGTGCTTACCACTGTACACACTGCTAAATAAAATGTACAGTAGCACACCATTTTTTATTTATTACTGTTGTTTGTTTGTTTCTTTCTTTCTTTTTTAATGAGCTTAGTATAGCCTTACCAAAATGTCCACCCTCCCCTCAAGTAGGAGGGAAAGCTATGGACAAAATATGGTTAAAACATGGTCACCTGGGAACAATCTCAGTCTGAGGTAGAAGGAAGAGTTTGTGTATCAAATGTAAACATTTTTGACCCAGTGTGGTCTCCTATTGTCATACAGTGACACAAGAATACACACTCAGGTTTCAAGATGGGCGCTATGACTGTTAGCCATGCACAGTTTACCATTTCCAGATAACTTGTCATACAGTGTCAAAAACACTTAAATCTATTTAAGGGTTTAATCAATCCAATTTGGAGTACAATCAAAACCTGCTGAACTTAATTCACATTTCCATTCATTCAGAGTACAGTTAGCATACAGACTTTACCTCAACACCAAATCCAAGTGTTGATGGAGCAAAATTGAAACATCCCAGTGCAATTTATTCATCTTTCACTGCAATAGAATTCTCTTTGCAAGTAAATAAACAGACTGAATTCACTGAAATGTACGTTACGTTGCATGAACCAGTTACTTCAAGACAACTCAATTTTTTATATTTATATATTTGTATTATTGTATAGTGTACTTTCTATTGTTTTTGCTGCTCTTGCTTTTGTACTGTCCACTTGCTGCTGTAACAATGCAAATTTCCTACTTGTGGGACTAATAAAGGTTTATCTGATCTTATCTTATCTTCGACTGACGATTTCTTTACTAACTACTGTGGTGCATGTGAGACGACAAGAATACAATGGATATTTTCCAGTAGGTTGTTGGACATGGCTACAAAATAATAAGCTCTCAAAAAGCGCACTGCATAGTTTGAATAGCCCTAGTTTTTGGTCTGTGTATTGTTTTAACCTTCAGCTTCATTTAGAGCTGGCTGGCCCAGAGACAGCAGGTAGGTGCAGCTCCGTGGTGTCGTGTGCTACAGAGGCGGTCAGCTCATACATAATCTATGCGATGATCAGGGTCATAGGTGGCAGCGGAGGCTGCTGTTACATGCACTTCTTTCAGCATGAAGAAGTATTATAGAGTTCACAGTGGGCCCTGTTCGAAGAATGGCCACCAAAGATATTCTGGCACCTACATTTTGCATGAATGTTTTACAATAAATTATAGAAGAGTGATACAGTGGTGGGTCATCGTAGCTTCCCCATGAAATTCCACATGATCTGATCTTTTGAACCGCTTAATCACAATAAGAAGAGCCTATTTAATCAATAACTTCTGTCACAGATGTGAGGGGATTTCCATTTGCATCTTAATAACTCCATTCTCTGCACTGAAGAGCACAGTGGATGTGAACGCCCACCCCCCTTTCCTCTTAGCATCTCTAAACCCCTCCATCATCTTATTGTCAGCACTTTTACAGTTTCAACTGGCGGCTCTCTACAGAGCATTGTTGACCAGCATCCATTTGTGCTTAACAGTGTGGTTGCAAAAGGATGTTGATAAGTTCACAAATGTCAAGTCAGATGAATGCACAAATGAATAATGTCAGCATGTTGGACACCTAGGCAGTTATGCTGAGCAAACCTTTACTTGGCAACAAGTGACTTGGCTTTGCATTAACTGCAGCTGCGCTGCTGGTCATTGAGCCTATTGTTATGCAGGATTAGGCTCCTAACAGTGCAGCTAGAGATGAAGACAAGACCCTTAAAATAGACTGTGGGCAATTACACATCCAAAGAATGGAACAACACTGGGCTTTTTTGCTGTCTTTGCGCTCATAAATATGAATGGCCGTTTTCTCTCTAACTGAAATGCCAAATGTTTTACTTTGTGATGTAGTTCATTATGCATTGGAAGGGGACTTAGAAATGGAAAAATAGGACTCTATGCCAAAAGGGATGAAGTAACAATAAACTATTCTTTTTCAAATAAAACTGGAAGGAAATTTGTCGTCGTGAAAAATAAATCCATGGACTGAATGAATAAAATGCATATTGTTGTGAATGACTCATCAGATGTAGTATGGAAAAAACTGACGAGCTGCAAAATGTGTGAAATTTTTTCTACATCCTGGCTGGCTCCTGTTGTGTTCTAAAAGTTCATCAATTTTTTTTTATAATCTTTCACCTATACATTTTCCATATCAGTATACACCAAGTCAAACCATGATATAAAACTGTGCTATGATAATAATAATAATAATAAGTATAATAATATCACTTATTGTTTTTTATTTATTGATTTATTTCATTGTAGTTTTTGTGACATCACAAAAACAGTTAAAAATGGGCCACCTTAGTTTCCATATATGGGCTGAGTAAACTATACAATTTGAAACTTCAGCAGTTTTTGCTTACTATACCAAATTCTTTTTTTTCCCCAAAAAGTGAAATATCATGGTTTTCCATTATATGAGCTTTTAATGTATGAGCATTAACAACAATATACACAGTGGTAACCTTAACAACAATAACCATATTGATTTAATCCAACCAAAAGTACTACTAACCGTACATTACTTACACTCTATTAGGGCATCTAGGCTGGTTTGTTACTTTACAGCCTGATATAACCTGGTTTCAGCTTTAGAAAGCCTTGCTCTTGACATGATTTCCTGACATGTTGAAGAGCAGATGATGACTTTCTCAGCAGACCTGATGACATGTAGTAATTTGCTGGGAGCAGGGAGATTTTATTTTCAGCTGCTTCAGAATGTACGATGTCTGCTTCCCTTCTGTGCATTGCCATGTTGCTGTACATAATTACACCCCTGAGAGCTGTAACCCCAGTAAATTTTAGTATCCTGACCACAGGGTCACTGAAAGTCCCTGGTGTGGAAAAAGCACACAGACATGTGAGACACCTGTTCTGATGTTGAGCCTGCTGCATATACTGCAGACTGTCAGGAAACTGTATGTTCAGAATGGTACCGTGTTTTCATTAGCCTTAATGCACATTGCTTCGCAATTTTGTGTTGTGTTGTTTTAGGTTTGTGATTACGTTTTCATTTCAGTCATTTTCCAGACATACATCATGGACTTGATAGAGTATGTAAGTGAGTGGGCCAAAGTACACTTCAATGACAACAATACAATCCCGTCTAGTGTTTATCACAACTGCAGTTTTATTCCAGGGATCTTAAATAGCCACACCTGAAACCATACCTTTTTATCTCCCTATAAAATTCCCATCTGTACCCTCTATGTCCCATGACAACGTTTTCACATCCCACAACCTCCCCAGCTCCTCCCTGTTTCTCAGTTCTTTCTCCAGTCCTACCTCCGATTGTCACAGGAAGGATCTTTCTTTCTGTCCCAGAACTTAAGCCCAAGTTATGACGGTTCTCGTCCTTCCTTTAGTCTTACAGTCTTCTCTAATGCTTCAACCATATATGTTGAACTTGTAAACCTTTATTAAGCAGAAAAATCTGACTTAGAGTGTCTAAGGTGTTTATCCTCTGGCAGGGTCAGTGAAAGATAGTAAATGTATAGCAAATGTCACATGACTTGCATGTAAGTGCCTAGTAGGACTGGACAATTAGATTGCTTGTTAGTTGGTATTGCAAGATCAGGCCTCTAATCAATCTCTGAAAGTTTCATTGTGTTCTTTGAGGATCCTGTTTTGGGTGAAGACACTGACATGATTCAACAAACATAACTTGCTTTGGTAAAAAAATCATTCAGCCTGATCCATAACTAGGTCATATAAAAGGTTCATCTGTGTTTTTACTACACCAAAAGTATCCAGTCACACCTTCAAATTCAGCTATTTTAAGCTTCACCCCTTGTCGACAATAGGGTTCAGGTCCGCATATACAGTTTTTATAATCACAATTTAAAAAGTTGTGAGATACTCTGGAGCAGCCAAGCATGAGCCAACAGTCACCATACCCAATGCCCATTGTATACCTTTGTGATGAATCGGAGTGGCATTTGTGATCCAGAACAGATAACAGTCCAAGATTAGTACAACAATTGAGCAGTACCTCCATTTTTTCATACTGTATCCAAGAACTACCACGGTATGTGTTATAATCCGGGATGCATAGTTAGCTTACACAGCTACTGTGCACTTTGCACAGTTTTCAATCCGGCATTCAATAACTGTTAAACCATCTAACAACAATTGTAAGATGTTAAATGCTGTTTCCAGGTGAGAGGAGTTTATCTTTAACTTAGCTAGCACTTTAAGGGTCATTCCGTGGAATCGGTACATTTTGCGTCCCAGAGAAATAATCTGTCATAAAATCACTGTAATACTAGATACA
>JBBPCZ010000001.1:42011604-42030986 GCA_037974445.1 Brycinus macrolepidotus | reverse complement strand
CCCCCCCCCCCCCCCCCCCCCCCCCCCCCCCCCCCCCCCCCCCCCCCCCCCCCCCCCCCCCCCCCCCCCCCTCTCATTAAAACTATCTTGTGGACTTCCACCTACGGCTATTTCTTGAGGGGTCCCGACATCTTGCGAAGGCCCTTCATCCGATAAAGCAGCCCGTTGATAAAGTCCTGAGGAGGTGGAGAGACCAGAATTTAAAGAAAGCTTTACAGGTTTCTTTTACCTTTCAGTCTAGATAACACTTAACATCCCCAAGGAGACCACTGAATGAAACAAAGCAGACCTTCCTGTCTGTTTTTGGGGAAATAATAAACATCCTTTGCACTTTTCCCCACATTGTTGTTAATCCCGGACATCGAAATCGAAACACACTTAATGGCGTAAATACAGAATGTAAATGTAATTCATTGCATAACTTATTTTATGTAATTATGTAATGAAACATGTAAATACATTGGGGGAAAAAAGCAGTAAAAAACGCATCTCTCCTTTTCTACGGCTTCTATTTACAATGCCATGTTGATAATGTTCTACATAAACTAATGAAAACTCTTAGACCAGAGTGAAAATTTGCCTCGTACCTCTTTTGGCTTTCCACATTCTTGCAAAAGCTCCTGGTGGGAAAGAAAGATAAAAACGACTGTCGTCACAACCCAGCGGAGAGGTAACAAGAGAGATTAATCTGACTGTACTGTACACACAGATAGGAACACTTCATACACTGAGCTAGAGCCACCTATCCTTCATAACTTCCTATCTAATATCTTGCTGCGGGGCCTTTTTGGAAGAAGGTGTAGATCTTTCTTACCGGGAAATTTTATTATTTTTTTCTCCGTGAGGATTACCTAATGATTCAGGCCTATTGTGCAAGAAACCGCAGGACTGACTGAAGCTTGCTCCAGCGTTTCTCTAATGCTTACTTAAGCTATATTGTAGAACTCATTCCCACTGCAGTCTGTTTGCTTATTTTAAGCATTAAAACTTGCTATAAAGTAAAAAAAAAAAAAAAAAAAAAAACTCCACACATGTATATGAGCTGATACAATCAATTTCTCACTCGATTCTGTGAAATTAAGAAGGACAATATTCTGTTTAGATTTTTTTTGCATCATATTCATTTTGAATGCTGTTAAATGCAGCTTGCAGAGCTCATATTATGTCATTTAGAGGGATACTTCACCAAAATCAGCTTTACACAGTCTTCATTTTACCTTAGCCCCTGTGAATTTAGCACTAGAGCACCAAAGCTGCTATTATAGAAGTCACTCAAATAAAAGTGACCTCCATTACCTTGCAGATATATTAGCTTCTCCGCTCTAGTGAAAAACTAGCAAATTATAGACTCCAAACATGCCTTGGCTGATCAAGTACATTCAAAGAAAAGGGATGACTGTGCACTGAAAGGACTAACAGCAACAAACTTGAACAAACAGAAACACTTGGTTGGTGGGCCATATCTGTTCTTGATTGCTAAAAGACTATAATGTTCCCTTCCCTTTCAAACCCATTCATTCTTTTGGTTTGTTAGTTCTTTTTATGGACTTTCCGCAAATATGCGTGTTTGTCCAGTCTGTATACACTGGCCTATAGGCATCACCAGACTGAACCATTTTCAGTTCCTGTTGAAATGCTTGAGTAAGAATAATGTTCCATTGGCTCTGAAATATTCCACAGTCATATGTAATGAAGTGTCCATTTGTCACATGTGAACACATCACAGCACAGTGTGAAAAGTGTGAAATTCTTTCTCTGCATTTAATCCATTCACCAAGTGAAGCGGCGGGCAACCAGGAACACAGCACCCGGGGAGCAGTGTGTGGGGACGGTGTCTTGCTCAAGGGCACCTCAGTGGTGCCACTGGCAGTCCTGGGATTCAAATCCACAACCTTCCAATTGCAGGGGCAAGTGCAATATAGTTATCTGCATTTAACCCATTCATCCGATTGAAGCAGTGGGCAGCCAGTGACACAGCGCCTGGGGGGCAGTGTGTGGGGACGGTACCTTGCTCAAGGGTACCTCAGTGGTGCCACTGGTAGTCCTGGGATTCAAACCCACGACCTTCCAATCGCAGAGGCAACTTCCTAACCACCGGGCCACCAGCACGAGTTGCTTTAGTAGTATATTTGCAGCCACTGTCATGCTACAAGGTGACACATAACACACTGAGCTTTGAGACATTTGGTTCAATCTAAAGATTTACACAGTTCTCCGCCTTTAGCCAGAAAGTAGTTAATGAGCTAAAACACACTGGGCTTTTTTCAATATCCATCCTTCTCTATACATCATCAGTCACAACTCAAGTACAATTCCAATTCAAAGTTCACACAATAGATCTATGTCACCTAAAGGGTTTTGGTTTTATAGACCTCAAAGACTTTTTAGTCATATTAGCTTGAGCATATTACATTCTCCTGTGCTCAGTAGTCTGGATTCCCAAGGTCTGGACTCCTAAGAACAGGAGTCAGTATTTGACATACTGCGTATTGAGAAATGCCCGTTGCTTCTTAGGTTCTGCACTGGAGCTATGATGCCAATATGGCTAAAAAGTCATGGAGGTCTGTGACAACCAAATTTTTTGTAAAAAAAAAAAAAAAAATGATGTGTTAGCCTCAGTGTTCCAGTATTCATATTTTTCAGCCTCATGTTGGCCTATAATGGCCTGCTTTGCCGACATCAACTTTTCTTTGGTCTTCATGATTGTGAAAGAAGAGCATAAGCCTCCAGATTCCACATTCAGTTTCAACGTTATGTCTTGTTAGCTTTCTTGTTTATGAACTAATGATGCAACGACACACTGCTGGCCAAGGAAAAGCTTCCAATTATAACGTCCAACTTCCAGTTATTAGTTGCCCACAATGGGAAGCTTATGTAAAAAGAGCTGTGTTTCCGGCCCAGTATTCCTAATCATCAGTGCTGAACTACAGAGCCAAAACAAAGTCGCCGTCCAAGTGTTGATGTACTGCACAGATCAGAGAATTCTTCAGTTTATTACTAACATTTGTGTAATGGTCTCAGTATTGACCCTTGAGGGAATGGCAGAAATGTGTGGCAGAAATCTCCACTATATTTAATGGATTCGGTCAATACGCATTTTGACACACTTATTTCATAGAGTTCTCTACTATACAGTAGGTCCTGACTGGTGAATTTTCTGTATAGATGAACTACATAAGGTGAGCATGAACACTGCAGAACTTACATGTAGTCTGGTTCTCTGTTCTTCATCTGTAAGCTCCAGAAGTTCATCAATGTCAATCTCCAACTCAGGAATCTCTTCCTCCTGGAAAGATAATGATGACCATCTTTTTTTTTATATCTCTCAAATAACTCATGCTTAGTTGCTCGGAATTTGCTTTGGAAGATAAAACAATGGCACATAATTCAGCCACAACCGCCAGAGAGAAAAACAGATTACAATGGATTAATTAAAGAAGGATTAATTTTAAATGAGACAACTTTGTTTTGCTTTGTAGAAGATTTTTGGCTATCTGAGAGCAGAAAAGGATGGAAAATAAGATGCGAGTGGAGTATCATTTGCCGTTCAGGCACCAGTGGACAATAAACTAAATGAAACGAATCATCCCTTTTAATAAAAATGTATTAAACATATTTTTTTAGAATTCCTCACAGTTAAACTGGACTGTTCAAAGAAGGAATAACATGAGAAGATGGTTAACAGTAGGGCTATTGGTGGGTCATACTTTTTTGTTTTGCAGTTTTTTCTCCAAGTTACCCCTCCAATTTAGCCATGTCAAGATCTGTTAGCTTGGTCTTCCCCAATCACATAATGCTACCAACGCTTGAAGGGTGCAGGTTAATACATGCTTCCTTTGCGCCTTGTGAAGTGTCCTCAACACCCTTTGAGAACCGATACAAACTGGCAATTCTGTTATGTCAGACACCCACGTGGGCTGGCTGACCCAGTCGTACTATTTCTTAGGATTCCTATAAAATCACTTGTCGGATCAGTTTCACAATCTGTAGTGACATACCTGATAGGCTTAATATGCTTCTCTTTAGATAGACATTTCTAGTTTTCACCTAGAGACACCCAGGATATAACATACTGCTAAAGGTTAAACATTACGGATTTCCACTGTTAAACTGGACGGTGTGAACATTTCAAAGATGATTTTTTAGGGTCCTCTTGCATAAACGTCCAATGTCACTGGGTTGTAAACCTATAACCACTGTTTGCTCAAGTTTAGAGGGAGTTGAAGAACACTCCTAGACCCTTCCAAGAATTCTCCAGCATTTTTCAATACAATCTCTGCCACATTTGTATCAAACCTGTTACGCACATTTACAAATGCCAAATAGGCAGTTGCTCAGTTGGTTCAAACCCTACAGTCTGGTTTCAATTTACAATAGGGAATATGTTCATTTAGCAAATACAGAGAAAAGCATCAAAACCATTGCCCCTCATAATCAACTTATTTTGAAGATAAGACACATCAAGATTCCCCTGCACACCGCTCTCCTCCCCTCAGCCCAGAAACAGGAATTACACCAACATTGTAAAAGGCTTAATAAAGTGTCATGGGTGTGACGAGTGGGACACATGCATGAGTTTAGGGATCTGGTTTTAATGTGAAAACAGGAAAACAAGCAGCAAACATACAGGGTAATACAGGGATGGAGCTCTGGCTTGTGCAGCAAAGGGGTCAATTAAGGAGTCAGACGAGGAGTTTTCAAGGATACATACAATATCCACGCCGGTGGGGCCGTCACAGGACCAGGGGTCGGCCACACAGACCTGACGAGTGGGGCTTACACAAGACAACCACACAAGGTAACAGGGGTTCCCCTACGGGTGAGGCCATCGGATCCCACAGGAGCGGGGGGGGCCGCATGCTTCTGATGAGAGAGGCCTGCACACAGTCAACACACAAGGTCCCAGAGGGCAGCATACAAAGGAGACTACTCGTAGTAGGGATAGGCCTCAAGGTCCTGAACAGCAGAGCCGGTGTGAACGAAACACACAAGGCCCCAGCAAATAGCAGACCTTCACCGCAAACACACTCACACCATGAAAGGGATCAGAGGGTAATAGTGAGGGTGAACAGACATCAGCCTCATTGTAGAGGTAGCTTAAATAGGACCAAACAAACAAGGCCCAAGTGAGTCCAATTAAGGTTATGGGCCAAACCAAACCATGGATTCAAAAAGGGGGAACTTAGGATAGGTGCAGAACAGGCTGTCAAAACAAATGTCCCATGGCTACAGAGCAAAACGAAGGCAGACTGTTACATAATGATATATCAAACTTACCATGAAATTTACTAGAACTTTTTAAATAGCATACCATCCCTGACCAAAGACAATCGTGTATCTTCATTTTTTATTGTCTTTTTCTACATTGTTCAACACAGCAAGTGTTCTTTACACTGTATGAAACTTTCATGCTAAACAGACTAATAGACAAGGTTCAAAATAACGTAGAATAACATAACTTTACCCTTTCTTTCCATATCATTTTAAGTATCCGATCCTCCTGATTAAAATAGTATATTTTTTGCCGTGTAATTGCTATGTATCATAATCACTCAAGTTTTTCCTGTGTGAGCACTCACTAGTGTCAGGAAACGGAATATTCTGCTCAGACAGGAATGGGTTAAACTAGTTTTAAATTATGCAGTTATGACAGCGAGGCTTCAACTCAGCGTCCTAATGCTAATTTGTTTATTGAGCACTGCTTTAAAAGGCCAGTATTCCTAAGGCTACATGACACGTCATGACAACTGACATGAACCTGCTTAAACACTCTAACAAGCGTCAGTTGTCATAACGTTATCTGAGGTGAAATGACATCAAAATTGACCAAAGCAGCCTTTATGACATCTGACACCTTTATAAACGTTCCATAGGTCCATGTCAGTTGTCGTGAAAGGCAAACGTAGGTATCATTAAGCTTTATGAATACTGGCGAACAATGGATATGAAGTATTTTAAGAACAGCAATGAGCTCCCGCGTATTCAAATAATCACTGGCAGCTATTACAGAGATTTTCAAATTTGACCCTGAGAACAGAGAAAATACATTAATTACTGAGTACATCATAAAATATTCACTGAATTGGAAAAAAAAAAAACAAAAGAGATCTGGAAGTGGGCAGAATAACACCATCTGTCTTGAGTAGATTAGCCTGTTTTCTCAGATTATTACCACAGCGCAACTACTTCAGAATTCAGATACACTGAGCCTTCCTGAATCTAGTGGATTAGGATTCAGTTTTAGTACTCTGAGGAGCATTAATTCCTTCCTTCCTTCATTCATTCACTCACTCACCCTGCCAGTTAGTTATGCAAATAGTGGAGTTTATTGAAGCCTCTGGTCAGTGTTAAAGTAAAATTGATTCGTGTGCTTCAGTTTTTCTAAATGTGTCATTTCGAGGCAATTTGAAAGGCTAGATGCTGTTAAGGAGACCAACGAATGAGGTCTGACCACTATGCAAGCTCCTCAGTCAGCACGCTGAGTCAATGAACCAAAGGAGAAGAGGCCATTTTCCAGCTAGTGAGTTTAATGCAGCTCTCGCCGTCAACAAAACCTGACACTGCAGCTTCTCCAGCCCAATGAAGAGAGACTCAATCAGACAGAAACTTCACTGAGCTTCCATCCCCAGCGTGTCTCTCCAACTGATGAACAATCAATGCTTGAGTTGCAGGCTGGCCTCTATCCACGTACACTGGAGTGCCTGGGCTTTAGACACACCAGTAGAAATCCCCAGGCTTAATGATCTAACTCTCACTGACCTTGATCATTTTAGGCTCTAAGTCCACCCTGGTTGGATCTAATGTTTGGCATTAAATATTCCTATAGGTTATGACCTAGACTTGACAGGTCCGGATGGTGTCCCAAAGTCACATCTGGATAGTTATATTGTTGAAAACTACACAGGTAGTGCTTGTACAACTGTATCAATCACAACAGCCTTCCTGGGTTTTTTTTTTTAAGTGTATTGGCCACTTTATTAGAAACACCTCTCTTTTTGATACGTTTAGAGACTGTAACTCTGTTGCTATAATTGGGGTTAGTCAGTGACACTGTGGAGCTCAAAGCCTCCCACCAACGCCACTGTGCCTGATACATTTGTATTAACACAGCAAATATTAATATGATGTTACTATGTCAAGTTTACATCACTGTAATGCTGAGGATGTTCCACCACCTAAACAATAGCTGGTCAGTGGTGGTCCAGTGGTGGTCTCAATGGCCTGATCAATTGCTTTGCAATAAATGATCTACAGTCAGTAAACCTACAAAGTGCACCAATATGATAGGTTTCCTTGATAAGATGACCAGTGAGTGAAGATAGATGTACCTAATAAACTGGTAACATTGCTGCAGGTGTGCTTTAGACTAAGTTGGAGCTCTTGTTTGCCAAATATGTGTAGAAATCTTTTCAATTAATTATCTTTGCAGCAAAATCACTAAGTGAATGAATTCCAGTACAGAGCATGAATACACTTTAGAAGTGTTAAATGAATGATGGGGAGCTGCCTAATGTGTTGCTTTAAATCCCATGAGAGGGTCTGACCTTGTCTGATGGTGTCCTGAGAAGGTATCTGGATTGGTATGAGATTGATTATGCAGACAAACAAGATGTGAGTATAAAAAAGCAGTCTCAAACTGCCATGACTTTATGGTCATTTTATTCTCTATAAGAATGTGACTTGGGTTTTTTTTGAAGCATGATAGCACGATGCTACTTAGCACAATGCTCAGTACTGGGAACCCAGTTGTTAGGGAGAAGAGAGCTGGACATGAGGGGAACACATATGTTCTAATTGCTAAAAGCCAAGAAGTTTGGCCTCAAATCCATGCATGCATGATGATTAGCTATTTGCCTGTAGGATACAGATCAGCCTGCTAGTGCGCTAAAAGGGATTTTCAGTGGACAAGCTCCAGTGAGAGAATAATTCAGTCTGGGACAAGCTCATGTCTTCTTCTGGAAAACTGCCTGTGGAATCCTGGGTATGAACATATGGTTCGAGGAAAAACTTTTAATTGGTTTTATAACCTTTATATGGACATCAGCTCATTTACAAAAGTGGCTCTTCCGTTGGCATCGCTCCAACAAACCCGGTGTTTGGTGAAATTTTAAATGCACATTGTTTGACACTCAAGGCTGCACTCAAGGGTGTTTTTGCTTTCATTTGATAGGAAGAGCAAGCAAGCGAGGCTAATCGCTAGCTCCATCCAGCATCTGAATGACAGTGCATGTGAAGTCAGATGAGAGTGGTTTGCTTAAGTGGATCCATTACTGATCACGTGGTCCTGTCAGAAGATCAGAGGGTGTTGCCACTGAAACATCCCTCGGCACAAAGGTTATAAAGCTGCACTGCACTAACAGTGTGAGAATCTCTGATATGAGAATCGTGAGAGTAGTCCTCTGGACCAAACAAACACAAACAGGAATTCTGCTCCTAACGCTTGACTTTCTCCCTTTGTGTTTGCAGTAAGTGCAAAAAAAAGCCTGTTATGCAATGAACTGCATTTTTAGATACAGCTTAGTTTCACACAGGCAACTTTCATGACAACTTACTGAACAGGAACCTGCCATCATTAATATTATTTATATATTAATTTATTGCGAATGCCTGGCGGTGGTGTCAGTGATGTACACAGCCGCTGCGGGATCCTATGAGTGGCCACATACATTAGAAATGAGCATGAATAATTAAGCGGGTGACACAGGGGGCTGACTGTAAACGCTTCCACACGGAAGAATCGGCATACCCACAGCGTAACCTTTCAGCCAGGCCATGCAAAATTCAGCACCTTTACCAGCCATGTGGACAAATTCATGGCCACTTCTGCACAACAACTAGCAAATGGAGTTAAAGTGATTGCTTGGTCAAAAAAGCAAATTTGGCAAGTTTTCTTCTTAAGTTGTTTAGTAATCTCAAATCTTTTGCTGTTTCTGATGTTGATGACAACGTTATATAAAAAAGGTACTGCTAAAATGGAGTAACCTAGTGGTTAGGGCATTCGCCCTGCGATCAGGAAGTTGTGGGTTCGATTCCCAAGACTGCTAGGCACCTCGGAGGTACCCTTGAGTAAGGTACCGTTCCCACACACTGCTCCCCGGGTGCCGTGTTCCTGGCTGCCCGCTGCTTCACTTGGTGAATGTGTTAAATGCAGAGGAAGAATTTCGTGCTGTTCACACTGTGTGCTGTGTTCACGTATGACCGAATTATCACTAACATCCTGAATTTTGTCTGTACTTTAGTCTATTTCAGAAAACAGTATAGTATACACTGCCAGAAACTAAATAAGCAAGTCTGATTACTCAATGCAGTTTGGGTGTGTGGTGACAGTACATGTGGTTTGTACAGTGTTAATTATTGGCTGTAAGATTGTTAGCTATGTTAGCCTGTTAGTTCCAGGGCAAAACCAAACAAAACTATCACTTACATTCAGAGTAAGGGGGAAACTATATATGGTTAACTGACCTAACCATAACTTTTACACCTAGTTAAATCTAATATATAATATCTAGTTGCTGTTATGAAGAGAGGAATGATTTGTGTGCGGGTGGGTCATTTTAGTCTAATTCACTTTTGCTATGTCTGTGTGAAGAATAGCTTGCTTTAGTTCATACAAGCTCCCTCTAAAAGGATTATAGTGATGTTATTCTGTAAAACATGAACATTTAACCATGCCAGGAGGTATTCCTTATTACCATGCACTGAAAGAACATGTTGATAATGTGATACAGTACAGCAACAAAGGAGGGAACTCTTCAGTAATTTAAAACCTGAGTCCAGTGTGTTCAGCTGAACTGGCATTTTAGAGAAAGAGGTTATGGCCCCATTAAAGTCCTCAAAGGGATTTGAAGTTTTGAAGTATTCAATGCATCATCCTTAACATAGGGCTAGTTTCAAATGCAAGGATATCTCCTTGCAATAACTTAACTACTTATGAGGGCCCCGAAACCACAAAGCAGTGTCCAGAGTATCCATTATCCAAACCGTTTATCCTTAATCAGAGTTGCAGGGGGTACTGGAGCTTACCCTAGCAGTCATAGCGCAAAATAACGGCCAAGTAACCTGTCAGTTGCAAGACAGACACACAAACACATTCACACCTAGGGGCAATATTGCATCTCCAATCCAACTGACATGCATGTCTTAGGACTGTGGGAGGAAACCAGAGCACTGACTTGTGCAATACTTGTAAGTAGGATTCACCCACATTCATAGCTTAAATTCCACAGCTACAGAGAAAAGTGCTGTGCAATGGTAGTTCCTATGAAATGCTGTGTCAGTGTGTTTATCAGAAATCAGCCAGGGCTGTGTCAGATATGTGAAGCTGAGGGAACACAAGCCGGTCTGTGCTGGAGACACGCTGGCTGCCTGCCATCACAGCCGCTGAGCAATCCGTACCACCCCACTATCGTCATGCTACTGTCCACTTGCTGACAACCACATTGCAAGCTCAAGTATGTGGTGAACGGCCTACAGCAGACTACAGGGCCCTTCAAACAGCTCAGCATTGTGTTTGATGATACAAGCAGGCTGCTAGCACAGGGCCAAATAGCAAGATGCAAGCTTTCATTACTTCTTGGCCTGTGCAAAACCAAAGAGGCAAAGTTCCAAAGACAAATGGATCTTGCCTAATCAGCACTGGAGTGGAAATTTGTGTACATTTCATTTCTCACAAAACTGTTAGCATGTTAACATGCTAATCCATAATGTTAGTATGCTGTTAGCATGTTAGTGTATCGGTAATTAGCATGTTCACAGACACTTTCACCTTGCTGGCATTAAATAGATCACCAAAAAGTACCCCAGTCTTCTGAAATAAAAACTATTAGTTATGTTGTTTTAAATTGTAAAGTGACCATTTGTCGTACGTGAACACACCAGAGCACACAGTGTGAAATTCGTTCTCTGCGTTTAACCCATTCACCAAGTGAAGCAGCAGGCAGACAGAAACACAGCGTCCGGGAAGCAGTGTGTGGGGATGGTACCTTGCTTAAGGGTACCTCAGAGGTGCCACTAGCAGTCCTGGGATTCGAACCCACGACCTTCTGATCACAGGGGCACCTCCCTAACCACCAGGCCACCAGGTGCCACAAAAGTATTGATACTGATAAGAAAAGCAATGCTATTGTTTCAAACCAATTATAAACAGTCCAGATGGGACATCTTTGTTCAAAGAGTTCAGAGATATTTATTGAACCAGAAATGTCCCATGTGCTAAAGAAACACTGGGATGACAGACTTCTCTAGCTCATATTCTGTGAGTTGAAACTCACACTCATCGCCTGGCCGCCTACAGTGGGCAGGCAGCTGCGTGGCGTTGGCGCAGGACCGCCTACATGACGCCGTCAGTCTGCAGAGAGCACACTGGTAATCAGCGGAAGTGGGAGGTGAAGAGACGGAGCTGGTGTTTACATGTCTTAGAGCAGCTTTTCTCACATCTTACATGGCACCTGCTTTAAAATGCTTAACTGTATTGAGCATCAGCTCACGTCATTTATATTCATTAGCTATTTGGCTAATGATAGTCTTCTTTCTTGTTGTTTCTATGGTTTGGGGTGGGAAAAGATGTGTTTTCTTCATCATCATTATCATCATCATCATAATCTTCTTGCTCATGTTCCCCCTGTTCCCTCTCCTCGGTTTTTCCCCATCTCTCATGTTGGCTGGGGCCTTGTTGCCATGGCATCCCGGGAGACAGCTGAGCGCCTTCACACAGCCCTCGTGATTAGGACTTTTTTCACCTCTCCAGATAGAAGTGTGGGTGATGCTGTGGCCTCTAGATGTCCTGAAGCTTGAGAACCACTTACCCAGCAAAAAATCGAAGTTACTATCGACCAAGGCCATGTTTGGTGTCCGAAGTTTGCTTCTTTAGTTTAACACGGTAGCTAACGTACCAGAGCTAATGAAGTTAACAAGATATGGGAGACTATAGCTGCATAATAGCACTGAGCAAACTGCATACCTGAACCAGCACATATTTACCTCAAACTGCATCTGTCAGTCGTCTCACTTACTAATGTGGTTCCTCACAGCATATAACAAACTGTTAACTATATATATGGGGCAGCTGGTGGCCTAAGGGTTAGGGAGTTCCCCATGTGATCAGAAGGCTGTAGGTTTGAATCCCAGGACTGCTAGTGGCACCACTGAGGTACCATCCCCACACACTGCTCCCCGCCCTGTCTTGTCCATATCTAATGCTATAGTTTTGCATATAAACGATCACCCAGATGGCAACCCCTGCTGAGATGAAGCCAGTAAACCTCTCAAGTTCTTAGATGTGCTCAGACTGCAAACTCTGGCAGGAGGAGAGACTCCGAATGTTTCTGAGCTTTTGTCACCCCGGGGGGTCTGCTCATCTTAAGCGAAGAGGATGAGTTGTTTTCAATGGCCTGTAAAATGGTAAAATGACTTGTATAAAGAGGCCCTCATAAGTTTAGTGGTGCCTCTTTGAAAGCCACAGTTATTCCCACTTTATTGCAAACATATGTAACATCTTCGAGTGAATCAAGAGAGGACCACAACTCAGAAATAGTGTTTCTGTGGTCAGAAACTGACCACTCATTTAAAACAAGAGAATGGCTAACATAAAATGTGCATGACATCACATGATCATGTCCTCAGAGGGCAGGCAAGTCAATAACATGCTTTTGAAGATATATGAGATTATATGATATGAGCTTATTGATTTGTATTCAATAAAATAATAATAAACCCATACTGATGAGTCAAGTGACAAACACGGCAGGTTAAATAGCAACAGCAGCCTGTTGGTCTTAAAGAGTTTCCACATAAACTTTGGCATCAGCATTGTAGTACAGAATTAGTCCAAACCGCTTATAATAAGCCTTGTCCTGGATTCTGTACAATTGTCAAGCTTTTAAAAACTGAAAACTGGCAGTTAATCTTTTATTTGTTAGGAACAGAGCTCAGTAATAAACTCATTACTGTGTTTCTGTGGGTGTGTACTGCTCCACTTTATCCTGTTAGATCATTTACAGAACTGACTTGAACACACAGCACCCTTAAAAGCTGTAACAACAATGTTCCAATCACCAAAACCAGTGACTTGCAGCAAGCCCTCTAACATAAACTACTAGAGTCTCTCTCTCTCTCTTTCTCT
Organism: Brycinus macrolepidotus; assembly: GCA_037974445.1. Taxonomy (NCBI): domain Eukaryota; kingdom Metazoa; phylum Chordata; class Actinopteri; order Characiformes; family Alestidae; genus Brycinus; species Brycinus macrolepidotus. Next base: position 42,017,866 of record JBBPCZ010000001.1, on the reverse strand, counting down.
CTCTCTCTGTCTTTCTCTCTCTCTCTCTCTCTCTCTGTCACTCTCTCTCTCTCTCACCTCACAGTCGTACAGCAGGTGCAGCTGTCCATCGATCCACTCTTCGATATCCAGTCTCCTCTGAAGGTCTTTGCGGTTGTATTTGACGGTCAATTTGCCCAATTTGCGATGGGGGGGCTCCTCCTCTTTGGTCTGAAACATCACCCTGGACTGGGTGCCTGGTTCCGACGCCATGCCTGCCACGGCCACACACACACCGGCCACGCACACACCACCGAGAGAAGTCGGGGAGCCGTGTCTCTCTGTCTCTCTGTCTCTCTCTGCCTCTGTGTCTTACTCTCTGTCTCAGCCTCTCTTTCTCTCTCTCTCCCTGCCTCTCTCGTTCTCTTCTCTCCCTCAATTGCTCTTTCCAACAGTTCCCTGAGCTTGCTCTTTATTACAGCTCCCCTTCCCTCTCTCTCTCTCTCTCCCTCTCTCTCCCTCTCTCTCTCTCCCTCTCTCTCTCTCTCTCTCTCTCTCTCTCCCTCTCTCTCTCTCTCTCTCTCTCTCTCTCTCTCTCTCTCTCTCCCTCTCTCTCTCTCTCTCTCTCCCTCTCTCTCTCTCTCTCTCTCCAACTTGCTCGCTCACCGCCTGCTCCCTGTGGAGGACTGTAATGAAAGACGTTTTTTTGTGTGGATGTGTCTTTGTGTGTGTGTGTGTGTGTGTGTGTATTAGTCTTCTTTCCCAGGGTGTTTCAGGAGGTTGAGTGAGCATAGGTCACACTGAGACTGATAAGGTGTGAAGTTTAAGATGACTGACAGAGGGTAGGATCATTCTGGCGTTAAAGCCGTTTATCCCCATTAACACTGAGGACCGTGTCATTTTAGACCATATCCTACATATTATAAATTACAGGGATGTGATGGTGTGAAGATTTCCTGCACCGATATCAGCGACCAGAATTACTGCACTGAAAAAACTTCTCCACTTTTAACATAATGCAAGGTTATATTGTATTATGTTAAAAGACCTTTATTGAACCTCCTTTAGTTCTTGAAAATGCCCCCCCTCCCCACCAAAAAAAAAACTAACATATTGTAAGTCGCTTTGAAAAAAAGCATCTACTAAATGAATGTAATATAATCATGTTTTGCAGGGAGATTGGAGCGGTAGGGTGTCCACTTATTAAAAAGATGGTAATTGTTATGCAATAATCATGCAGTTACTGTAAATATTATTATTGATTGTTTTTAATATTGCGGTGTATTGTTAAAACCAGAAACCGTTCCCACCCTAATCTGCAAAGGGCCTAATAGAGGAGAAATAGAGGCGAAAACACTGCATGTTGCTCTAATATCCGCTTACTCTGCGTGCCCACAGAGCACTGGGGATTCGGTATTAGCTTAGAGGTTTTGTCCAATTTTCAAGGCTAATGGTGTTTTTATACAGGTTTAATATCCTGTGCCGGGAAGCAGTTGAGAGTAATGGATCAGGCCTTGCCTTGCTTTGATTAAATAGTGAAGGGAGAAGAGCAATACACTGCACCTCCAAATCAGCCCCACTTACAGGATGTGTTCAGCTAGTCTGTCAGTCATCATTTACATAAACCACCTGCAAACCGCTGGCACTAATAACTGCAGGCAAAGTCTACATTAGCCAATTTAATATTCCAGAAAAGCATAGAGATTGATGGTGTGTGGAGAGTAAGCCCTGCCCAGAGGAAACTGGAATATGTTTCACAAACAAACAAAATAACCCGTGACCCTAGTGTGGATTATGCTGTTTCCGAAAATGAAAAAATGAACAAACAAAACATTAGGGATCTAGATACAGAGTCATAATACTGGAACTGGACAGATGTTTAGATCTGAGCAATATTTCAAAAGAATATTTGATGAGATATTTATTGTACCCTGCACGAGTCCCCAGGCCGTTAAAGGGTAGACATACAGACAAACACAGTCACATACACACTCACACCTAAGGGGAATTTCACATCTCTAAATAGTCTGACATGCATGTCTTTGGACTGTGGGAGGAAACCGGAGTGCCTGGCGGAAACCCACACAGACACGGAGAGAACGTGCGAACTCCACACAGAAAGGGTCCTTGGCCATCCGGGCCAGGAATGTAACCCAGGCGCTTCTTGCAGTGAGGATGTCCCAATACTTTTGTCCATATAGTGTTTGTACATAAAAATAGAGATATCAGCATTGGCCTTTTCCTAAATCGGTGCATTCGCAAAAATCATTCTTTAACCGAACTCAAGTCAGTTATGGAAAGTGTTTTCACACAATAAGAATCACACTTTTTCAATTTTCAATCTGAAATCTTTTCCATTCCATATTTCCCACTGGCTCCCGGCCCCATCGATTTGCATATTGGGCATGTTGCTTTTCCCTTTGATTTACTAACAATTTCTGGGTTTTCTTTTTATCCTAGGCTACCTGACTTAATTTAATGAAACTGCCAACTGTCCTTTTAAACTCGGCCCATGAAGGTTCATTTAAGTTTGCGTACTGCTCTTGATAACTTATGCTAGTTCAATTAATCTAAAACGGTCCTGCCTTGTCGCCTTACAGGCAATAATAAAAGGGAACATGTAAGCATATGCTAAAAGGGATGGTAAGGGCAAAGATATCCCAGAGACGGTTATCAAAATGACAAGAAAGACACACCTAGTATGCAAACTGATAGGATCAGGAGCCAATGGAAAAGGTGTGTGATTTAATCAGCAAGGTTGCTACCGATACTTTATTTGACTCAGTTGACTTTGACTGAATTACCTACATCAGTGAACCAACACTAAAACTTTAAGTACATTATAAAAATGGGGTAATTCACTTACTATCAACTTGATTTACATGGGAGTCGGTTCTTTTTGTGTGTGTGTGATATCATTGTCACCCCTTTGGTACTATATGGATTTCCACAACAGTTGGTGCAGACTTGAAAAGCTCTACAGTCCAGCCATGTTTATTTATGTATTATTATTTATTTTTATTTAGAGACAGTCTTACCACGTGAGCATTTGATAAAGTGGACATGAGGTCTGACCTTAAGTGCCCTACACTTCCTAAACTGTACACAGGAACACATTAAGCTAATGACATGTAAAAAAAACAAACAAACAAAAAAAACATTCTACCATCATTTAGATTCATTAAGTCTTGATCATAAGCTGCATCTTCTATGTGAGTCAAAAGTCTGTGGACACCATGTCTTTTTTGCCATTTTCTCATTGTTTTCAATTAAGCAATGGAAAATATAGGGTTATGGTTAGGATTAGGGGTTTGTTCAATTAAAAGAGCCCTTTCATGATATTGGTGGGAAGCGCAGATCTTCCTTGGTATGTAGAAAAGTTTCATGAATAATGATTTGACATTTTTCTTTTGTTAAACGCATGTATAGAAAGTCTTTGCTCCATAAACAACTGAAAGGTTTGATTGCTCATATCACAAGGTGGTGATAACATGGGCAGAGTTTGGCATTTCAAGATGAATATTACTGGCACAAATATTTATGTATGATATTACATAGCCTTGAACCCATCAATGTGCATTTCGCAAACTGAAGATTTGTGGTGCATATGTTCTCTGAGCATGCAGGAGCACAAATCCGAAGAAACCAGACAGCTAGCAATGAGTTTTTATCCTTGGATTTTTCATTTTTAGTAACACAGAACTGTACTTTTAACAAAATGATGGAAATCTAATCACAACTGATGTCTTGAATGAAAGTATAAATATGACACCATCATATAATCAAACAATAAGATGGGAATTCATAGACATTCATTCAAGATACAAAAGTTCTTCCCTTCATACCACTCAGAACAAGTTCTGTAGCGTTTTCCTTATCATAAATACATTTAGTTGTTGGACACGAATGGGTTAATATGCGAAGTTACTGCAAAAGCCAACAACAAAAAAAAGATCATTTGTATTACAGCCATTTCTGAAAAGCTGGTTGTCCCCAAACTTTTGACCAACTTTGTAGGCCTGTGGTACGCGATCAGGAGATCACACATCACGTCAAGCTGTATGAATAGAATTGTGGTGCACCCACATGCCAGTCGCTTTACAATAAGAAACACGGGCATGGACAAGGCCCACAACTCGACCATCGAGCTTGCAAAGATCCGATTACGATAACAACAATGGCTCCCTCATTTTTCTTTTGTTTTGGCAGGGCATATCAGTCCGCTGGTTCACCCGCTGATGCGCCGTCTGTTACAAAGCCTGAATTATTGAGCACTGTGGCAGCTCAGCTTTCACAGCCAACAAATTCATTCAGTCCAGCTCCGGATCAGCTCCAGGTATTGCCCCAGCAGCAGTAGAGTACAGCTTCAGGATCAGTTCATTTTCAAATGATATGAGATGACATACTAGTTCTCTATATAAAAGTTCATACAAGAGAATGATCCATATGTTAACATATGCTTGAATACACAGATGCGTGCTGCCAAGAGTTGCACAGTACATCACTCAGTCACTATCATGATACTGGTCTTTACAATACCAGTATCACAAAAGACTAAAATATGCAAATAACCCACCTCTAACCAATCACAATGCTTCTTTACTATGCTCTGTGAGCCTGTTGACCACTCATAATTCCGGCTGAGGGCTTCTGTTGTTGTTTTGAGGATTCAGGGTATCCATGTAATCCGACAGAAGTGAATTATATCGGATGAATGTCAGTTCATTATTTGTAATTTATATTGTAATTATATCTCAAAAAAACATGTAATATGTGTTAGTGTCCATCCATTCATTATCTGAGCTGCTTATCCTTAACATGAGTGGTGCTGGAACTTATCCCAGTGGTCATAGAGTGAAAGGCAGAGAAACACAGAGACACACAGAGAAGCCCAATCACAATTTATCATCTCCAGTTCACCCAAGTAAGATGTCTTTGGACTGTGGGAAGACACCGGAGCACATGGAGGAAACCCACACAGACACAGGGAGACCCCAAAAAAAGGACCCTCATCCTGAGTGGAGAATCATACCCAGAACCTTGCTGTGAGGCAATAGTGTTACCCCATGCTTCACTGTGTTAATGTAATATCATACAGTTCTGATCTACATTCGGCTGTACACCTACACATATTTTGAATTATATGGGATTTATGTTTTCAATCAACATATTTTTTCATATAAAATTGAAACATAAATTGCATTTGTTAACTTGCATTGTCCCAGGAATTACTAAATACTACTGCTACCACTACTACTACTACTACTGCTACCACTACTACTACTACTACTGCTACCACTACTACTACTACTGCTACCACTACTACTACTACTACTGCTACCACTACTACTACTACTGCTATCACTACTACTACTACTTATAATAATAATAATAATAACAATAATAATAATAATAATAATAACAATAATAATAATAATAATGGAACATCAGGCATATATTTAGACAACGCTTATTTGACTTATTTGTCATGATATCTAAATACATAAAAAAAAGTTCATACATAACATATTCATATATTATATTTAGAATTCCTTATGTTGAGAAAAGCTCTGCTGTTGTAATTTTTACTTAATTCACTCTGTTCATTTATACCACTGTAGTATTATTAACTGTAGTATTAACACTAGGATTCGGTTAAGAATATTCGGTATATTTTATAACTGGTCGTTATTTATCTTTGGTCACATTTGTGGCTCCCTTAAGGGAGTTTTGGCCTCTGTAGCTGGCAAATACAAATTAGAGCCCCTGACACACAGTATTTTTTAAGGCCAGGACAAGACAGTCGTGGTAAAGAGATGAAAAAGACTCATCCTGACGAAAGCAAAAAACAGAGGCGTATTCTTTTTTCATGCAAAAGTACAATAAGTCTGTAGCCACAGTGATGATTCAGAGAAAACCCAGCTCTGCAATCCATTATGTGACAACGCTGCTGAAATGGACAGGTAGTTTTGTGTGTGTGAGTTTCTGTGTGTGTGTGTGTGTGTGTGTGTGTGTATGTGCATGTATTAAGTCACCATCAGAGAGTCGTGACAGTGACTCATATTTTGACTAGTGAACTTGGTCAACTGGTCATAAGTAAAATCTAAGAAATGAACCTCATCACACAGCACCTCTAGCATTTTTCAGGCTCAAATTACAGTGAAGTACTTCAATGTATTACTGCCACCTTGTGGCCACACGCAGAATCAAATACTGATCCACATCATAATCTCTCTCTGTCTCTCTCTCTCTCTCTCTCTCTCTCTCTCTCTCTCTCTCTGTATATCTCTCTCTTTCTATCTCT
>JBBPCZ010000001.1:41950616-41990222 GCA_037974445.1 Brycinus macrolepidotus | reverse complement strand
CTTGACTGGCCCGCACAGAGCCCTGACCTCAACCCCATCCAACACCTTTGGGATGAACTGGAACAGAGATTGCGAACCAGGCCTTCTAATCCAACATCAGTGCCTAACCTCAGAAATGCTCCACAGAATGAATGGGCACAAATTCCAACAGAAACACTCCAGAATCTTGTGGAAAGCCTTCAAAGAAGAGTGGAAGCTGTTATAGCTGTAAAGGAGGGGACCAACTCCGTATTAAAATCTATGTATTTGAATGCAATGTCATTAAAGTTCCTGTAGGTGTAATGGTCAGGCATCCCAAAACTTTTGTCCATATAGAGTATGCTTGATAAGGGCAGGCATTACAGGACTGATAACATTTGTTTACTTTACAAAGGAAAACATGCCACTAGAACTTTGGTCAGGACTGGACGACCATTTGCACGTCGGTTGGTTAAAGGTCTGATTTAGGAGAAGCATGTTCCAGCATCACACTCCTTCTTACATGCATACCTAATCTCCATCTCTTACTTAGGCCACACCTTACAAACGTCATTTGTCTATGAGGTTCCAGTGAGGTCTGCATGTTGAGGAACGTAAACAAGCCTTTTATAGCTTCACAGTGTTTACGGCTTCCACTGAGTCGTGGCAGATGGTTGTTTCGTCCATAGGATGGAATTTGTCTTGTGCGTCCTATGCGATGTTGGTCGAACACCTCATAGCTTATGAGGGCAGGGCTGACTGATGTTTTATTTGCTCTAAGATTAACCCTTTAATACAGCCTCTAATTCCATTCCCTGATCTTAATTGTGGTTAAGTATTGTGGCACTGTTGTTTAAGACAAACCTGTATTTTTCTGTCATTCTGTGCAAAGTGGCACAAGCCGGCCTGCCCAGTAGCATAATGTTGCTGTCACATTGAAACATAGCATGGTTTTTATACCGTTTGAAAACAGCAGCTTCCCTTTTTATCATGTGAACATTTCATGGCAAGTGAGCCATCAGAAATGGTCCAGAATTATGTAATTAAAGTTACTGGAATAAAATTTAGAGCTCTCGCTATCGATTATAAAGATAATCCAGTCATCTAGAGATTATTTTAACGATTAACTGAATAGTCATATAAACAGGATTTATAACATTGAATTTGACTTCTTATTCAAAATGTGTAACTTCAAACAGTGGTGCAGTACTGAAGTATTCCGGTGTGGGTTTCCTCTCTTTCAGTGATGCACACAGAAGCTACTTATAGCACCACCTTGTGGAGAATATTCAAAGTGTGAATACTTTGAACATACATGCTAATGATGTGCGAACACCATTTTTATTGTTAAGATTGCAAAGCAAATAACTTTTTTTTTTAAAATAAGTAATCTGCTATAGTTGATTAATCCTGACTGCCCTAATCTTATCACATTCACTTTTATACCTTTTGTCTTTTCTGTGCAAATCTACCCTTTTTGGTAGATACAAGGTGCTACATTATAATGTATATGAACACTATTAAGTGGCAGGAACATTAAATCATTTTGTACAAATGCAGAATCCATGCTTTGGAATGCTCTTTTGTAGACCAATACTTTTGCATTTACCAGATTCGTCCAAATAGTTTTTTAATTGTAGTTATTTTTAGGAATGTACTTTTTTTTTTTATCAGAATCATATCAGTATCAGGTAATTGCTTTAAAAAAATAAGCATTGCCGTCTGATGATTAAATGTGACTGATATTTCAAACCAGTAGCTGTGTTATTGTACCCTGAAAAAGAAGTTCATTTAGACAGTGCTGGGGCTACTGTGCCATAATATCTGTACTGTGCATTTTACTGCATTTGGAAACATACAGTAATACATGTTATATTTCCCTGTAATGTTCGATAAGGTGGAAACAGTCCCAGTTTCTGTAAAATGTCTTATGTGTCCGCATGGTAGATATGTATGTAAAGTTTCAGGTATCGACGTCGGTTCACAGTTCCCTCACTGGTGCGTCCCTAGTCGTTTTGTCTTTTCTCATGGGTTTAATAGAGGCAGAATAGAGTTTGCAGAGCTGGCGTAATTGGACCCAGAGGTTGTTTTATATACAGACCCTGTCTTTTACACTGACTTTGTCTGCCTTAAACATCCCCTGTGGACCCGCACTGCATGTCTGAGGTAGTGTTTCACTGCCAGAGCTTAACTGCCAAAAATGCAGAAGTAAAACATGCTGAGGAGTTGTTGTCCGAGTTCAAGGGCAGATCCCGCCATGATAAGAAAGAGATGACTTTGATAACTGAAATGAAGTTGAAGTGACAACAATTTTTAGAGCATAAAACGTTGGTATGTTTGGTATGTGTTTGGTATGTTTGGTATGGTAGCATCCTCCCAACAGGATTCAGTCACTGATGGCACTAAATGGACAATTCTTCATCATAAACTGAATGAAAGTGAATGTTCATATGAAAAACTTCACATTACTGTGTCCCCTCCTGGTCAGCTTGACTATTTTTGTGGGACTTTTTTTTTTTTTTTTTTTTTAAATTGGGGCCCTCTCAGACTGTTAGAGAAACAAAAAAGAGGCTAAAATGCCTCTGCCATGCTGGGGTGAGTTCAAGGTCAGTTTTTACTGAGGAGATTGCATGCGTGGAGTGCCTAGTGATTATGTAAGGTGTATTTTAATACTCCTCAGGATCAGCTATGCTGGAAAGAGCTAATAAGTCTGGGGCGATTTTGAGTCAGTGTGTGGGCTCTTGATCTGACTCAGGAAATGATTATTAACCAATTAGAGTGTGGGGGGGGCAGGATGTACGTGCGCCTTGTCGACACTGTACTGCTGTTTATTGCTGCGGCTTTGTGGGTGTTCAAACAGAAAGAAGTCTTATCAGAGCATCTCCGCAAATCGTTCGGTTACGATTATTGGTTTCATTTGGTTGGCACAAAAATGTTTTGGGCGGAGTTGGGGAAACGCTGAGGTGGGCCATGTAATGATATTAAGATTGCACTGATGCTTTTAAGTTATAGATAGAGTTTTAAGTTAAGATAATATGTCAAAAATGAATACTTTCTTCAGAGCTCTAACTATAAACTATACAGACTGGCTTGGCTTTGAAAAAGTACTTCAAACCAAAGGACGGCATTCGTTTGCAAAATAGTGCTCTTATACAGCTGTTCAAGTGCGCTACCAAAACACACACAAAGCTCCCCGATGCACAGTTTGATCACTGATAGTGTTTTCCATGAAAGACTGCAAATGGAAGAACGAGAGACAAATCTGCAGTAGAATTTAAAATTAAATATCATGTTTAAAAATTTTTTAAAAATGGCCAGTGTCATAGTGTCACAATAAGCTTTTTTTTTTTTTTTTTTTTTTTTTTTTTTTTTTAAAGCATATTGTAGGTAAAGGTGGATAATAGGACTGTATTTATCATTATCTAGGTAAACTGCATTAGAGTACTGTGTGCTTTTCTGAGCATATGGTGGGTATCAGCAGTCAATATTTCATCCATCTATTCAGCTATCAGCCAATATTTCATTACAGAGAGAGACATAATTAATCCTGTTTTGGGTTCAGTGCAGTGTATTACATTAAGTGTTGAATAAAAATCATTGTACTCATAGTGTTTGATAGTATTTTGTAAACGTTGCAGTACTGGCTCCTTTTCTGTTCCAAGTTGTTAGGGGTGTAACAATTCATCGGGAAAGCATGCAAAAATGGGGCGCATCTTTAAATGAGCTTTCTGTAAATCATTATATCCAACTCAGCTGCGTTGTTTGAACACCGCAGTTTGCAGAAAAACAGCACCAATCAACAGCTCAGTCCAGCATGTTCATGTCATGCACCAGACTCCACCTCGCTCCCAGCTCTAGTTTCATATGTAGATCGTGGCTGAATACAGTCATCATTCTTCTTCATTCATATTTTGTGAACCCAGTATTGTGAGTTGTGTGCACCAAGTGTATTGATACACCCCTACTCATTGTGTGAGGTATGTCCTGAAGTATTGTGATGTGAGATTCTTACCGCACCATGAACCATAAACAACTGCATGGTTCATAAATGCAAATACAGACCAATTTTAGAGTGCCGTAAATAATAATAACCGGTGGAAAGTGAATAATAACCAGTGGAAAGGAAACAGTAATCAAAGCCGATTGAATATGCCGTCATCGTATGTTATTCATTTATTTGTGCTTTTTGTAGTTTCCCAAATTTTTCCCCAATTTATGTGTGTCCATTTAATCTTATCCACCCAGGCCAGGCAATTACGCTCCCTTAGAGTCACGGCCGTGGATGGCTGTGGCATGACTGGGGATCAATTTATTTTTTTATTTTTTTATTTTTTTATTATTATTATTATTTTCTTATTTTTTTATTTTTATTTTTAATCCCCACCCCCCTTTTTTGTTGGCTCCAGTATCCAGATTATTTAACATTGAAAAATAAAACAGTCACTATTCTCAGTATTTACTGAACTACAGTTTTGCTGTTTGCCTTTTGATCATTACAATTTGTTTGTAACCCTTAAAAACTAAGTATAATGATGCAGCCATGTATTGTAAAAATGACTTCACGTATCATGCACTCAGCTTCATCGCCCAGATCGGCTCGGGTTTGTCGGCTGGTTTTGAACTTCAGGCCCCTTCTGAAAGCGAGTAATTAATGTTTGTGCATTAGGCTGTTTGTTTTCTGTAGATCCGCAAGCCGCGGAAACTCAGATGTGGTTTGTGGCCTGCATAACACCAGTGCTGTGGGAGCCGTGCTGGGAGTTTGTGAGAGTGTGTCTGTGTGTGTTGTTTGGTGTGAGTGATTGCGTTTTGTCGTCTCCCTGCTGTGGTAGGATAAATGGCGCTCTTCCACAGGAAAAATGTGGGAAAACGGGCACTCCCCTTGCTTTGCGTATGGGGAGTTTTCTCTTTAAAGGGGGAGGAGGGCAAAGAGGGTAAGAAGGAGGTCAGCCAAGACAAACATGCACCGTGCTGCTGAAATAATAAAGCCTCTGTCTTAGGCAGGGCACCTCTGGACCCTGCTCTGAGCTGTCTGTGCCCGCTTCATCAGTATTACTGAGTAGCACGCCTAGCTGCAGCACTTTTGTAGAGGTTTCTCACTGACCGTGGTCCCCCGAGGCCTATGGAGTAATCCACCGGTCCCATGGGTCCACTTGTGTGGACAGGGTATGCGGCATTGGGGTCAAGCGTGGCCTCGTTGTGTCCGGAAGAATGAGGAGCCTGGTTGGAGAGGCTAATTTTAGAGCTGCTTGAGCACCAGGTCTGCCTGAAGTGCTTAATTGAGGAAGTAGTTGTTACTCTTCCTTATAGAGTGAGAGCAACTACGCCAGTAAAGGGTTAAATATGTGTCTGCTGAAGCTGCAGCCTTCTTTGGGTGTATTAAAAGTTAGTAATACTTCAGGCTTTGTGTGTGCACTGGGTGGTAAGCAGGATCAGAATTTTAGAGAAGTCTGTTTTGGGGTGGAGTGACTTCTCATAAGGAGCCAACTGCCGAATGTGTATTTCAACAGCTACTTATTAGGCCTGTGCTAGTCATTGCTTGCATTTTTACTCATCCATGTTTCTATATCTTTCCCTTTCATTTGTTCATCTCCCTTCCTACTGTTCTTCCTCAAGCCATAACTGGTCCATAAACTGACTTAACTTCTGTAAAAGTGTTATTTACCCTTTTGTTCAAATTTTACACAAAAGTGATAGTTTCAGTTTTTGCTGTTAATGACCTTGTTTTAATTTATACAAATTTAAATTTACCTCTGTTTTTTGCTTCTCGGTCCTCTGATTACTTAAAACACGTGTTTGTACTCATCGTGAAAATTCACGCAATTTAAAGGCCAGACGGTGTTTTCAAATCATGTAAAAAAAATTACAAAGAAACATGCAATCCCATGCTTATTTTAATAGAATTTTTAATTGATTGCTGATGTAGCCAAAAATGAAGCCTAAACCGAGCAGCTTCATCAGCATGCTGTACGATGCATGCCATGTACTCAGGCTGTCGTAGAAGACAAAGATCTTTTGAATAGGGAGAGACCTATAAATCTGAAACTGAAAGCCACATTAACGTTTCTAAGACATCTTTGAAATCCCTGTTAAAAGTGGACAAAAATGAAGTAGGTTATAGTAGGTGCATTTGGCTTAAACAAACTGTTGGATTTCTATGTCTATAGTATGTACACCATGAGAAGTCAAAGTCACTCTGAGGAGTGTAGTGTCTTGTTCAAAGCTGAACAAACAATGGCACTTCTCTTTCTTTGGGAAAACCTTTGCTGTTCTGAGGTCAGCTGAGAACCAGTCACATCACTGCTGGTTGGGTAGTCTTGGGGTGCTGTCTTTTCTGCACAGTAGGCTACTGCATTATCAGAACTTTGTTGAATCTCATGATTATGTGACGTTAACCCTCTGGAACCTCCGAGGTCCAGGCCTTCGTGTCCGCATGCAAGTGATTCTCTGATTCCAGTCGTCCGGGAATCAAGTGTCAACTCTAAACTTTGGATTCAATTCCACACAGAAACATTTTAAGTTTGTTCACACTCATGCGCTGTGTGAGATGCTCTGCTAGCCAGTGTCTAGACAGCGCTATATTAAAAATATGTGTTTCCATTAGACATGGTTTGGTTCTGTTTTACTTTGGACAAAATGGAAAAACAAAATGTACAATTTGCAAAAATAAAACAGGCTTACACCGATACAGTTTACCTGGCGCTCATAAGTTAACATCGAGCTAGCAGGTCTTCCCTTGCTCAGTGGTAGCACATTAAAAAAGGTAGGGTGTTTATTTAATATTTCTTTTTTTTTTTTTTTTTTTTTTTGAGATGACTGCCTTTATTTAGTATTTGGAAATTTTTTGGGTTTTTTTTCCTTGTCCCATTCCACCAGCATCAGCAGGCATTTAAGGACAGTGACTGTTGCTATATGAAAAATGTAAAAAACAAACAAACTGCAACACTTTCCGTGCAGCCATTGAAGCTAAACGAGCAGAGATGTCAGAGCACGCATGTGGGAGCACTTTAAATGAAGTGTCCAAAGCCTGTTAAATGCTCTTCATTCTGGCCCTAGAATTGACCCCTGAAATCAGGTCTATTGATTCTAGTCACATGGAATTGAAGTCAGCCTCAGAATTCCTGAAAACAGCGTTAGTGTTGGGAATGCGCGATAATAATCAGCCGGGATTGGAATCGGGAAGTATTTGCTCCTCACATGCGGTCAAGAGTCCTTTTTTCAGTCTGTGCTTGTATTAGTGTAAAGTGGTCGTTTGTCACACGTGAACACACCACAGCACAGCACACAGTGTGAACAGTGTGAAATTCTTTCTGTGCATTTAACCCATTCACCAAGTGAAGCAGCGGGCAGCCAGGAACACAGTGTGTGGGGACGGTACCTTGCTCAAGGGTACCTCAGTGGTGCCACTAGCAGTCCTAGGATTTGAACCCATGACCTTCTAATTGCAGGGACAACTCCCGAACCATCAGGCCACCAGCTGCCCAATTAGGCCCAGAAGCCTGTGTGTTTCATATGTCTGCTTTCATTTAGCCTGCGATGTGTAAGCTTGAGGTAAACAGCATGGTGTTTGTGCTGCTTATTGTTTTCTGAAAGTTCTTTGGCTGTAAAGAAATCAAAATGTAAATGTAAAATGTGCAGTGCTTAATTTATGATCAGTGAAGTGTGTGTTTTGGTGTGTATCAAGGAACGTTTTGACTTTCGATCATGTGGGCGTGGGAATTCGAGACTTCCATTGAGGATACAGCAGAGCGAAGGATTCCCTTAGGCTCAGTCTTTAGACGTTTCTCAATCACTCAGTTCATTTTGATTTAAACCGCATTGCCTCTAGAGCAGTGGTTCTCAAACTTTTGACACCTCATACATATCAAAGGATTTGGCTCTCCACGTACCACCATTATGACCGATAACAAAATACAGTAGTGTAGGCCAACTCTATTCAGCCATGCACAGTTCACACAGGCAGATTTATTCCAAATAAAATTTTATTTATCGACTGTTGTCAGCCATTGCTGTACAAAGGAGTAAAACAAGGACTGGCACTTAAACTCTTCCACGTAACTCTCATACAATGCAAGGGGCAGACACACACACACACACACACACACACACACACACACACACACACACACACACACACACACACACAGTTAGAACATTAAGAGTAGCAACTGTTATTCCTTCATTCATGTTTCTTTCAGAGCATTGAGAAAGAAAATGTATCATTATTTTGCCATCACAGTTGTATTGTGTTACTGAAACAAACCATAGCCTATTTTAAATCCCACTTCAGTGATGAATAGAGTCTTTTAGCTTGTAGTAGTTTGAAAATACTAAGTATTAAAATAATTTTATTTTGTTTTTTAAAAATATTTCAGAGATGCCTCCACACACCACTGGAGGGAGCACCCTGGATCACCATATATTGAGAATTGATGCTTTAGAACACAAATTAAATTATATTCCCTGTCAGAACCTCTTCATGTGTGTTGACCAAGAATAAATTTAAGAGATTCTCATGTGGTCACGGTGATGTCACTTCCTTCCTCCGCAGCTCTTCCTGACCCACAACAACAAAATATTGCAACATGCTTATTATGTTGAGTAACTCTCATTCCTTTCACAGTGTGCTGGGACGTCATGTTTTTCTCACAATCATAGGTCTGGTTTAAAGCTCTGCGTAGCAGATGGACGGCTCTCTTAGGAATTCTCCATTTGCAAAATTCTCCGATTTATTAATGTTTTTCTCATCTGACGCTTCAAGTCTCATTTTCCTTAAGCACACCAGGATCAGGTGATCCATGTTGGTATAGGAGCTCCTCAAATGTCTGTATAGTCCAGCTGTTTGCCTCAACTGAGGCTAATAAACTGCTTCAACCAGCAGTTCTCATGGATCTTCTGAGAACTGTTGCTTAACATGGTGTTTTACTGAAGTAACCATAGATCCCATGTGAGGAAAGCGCTTGTTCCCCTCTGACCTGCTGCGAGATTACAGAAAACATCACCACCTACAGAGCAGCATGCGGAAGATTGTAAACAGAAGAGATGATTGCCCGTTCCATCTGTCTCCAATTAGAGTGAAGGACCTAAATATCCCATGTGTTGGTGGTGATGCTGGGGGTGGGGGGTGGGGGTGCCAGCCATTTCACGGGTCAGATTTCGGTTAGCGCGTTTTATCAGCTGTGGGAACAAATGCTCTCCAGTTGTGTTTGACTCTTTGCCTGGTGGGAAATTACACATCTGTGTTAGTCTGTGTGGTATTTTCTTAATCTTGGCCTCTTGTGGCAGCAATAACAGTAAAAGACAGATAGGAAAAGGTTGTATTTTTTGGCAGGATTGAAAATGCTGACAGTTAGACATTCTGTCTGGCAACTCCCAAAGCAGTCTGTTATGTCTTTTGCGACTTTGATTGTTAATATCAATTATTAGGTCAGATTGACAATTTGTCAATTACTAAATAGTCTGGATATTTCTGAGGATTTTTTTTTGGTTAGAGACAGTAATAAATGTTGTAATGTATTGGGACGACTGCTTTATAATGGGGATGCACTGAGGCTGATCTGATGGCAATATGCAATAATTAAAGCTGTTTTCCGTAGGGCTTGACTGTCATATCAATTGGCTGACATTAGCAACCTGAGGTATGATCCTTTTTTGACCATGGCTTTGACAAGATGTTTAAAAAAGTTTTTAGTCTCACACTAAAACACACTAGCTTATTAGTCTCACACAAAAAAAAAACAGAGAGAAATATACATTTAATGATAATTGATTTGGCGAAATTAGGCCTGTCACAGTTTATTGCATAATTGCATTCATTTGGCTGCCTGCAATTATATGAGCTGACCATGTCTATTTCTTTTCTTAGCTTTTACAATCATGTGTTTACATTGTCAGAATTTAATTGGTTGCGTTTTTGTGAGTTGCACATATGACAAATGCATGTAAGACAAAAAAAAAAAGACTTTTGTTGAGACACACCATGGATTTTGCAAAAACGAGAAGGCAGCACTGATTAATGTTTATTTGAGCTCGAATTGTCTCCTGTCAGTTAAGAGCTACTAAATACCGATAGCTTGGAAGAATCACCAAATTCGCCCACTTTAGACTTAAAACAATTCAATTGTCTTTTTAACAAGACAAATTGTTAATGGTAATTATTTATATGAAAGTTCATCGACAGCTAATATTTTTTTGTATTGTGACGGGCCTGGACTCTATACTAGCAGTATACTAGAAATGAAGCAACTCTAAAACTAATCTTATCCAACTCTGAAATGACCTTTTCTATAATTTGTCATATAAAATATACTTTGAAGACATTGTGGTCTGTCTCCAATGGTGAAATAGTTGTCATCCGATGTCATAAACACCTTTTGAAGGGACTTCAAGCCGTCGTTTACCTAAAGCCAATAGAAAAATTATTCCTCACCCTAGTAAGCATGTCCGCCACATGCAGTGGCTTTATTCCTAGCAATTAGTGGAGGGACTCTGCCTGTATTTGAACTGGCGATCTGGACGCAGCTAGTAAGCTGCTGTAGGACCCACTGAGAGCCACTTGTTCGCTGCGAGATACTGACAAACCTCTCGTGGCAGTGGGTTCAGCTGAGCTTGCTTGTCAGTTCATAGCAATGGTCAGTGATCACACTGAGGAACAATGTGGACCTTAATCCCTGAAGAATTTCAGCTGCTGTGATCTTTGATCCTGCTGCACTGAAGCACATTCCCTTTTGAAAGGCAGAGGCTCCACTGGAATAGCAGGAGAGGAGTTCACAAGCCCAGTCTTCTGGATTAATTTAATTTAATTCAAGAATGGAGAACTAATTTGTGCTTGTAAGGCTTCGTTATTGATGTGGGAAAACACAGCAGCTCGCCCTGCCCCATTAGAGGATCTCGCCGCAAGACCATGACTGTGACTGTGCAACCAGAAGGAAGCCATGAAGCCATGAGGCCCTGTGGTTTTTCCCCTCTTGTCCTGTGCTTAAGAAGTACACTTTCATTTTCTGTCACTTTCTCAAGTGGGACTCCTTCATTAGCCACTTAACTTTTTGTTCCAGAGATTTCTTGCAGTCAAAAACAGACTAGATATGGAGGTTCAATATTGTGTGATATAGAGTGACTGAAGGATTGATCTCTGAGAGTCCATGTACGTGATGTCTGTGAATGCTGTTTGGTAATATCAAGTTGAGAACTAGTTGATAATTAATCCAAGTCGGTATCATTGACCACTATTGTCATTATAATTTTTTTTTTTTTTTGATGATTTGACAATTGGGGTCCATGGCCAGTCTATGTTAAAGACAAATGGATTTCGGACAGTGGCTAATAGCACAATTCTAGGCTTAGGCTGTGGCCTAAGCCTATTCTTTTGGATCAAATGTTTTGTTCAGCCCATCTTTAGTGAGTGCAGTGTGTCGCCCCAGCGGCCCCAGGGCTTCCTCTGCCTACAGACCCACAGTGAGGTGGCGAGTGGCTGGCACGAGCTAGCACAGAACACTGATTTACTCTGTGCACTGGAATGGCAAGAATTTCCCTTTCCAAGGCCGATAACGCTCCACAGCCATTTCCCTCAGTGCAGAGGGCAAAGCAGGGGGTAGCTGGAATGCACGGGCCTTGATCATTTACGCGGATCTGAATGCACAGGCCATGAAACGCAATCAATACAAGAGGAAGAAGTCTTGTCAAAATATTATTGAGATACTGAGTGACATTTTCACTGCATCTGAGGCCTCCGACATTTGAAAGCAGGACAGTGTCTGCTTATTATACATGTTGTTTGGTGGCATGTGTTGAGGACTAGGGCTGCAGAGACGCTTTTAAAGATCTTTATTTTAAAGGTTATGTGACTTACTAAAACGCATCCTGGTCCCTCTCTGAATTACTGAAAACCCATTATACTTGATGAAGAAATGTCTTCCAGCTTTTAGATCACACCCAGAAACAGACAAAGAGCAACATGTGTTCCGTCCATTTATGGTTTGCAAACAATGTCTGGTACATACAGTCCCATTGCTTACAGGTGTATAAAATCAAGAACATAGCCATGCAGTCTCCACAGACAACCACTGACGATGTAGAAGAGCTCAGAGACCTTAAACGTGGCACAGTCATAGGATGCCACCTTTGCGACAAGTCAGTTTGTGAAATTTCTGCCCCAGCCAGCTGTAAGTGCTAGTAGTCTGAACTGGAAGTGTCAAGGAGCTACGACAGCTCAGCCAGAAATCTGTAGACCACCTAAACTCACAGAGCAGGACCACAGAGTGCTGAAGACTGTAGTGGGTGTTCTGTGTTGCAAAAGAATACAATCAAAAACAGTTCGCACACTGTGCTGTTAAATCAATCAAAATCAAATTCACTAGGACTGATTATACTCTCTTATGTAATGAAACATGCATTTGTTCAGTGTTCTCTAAGTACTAATGTGCTTTAAGCATAATATACACTTAAAAGCTGACATTTATCCAGATATGTTATTATATATATATGTTATATTGCCCATTCTTAGAGATAAATGTTCAAATTGAGACTAGATACCCCTGGATTGGCATTCCAGAGAAATATAAAACTTATTCATTTTACTCCTTTGGTCTTCCTCTACAAATAACATGCAGATATACGGTATATTATAGTAGTCCAACGTTTTGAAAACGTTCTGCAATCATCAAATATTGGTTCAGAATATCACATCTGTTTCAGTTAAGTAATTGATTACAGATAGATATAATTCCAATATCATTGTGCATTCATTATAATAACTTTACTTACATAGCATGTTTTATAAAAACAGAAAAGTATGACTTAATCAAACAGTGAGAAGAAAAATGATCTTTTCCAGAATTCTAAATGAGTTTTCCACAAAGTTACTGTATTTTCACTGCATGGCAGCTGTAATTAAGTTATACTTTGAGGTAATACAGAACCCCATTCACGAAACTTCAGAGCAGGGATTTTATGTCCAGGGACAGCACAGCTCTTTCCTCAACAGTGTATAAAAAGAACACAATTAAACATTTCCATCATCCGTAGTGGAAAAGATTACCACAAAGTTCACGTCTGTAAGCATCACATTGTAGCAAGTATTTCAATAATATTGAGGTATACTTTTAGAGATCATGCGATAGAGTGTGGTCAGTCTGGCACACTTGAATAAGTTTCATTAGTGGAAGTAGTTCCTCAGTTTTCTGTCTTGTGCTTCATTTGCAGTCTCTGAAGCTTCAGTGACATGCCAGAGGAGTCCCTCCACAGTCGTCATCATAATCAGGGCTCGATGGGTGAAGGTAAGAAGGCCTGTCATATCTAACTGCTTTGGAATGGGTCAGTCTGTATTTCACTGCACCACAAGGTTTTTTCTCTGACTTGATTTTGGTTTTAGATTGGAAAAAAAAAAAACAGGCCAAAAATTTCACATGCATCGTTTACAATGACATGTATGTGAACGGAATATATATTAGAAGATGCAGCTCTTATGGATATCATTGCTGCTTGGACAAAACTGATTTGGAAAATGCCGTTTGCCCTTTATACTGTGTCAAAACTTCAAAAGCAATAGACTAATAGATATAGTCAAAATTACTTTGGGGCGGGCATCTTGTCTGACTACCTTCTACTTAGTCAGAGTTAAAGTAGTTTTTCCTTCTGCTGTAAAGTTGCAAATTTGAGATGCATATTGTTGCTGCTGGGACAAAACCTTTTATCTGTATTATAGAAAACAGTACAGCTTTTATTAGCTCCACGTCTGTAGATATGAAGATGCAGTTTGAACTGGACTTGGCTGTGCTGATTCATCTGCTCTGCCAAAACAAGTGCAGGAATGTCTGAAAATCAAGTCCAATTAATTTGATTTGGCTTGGCCTAGTGTAACTCTACAGCCAGTGTGGAAATACTTAGTAATGGATAGACCCAGCCTTTGTATATAGAGTATAATTTGACTACCATGAAAAACTCCATTTATGTTTTTGGGGTTTTCTTTTTGGTCTTTTTTTTTTTTTGTCTAGCTAGTGAATGCACTTGGCACTAATCTAGCCCCTGGCTGAGGAATGCCAATGTCGTTGGGTCCATTTCCCTGCCTCCTCCTGTTGCTTAGTCAAAAAGGGTCTAAAAGAAGCCAGGGCTAGAGCTGGGGAGAGTGGAGCTTTACCCACTAGTGTTGTTAAGAATATCGATTTGTATCAATACTAAACATTTTGAAACGGTACATTATTCATTTCCTGCAGTATCTGTACTATTCGCATCAAACTCACTTTCCTGCTTGTGCTTCTGTACTGCACCACTATTAAACCGCATACTACCTATATATAGTATAAAACTAGCGCAAAACTATTGGAAGTGCACTCAGTAGTGTGATGTGTAAAGTATGAAAGTGTGTTTGAGTTGCTCCAAAACTCTTGCAGGAGGCTATATATACCATAAAAACACATATATGATTAAAAGTGGAGTTTGTGACCTCATAGTCTATAGCAAGATGAATTGTTGTTAATAAGTCAACTCAATAGACCCCAGTACATCACTTAAACCTTCTAATGTTTTGAGCTAGCTTAGTGACTTAGTGGCTACTGCTGTTTGATGGCCAGGCCAGCCGGCAGTGCCTAATCGGGGCAGACTGAATGTGCAGCTGCCAAACGATTTGAGCAACGGCGGTTAATGGCTACATATAGCACCAAAATGCTTAGAATTAAAAGATGGGAAAACTTTCATCTACATCAACACACACAAATTATTTGTATGTTAGCTGAGACGTACATATTTGTTATTTAAACAGTCTAATTTTTTAGTTATCTTAGTGTCACTCCGCTAACATGTCTAATGGCCTTCCTAGCAAAGCGTGTGCTATGTGATGTATTTCTTTACCTACTGGGATATGCAAACTGGAGGTAATTAAATGAGTGGAAAGCATACACAACACAGTGACTATGCAATTTCATTACAACTGGTTGACTTTACTAGTGATAGCTAGTTTGATGGCTCGCTATATACCGATACCTGCTCACTGCACACACGTGCCAAAATGATACCATTGGTCTTAATATATGCTTATTAATCTCCTGTTTTAATTCTGTACTGCTTAAAAAACCAATAAATACAGTTGGGAGAGAAAATGATACCATTGGTGTTAAATATAGTATAGAAAACAAATACTTTTCAAAAGTATTCTATCAAAGTTTAAGCATTGTAACAACACTATTACTCAGTTCTGTCCATCCACACTCCCTACAGTGCTGTTTGCTCGGTCTGTGTTGCTCTTGCAGTCTCTGAAGCCTGGAATAGAAGCTTGTCTTTCAGTGTTTTCAGTCCTGAACCTGAACGCACTGAAAGTTTGATTCTGCACCATCTCTTACACTTACCAGGCTTCGTGCTGGAATGAATCAATGACTACTTATGATGGAAAATGGCAGTGCTGTGTTTCTGAAGGAAGTGATTGTTGGCCAAAGAAAGCCTGAGAGAGGAGTGCAGATGTTTCCAGGAAGTTGGCCTGCCCCAGTTTAAGCCTTTGAACCCTAGGCTTATTTTTCAGTTATTCATATTAAGGCCTATTGCTCAGGAGCTGTGATCATTTTTGCTGAATGTTTTGAAACTGTATGCGTGTTGTGTAGTTTTGACCGTAAGGAACACACTACAGGCCAGAAGTTTGGGCCCACTTGGACCCTTGAATTTTTAAAAAATAAAAAAACAATATGCTGCTCTTTCAAAAGTTTATTACTGGAAAATCAAAATTCTTAAAACAAATGTAACTGACTGGTTCTGAAGCGTAACATAGGGGCAACTTAATCGATGCCAAAGCTTATGTACGTGTTTCATCAAAAACTGCCTGTCACAACAGCACAGATTCACTGCATCCTTTCCAGCCATTTTCCAGCTCATCCCATGCAGCTCAATGGGGAGAAAAATCTGGAGACTCTGGAGGCCATGACATAATCATTGTCCTGTTGAAGAATGAAAATTTGTCCAATCATACGTAAACCAGAATCAACTGTGTGATGTTGAATACTTGTTGATACTTTTCTTTTTTTCATGATGCAGCACAAAAAGACAGACCTGATATACTAAAGACAGACCTGATATGTCTCTTCAAAACCAACAGTTTGAGCCTTTGTGGCTAAATAATGTTACTACAGCCTTTAAAATATTGAAAACCAGTCAGTTACATTTGTTTGAAGTATGTTCCCTTGTAATAATAATAATGGAAAAATAATTTTGAACAAGCAGCGTATGTTTTTTTTGGGGTTTTTTTTCTTTTTCTTTTTTAAAGCTGAGGGTGGGACCAAACCTGTTTTCTGAGACGGAAACAGGTTACTTATAATCAAGAGTTAACAAATTGCCAATGAAAAGTGGAACTCCTTAGGACTTCAGGTCAGCTGAGTATAAATTGTAAGAAAAAACGCAGATATGAAACAAATATGAATTTTATTTTTATTTAATATCCACATTTAAATCTGTTGTTGTTGGTGAATAATTACAGCTTAAATTGGCTAAGTATTGGTTTAGATTGGCTCCTGTTCTTTTAAAAATGTAGTTTGTATATCCACTCTGTCTAATCAAACTTGCTGAAACGGCTCCCTTTGACTTCTAGGGGAAGCTGTTCATGCTTGCAATGTTGACCCCAAACCATTTATTAAAGCTTTGGGATCTCCTGAAAGATGGGTTGAGCTGGGATCTCCTCAAGGACAGGAGCTTCTCCAGACCTATAGGCCCCATCATCCTTGACTGAATGACCCAGCTCAAGATGATGTTGTTAACAGAATGTTAAAGACCCTGGACCTTCATTGCTCTTTCACCATATTGTCTGCCTCAAGACATCTGCAGGGTCAGTGCTCAGGGTAGGCAGTAATCTCCTCTATTCAACTGCAGCCAGAGAAGAATAGCATCTCGCATGCATGAATGCTGCAGCCTAGCAAAAGACGAATGGTGTTTTGCCTCATCTGTCTCTTGTGGAGCGTTGAAAGTGGGTTTAGGGCTGGAATTTACTGTCTTTTTATTGCACTGTTGCAAATCCCTCCCCTCTCTCAGGGAACTCATTATTTTCTCTGTGATTTCCCTGCGTGTCACAAAAGCTTCCTTTTCCAGACCTCTTCCACTGGATTAGACCGCGAAGCCTTCGCCTTTCCGTTGCCCTGTTGCACTTTTTTTGTTTAAATTTTCTAGTTATTATGCAATGAAAGAGCTGTCTTGGGGAGGTGGGGTGGGGTGCAGCACTTATTGTGAGCATAAATGAGGCATTCCATGTAGCCATGGAGATTTGCTCCAGCCATCCCTTTTTACTGGTGGAGAAAGTCATGTGAGTAAGAGTGGCTGTCCCCATGCCTCATCCAGCTTGTAGAGAAGCCTCTAAAATTGTTAAATTCCATTTTGGGCTCAGCCCTCTTCAGATCTTGCTCATTTGACTCTCCCACACCCAGACTCCACACCGAAATGCTAAGAAGGTCACAGACCCCACTGTGGATTTTCAGCCTCAGTGGTAACGTTTACAATGGGCTTACACCTCTGACATCCTTCCAGACAGATGGCCGGTGTTGTTGGGAGGAAATGGAAGCTTGAATAGAGGCACTTCAGAATGGGGTTGGGGGGGGTCTATGTAGTGCCAGTGGGGTTAATTGGCTCTATTGGCTCCCGCTGTTCCTATGGAAAGCCAGTGTTGACTGTGGTGGTGTTCCACTTTAAACCTTTTTAAGGAGCTGTTTTTGAGGGGAAAAAATTTTAGAGTTGTACTTCTGCAAACATCTTTTTCTTCAATTTGTGGACTGTTGTTTGTGTTTCTCTCATGTTCTGAAGGAGATCTTGCAGTTTTCACAAAGCTTTCTGGAGTAAAATCTCTTTTTTTGTATCACAAGCTTATCTTTATCTTATAAGGGAGTTCAAATGAATGGAGTAGGATAAGCAGCTAATGTCCTGTATACCACTCTCTGTTGGCTCAGAGTAGAGGAGAGGTTGTCTTGCAACCTGATGGGTTTCTTTATCAGATATAGTCAACAAATTCTTTTCTACTCACAATTAAATTATGTGACAGATCAACATAGTCCCACCAACCGACAGGCTACCGGGGCTTATGTAGTGAAACCAAAGCCCAAAACAGACATAGTGTGCATATCTGCAATGCATAGGACCATTAGAGTGTGAAACAGGTTACCGATCATGATCATTAAAGCAACCAGCACGGCAAGTTTGTCTTGTGAAAGTCTGGTTATATGTTATGACATAAGTCAAGTCTTATGTTTTGTTGTGGGTGGATGCCAGAAAGAGTAGCTGCTATGTTAGTGGCAGCTAATGAGGACCCAAATAAAGAACAGGGAGTAAAGGATTGTCCTGGTAGCCAACAAAAGACTCCCCATCCCTGTCACACTGATGTTTTTCAGAAGTTAATCTTCTTTTGTCAGCTAGTGTTTTCAGCAGCAAACTCTTCCGCCTGTGGCTATCTGCATATTTGGCGCATCGCAGACACACTGAACCCTGTAATCTCTCCAAATTATAAAGCAGAAGTGGAGAAACGCAATGGCTAAATGGTTTTAAATTGTGGGGTTTAGATCACTGACAGTGATGAAGATAGCCGTGTGATATGACGTTTCAGTTCTGTCTGTGTTATGAGGAAGTTTGTATGGAATGTGTTGCATAAAAATAGCATCAGTGCAGCCGTGGCTAATGACTTTTGACGGTCTGTGAAGTCAGCTGGGCTTGGGTGTTAAAGGGGAGCGAAACTCAGTTGTGCTTATGGGGAACATATGGTGGGCAAATGGAATCGAATGCTCAAACCCGTTGTTTTCACTATAAATCACTTGTTAAGAGTCTGCAGTAACTGCTCAGTGATTGACCTTAAACTGAGTGACCCTGAGTGAGTCCTGTATTGGCCTGGTCTGAATTGTGAGCTTAGTCCAGATTGGTAGACACTCACATTCGCTGTGGACTAATGACTAATGTGCATATTGTTTAAACCAAGCAAAATCATTTCCCCATCTAACCACTCATAATGACTTTGATTTTAACCATTTAATTGTGTGGAAAATTGGAAGACTCAGGGGAATTCCCTAGTAAGAGGAAGCTTAGCAGTTTAACAAAGCTGTTATCAGGACAAAGCCAGGAGTAAAACTTTGTGTCTGTGTGTGTCTGTGTGTACACACACTGAGTTATCAGTTTATTAGAGCTGAGAGTTATATTTTAAAAGTAAGTCAGTATGATGTTCTCTTATAAAATGGATTTTACCATATTGTGAATACCGTAAGCCCAAGTGCAGCAAGCCACAAACGGCCCACCAACAAAAACACAATGAAAAACACACTGAAGACAAAACACAAGAACTCGGCTACTCTCCTGTGTTAATCAGTATAGCCTTTTATCCCAGCCATGGGCCACAAAAAGTACGGCAGCAGAAACATCCACAAGGAGAACCTTTTTTTTGGTGTCAAAACAAAAGTAACGTGTAACTATACCATTGTGCTTGTCAGGGCTGATTAGTTCTATGTTAGAATGAGTCCCAGCTCTGTTGCATACTGCTGGACAAAGATGTAACATTACGTGTTGAGCAATATGAATGAGCTTGTGAAACTCATCAAACAAATAGGTGGTTATTGTATAAATGGTGGACAATATGACCTAGAATTTGAGCTCATTTTGCCCACCCTAACTACCATACAGACCACTTTCTAGGTTTACAGTTATTGACTGTAGCCCACCTGTTGCTGCACAGTTTATCCCCTCAGGCACTGCTGCTGTGTCTGATGCACTTGAACCGGTGCCACATATACTAACTGATGGACGAGGTAGAGGGTGGGCCACAATAATTGTAAATCTACAGAGTGCACCTATATGGTAGGTATACCTCATAAAATAACCACAGAAAGTACATAAAAGGTGATTGTAGCTAATAAATGGGCAGCTTGGTGTACAGAGAAGTGTGGTGATGGGATTTGTCTCATTGCCAGTGCTCTGAAGAGTGCAGTGAACAGATCTCTCGAGGGAACACTGGGTTTAGTGTTTTAACAGTATAGTCTTTCTTTGCAGCATGAAGAGGAGAAATAGTTTTATAATGGCACCCCTCTTTCTTAACTCAAAACTTCTAGAGGAGGTCTTTATGGTATGCATTTGAGGGCTCTGCTTCTGTTCCAAGGATGTGACCTGAAACGTAATTAAATCTTCCTCTAACCTAATGAAGGATTCTGTGTCGCCTCTTGGCGTGTAACAGAGGCTCCTGCAGGTTATTAAGGCTATGGAAGTGAGAACAGGCAAAAAAAGTTCAAGCTGCTAAATAAGAGGGTTGCTCCAGTTTAACAGCCTGCAGTCTGTGAGGGCCGTGTTTGGGGTATTCCCTATTTTTAGTGAGAGTTCACTACATCAAAGAAGCAGAGGGGAATTATCTGTGTGAAATTGACTGTGATTCCATCTGCGTGCGTGTAACGTCTCCTCACAGACATTTTGGGAAATTTCAGAGGCTTGACCCCGTTGACCTTTCAATGCCTTCCTTCACATACAGCTGCTGTCTACAGAAAACCGTGTGTTTTTCCCTAAATTTTCCACAAATTTCTACATTCTTTGAACACAGCACCTGTCCTTTACATTGTGTGAAACTTTCGTGATAAATGAACCAATAGAAATGCTCTAAAACAGCCTGGAATAAAAACGCTACATTTAACTTTCATTAGAAGTACAATTTTTTGTCATCCCACTCACTGTAAAGTTGCCATTTTTGGAGACACTTGGTTTTCATTTGGACAGAAATGTTCTGGTTACTCCCTGTGACTGAAAGGGAGGGAAGTGTAGACGGCACAAAATTCCTTATGGGCTTCACATTTCTTTCTGAAGCAGACATGTGCAGTGTAAAATCTTTCTCTTCGGTATGTTTCCCTCCTTGTGTTCCCATGATATATCAATCAACTGATATCAGTCAAAACTGAAGTCCTGCAGATTTGTCAATATGAGCAAAGTTCCTGCCAATAACGGGCCAATAATTATATTCTTGTTTATGTCTGGGACCACTTATCAGTTTGGTAATTATTGATACCTGGCTAAAACTTGCTAAGTGAATTTGGTTTTATTTTTCCATTTTGTAAGCATAAGCAATTCTCAACTTCGATCTGTGATCTGAAATTCTTATCCTTGTTTTTTCAATCGATCATGCAACCGCATGCACCCTGAAAGAGGAAACAGTAAGTCAGAAACATTTTTCTTATGTCATATTATTCTTAGTATTTGTTTCATGTTTGGTTGTTGTGAGGTCTTTTCAAATAGAGTTGATTTGCACAGATGAAAAATCAGATGATTATTCAGGACCAAAGTTCTGATCTTGGATCTTCACTGTTTCTTTCTTCTTATGCAGAGAAGGTTAGGGTAGAATTGGCAACACTCATTTCCAGGCTAGTTCTGAGGAGGAGGGCCTGGCATATGATGTCAGTGAGTACATTATGCGCCAACTGTTCCCTCACAGACCCATCCCTCCATGCCTCTGTGCTGCCTCTGTCTGCTCTACAAGGAAGAGATTTGCATTTAGGGCCAAAGCGCTGGCCTCAAATTTCCCTGTAGACACACAAACATTGGTTAAGAATGAAACGGAAACAAAACACTTCTAATGAGACGTATTCTGTGGAAAAAAAACACGTTTTACATTTTTCCACGACCTGCAGCCACCAAGAGAACGCGTTTCTCCTGGCACATCGGGTCACAGTGCTGGCTGAAATTCCCAGCAGTCTTAAGGTAAACAGGAATTTATTTCAGTGGTAAAAGTTTCTGACTTGCTTTTGGAATGTGTTGGCAGAGGGTGACACTGTAGTGAGACACTGATGATGAATGGCTTGATTGGGGCTGTTTTAATGGTGTGCTGAAGGAGTGTCTTCACTGTGAGTGGTATAGTTCTACCAACTCATAAGTCAGACTGAAGCTTGTGTCCCGACGTTTAGGCAGTAAGTAAGACTGGGAAACTTTCAGTGGAACGAAGGAAGTTTTCATTTTTTCTTTTTTCGCTGTCGCATGCTTGTGGTTGGATGGAATTTATCATCTTCCGTAAAAGTCAACACCTGGGTTATAGAGCCAGGGCTTTTCAGTTCACATCACTGCTCAGGTATGTTAATATTCCTTACATCTGTTTGTGCAGGTTTTCAGTGCTTAAGCAAATATCTACATTCATTATTAGCTTTTAAACAGGAGGATACCTGTTTTATTTGTTTGATTTAATGTAGGCTTTTGTTTACAGTCAAAGTTGTTCCTGCCACTAACACTTGTAATCCTCTCCAAAAGCAATTCCAACAATCCAACGGTTTCAAAAGTAATTTTGATTTTGGATACTTTTTGGTCCCATGAAAATTGTATGCAATTTTTTTTTTTTGTAAGAGCTCCATAGAAACTGCTTTGACTATGGGGCAAATGTGGTTGAGTGGAAAAAAGCCAGCCCTCAGGTTCAGACGAATTTGCATCAGATGCTCTTACAGTAATATTCACACAGCTACATGGGAAGAAGGCATCCGGGTCTCGGCCACGGTATGTGAAATTTATGTGCGCGACTGGTATTCATTTTGCACGTGTTAATGTGGGTTCTGGTATTTAAAGAGTAGTGTGGTCAGTGAATGATATTTTATCAATATGGGAAAGTACTTAAATACAGGTAGGAAATGCGTCTGTATTCACATTACCATTTAGAAGTGGAACAAATCTGATTTTTGCCTCAGTTTGACACAGATCCGGTCTTTTCAGAGCTAGATGGACACACACCTCATATCTTCAATTCAGATCTGAGTCGCTTTTGTATGTGGTTCTAGATTGGATATGTATACAGTTCTTGGTTGTGGAACCTTAATGAGTATAGTCAATTCTGAATTTTCTTTTCCCCTCTCTGTGCATGTACGTTCTTCGAGGCGTTGCCTTTAATTTCTGTAGGACCATGAAATTATCTGACTTTTTCACCTCCTCCTTCTCATGAACAGCTGAGAGGTGATCTGAGCTAATGATTGCTGCAAGATCATTAATGTATTGTTGTTCATGTTGCACGTGGATCATTCACGTGAAGTTACTGATTAGCATGAGTGCATGCAGGTCACTTCAGGGCACAAGGTTGTCCACACTAAACACACGAGTGAACCATCGTGGCAGAAAGATCCGAGCAAAAACTCGGAATTAAGCTTGTAGGTGAAGGTAGCCTAACACCTTATTGCCAAACAGAAAAATGCAGAGTAAATTGCTACATAGCTAGCCATTAAGTGATCAGTACAGTGATCATTTACTTTCATTTTTTTCTGTTTAAATCTAGTTTACATTTTAAATCATCTGGAGTTCAACGTGCCAGTGTGCAGTTCCATCAATCTACAAACAAAACACGCTGCTCGGAGGAAAAAAAACATTTAAAATCCAGTAAAGCGTAGGGTAGCTATAGCTTTACGCTAAAGGCATCAAGGTGTGCAGTTTTGCAAAACTCATGTGTCATAAACTGTTAAATCCCTGGCTGATGTTATGTATCTTTTCCCTTCATATATATCCCAAATGTTGATTCTATTAAATCAGTAGCTAATAACAGCGACCCTTGTTAATTTTATTTTTCATAAAAATGTAATTTAACGTGCATGCTAGCTACATATAATAAAGACCGATGGAAAGACTTTGGCATTTGTGAAGCAATGCAATAAAAGGGGGACTATTACTTAAAAAACTAGATATGCTCACATGTTAGTTTAATTTAAATTAATCATGAGAACTAGAATATAATTTTAAGTTTACAAGTCGATTTCTCTCAGGAACATGTCAGTCTGGCAGTGACCAGTCCTGCTCCAGCCACAGACTGATGGGTCAGTTGCATGGGACAGGCTAAATAGATGTGAGTGCATTTTAATAGCTTATTGTCCATGAAGGGCAGCTTTTAGTTGTCTGTATCTTCACTGACTGATCCGAGTGCTTAAAATAATAAAAATACATTTAAGGGAAAACGTCATCCTGATATCATCCCACCAAGAATATCAACCTCTTTTCACAACTCTCCTTTATTTTGCATTTCCATTGAACCATACTGTATCTGGGAAAAGGAACCTTTAGGTCGGATAGTGTTCGTGGTCATGCAGTTTGCGGAAGAGCGTGAGGTTGAGGGGGAAATTTGCTTTTGTTTTAGATTTGTCACTTGGCAACCAGATAGGAAATATGAACAAGAGTGTAACCGTGTCTATCTGGCCTGTGTGATCTGTGGAAGACTGTGAGAACTTTAACTTGAATCTACTGACTGAATCTTGATTGACTGGCCGTTTTACTCACTAGCTGTTATGAATTTGCATAATTGGCTGTATTATGCAAATGAGGTGTTTAATCATAGAACAATTGCGTATGTGCTGTGATTAATACTGGATAAAAGTACTATATGTATTATGATGCATCACAATATGTCACAGTGTTCTTTTCTGTGTGAGTGTCAGCAGTACCTCTTGAACAATGTTTCCCAGCCCTTCACGTTTTAGGGTCTTTTCCTGCTCCCAACACACTTGATCCAACTAATCTCCTCCTTAACAAGCCTTTCCTGGGTTGATGTGGGCATCTTAGGAGCAGTGAAAACACTAAAATGGTAGGAGGCCTATAGGACCAGGGTTGGGAACCACAGCTGCAGACCACTGACTGTTTTTTTTTTTGTTGTTTTGTTTTGTTTTGTTTTTTTTAATGAAGAGAGCATAATTAGTCCTGGCTGAGTGCATTTAGCAGTGCAGTATTCAAAATGATGAATAAAAATAATTTTACTCGGTTTTTGATCCCCCCCCCCCGCCAGCTGTATAGCTGTGTATCCAGCTCTTTAAATTCTACAGTTCTGAAGGTTTGTTGGAGAAAGAAGAATGCCGTGTTCTGCTTGTTACTGTAGTATTGTAGTGTCTCTTGAAAAAGTCCTTCACCTAAAAATGCCAGCCTTACTGAAAATGAATTTCCCTTTTCATGCATCAGCTTGATCAAGGCATCACAGGAGGATTTTTATGGAATTTCACAAATCAAGCCTGAGACCCTAAAAGTGTTCTAGATGGAAATGAGTTGGGATCTAACCAGAGATGGTTACCACTTACCACTTTAAAGATCTAAGATGAGCATCTAAATTACTCAAACACTACTATTCTGCGTCAAGATATGTAGACCGTAACAACACATCACACAGAGTGCATAGCCAGTATGCAGTTTGATTTTCTAAAAAAAATGTCTTCATTCTACAGAGCTCTAATTGTGCATTACACGGCTTGGTCTGACTCAAATTGGTTTGGCTGTATCAACTCTCGAACAAAACAATCACCAAAAATTGCAGCTCAAAGTCATTTGTACGTATGTAATCAATTATGAATGTGTTACTTTTTTTTTTTTTTTCCCCAAAACTTTTTTTTTTTTTTTTGAAATCCTTACCATAAAAATGAGAGTCTAATCTAGTATAACATGGGGCAGTTATATTTGGGAGAGATTTTTCCATGGTGTGAAATGTGTGTTTTGCTCTGTTAGGTGACGCTGAATGTCAAGGTGTGAATGTAGGGTTTTTTTTTTCCATGGCACATTCTGAATACTATACTCACCTTGACTCGAGTTAAATATTAGTTACTTAGTTCCACCGCCGCTCCCCTTCAGTGCCTTATCTACCAGGAAGAACTCGCGGCACATGTCTTTAAAGGGCATCAGATATGGAATCAGATTTTTGCTTTTTGTATTATACGCACGAAGGTGGAAAGCCTACAGTTACAGTTGCACTAGAGGGTTTATACATAGGACTCAAGGCCCTATCATATATTTATCTAAAAAAAATATTGTCTTCCTTTATATATAAACTTGGACAGAGGGAACCTGATTCTTGAATGTTATTCCTATTTTTAGCTGCTTGATTAAAGTGGCTTTAATGGTGTACACTGATGTAAACCTTAATCATGTTTAGAAATTAAATTTTAAGGTACTTTGTCTAATCTCCTTACAAAGCATTGCCAGTAGAATCAAATGCTCTAGAG
Organism: Brycinus macrolepidotus; assembly: GCA_037974445.1. Classification (NCBI taxonomy): domain Eukaryota; kingdom Metazoa; phylum Chordata; class Actinopteri; order Characiformes; family Alestidae; genus Brycinus; species Brycinus macrolepidotus. The sequence goes on along the minus strand of JBBPCZ010000001.1, from coordinate 41,964,360 downwards.
CAGTCCTGCATGAGCCTAAAGCCACCATGCCCAATGTGTCAGCTATAAAGATCCCCAGCACTGGACTGTGGAGCAGTGGAACTGTATTCTCTGGATCCAGCCTCAGTATCCGACCTCACTAATGCTCTTGTGCCTGAATGCAGTCAAATCATCACACCAATGTTCCAACATCTAGTGTAAAGCCTTCCCACAGGAGTGAATACTGTTACTACAGTAAAAGAAAAAAACTCTTTATTGTAATATTGATGTGTGTTTATAAACCGTGTGACGGGATGGGAAATGATCATAATAAAGTAAAGTCTCCCCTTATAGTCATTTGTGAACAACCACACACAGTGTGAAATTGTTCTCTGCATTTAACCCATTCACCAAGTGAAGCAGCGGGCAGCCAGGAACACAGCGCCCGGGGAGCAGTGTGTGGGGACGGTACCTTGCTCAAGGGTACCTCGGTGGTGCCACTAGCAGTCCTGGGATTCGAACCCATGGCCTTCCGATCACAGGGGCATCTCCCTAACCACCAGGCCACCAGCTGCCCCAGAATGTGGATGCAAGGGATTGAACCCTGGACCTCATTTATGCAAAGCATGTTCTCTTCCACTGAGCTACATCCCCTACCATCCTATCCCTGTTTGTAAACCTGTAGTTTTTAAATTGTAAAGAAAATGTTATAGCTGAATAGAAACAACTTTCTATGCCACAAATCACTATAATGTTTCTACACGGAAAACACCTTGCTCCTCTGTCTATAGAGACAATACAGTAATGAATGTGTATCTGGAGGGTACACTAACATGACCATAACTGAGTCATTTCCTTGACATATATCTACTTCCTGCTCATCCCTGTCTGTGCCTGTCTGTGCATGTCTTAGTCAGAGGCTGGACAGAAGGGCTCAGTCTGAGCTTCCAGCAGCTGTTCTTTTCACCTTTGCTGTCTCAGGTTTGCGTGTGAAGGGGGAGGGGAAATAAATAAATAAACTTTAAATTAGGTTTTTGAAAAACTTGGGCTTTCGCTCCTGCTGTGAAAGAATGTAAATTGCTCCTGTCAGGTGCGAGGAATTTTGTTGTCGGCCACCGTTGGAATGTGACCACCTGCAAAGGGGGGGTCTTTGGCGAAACACAGTGGCTAATCATTAGCTCTTTTGTAGCAGTAATGTGTTTATTTAGCATATTTTCCATGTTTGCTTTGAAATTCCTGTTTACTTTTGAGGTGTTTTTTGCTTGTACTGATACTGATTTTTTTTTTTTTTCTTCCTCTCCCTTTTTGCAATTTTCCCCCAGTTTTTTTTAGCCATGTCCAGTCACACCCACTAGTCAGGACTTTTGAAATCTTTCTGAACATAGATTAAGCATCTAGCGTTCGACTAGATTGGTTGCAATGTGAGGAACATCCGGAAATCCTTTTTCGTGCGTCACTGCATTTTACTGGTAGACCAGGAGAAATTTCTGAGGATGATTGATTTAACGTCATCAGTTTTTCAGAGGTCTGTAAACCAGTTGGAGAAACAATGCTCCAAAAAAGTGTCAAATTGTAAAAAATAATTGCATTAAAAACTAGTCAAAAAAGGAACATGAAGAAACAGTTGTTGAAATAAAACGAATAAAATAAGATACTGGTATAATCATGTGACATCCATTTAGCTACTTGTTCCATTTGATTTATTCCGTTTTTTGCAGGCTCTGTATAATTGCGCAAAATGTTTTTGTTTTTTTTTATGATCCAGTCAGTTGTAGAGGTTCTAAAAATACCCAGAATACTCTGAAAAACGTACTCTGATGTAATATCACAATAATAATAGCATATTATCACAGTGTCCACAACTAGGTATTTTGCAGAACATTTTGAGCTTAAGTTAGCTGGATTACTTGAGCTCAAAATGAGTATTGTCCAATAAGAATAGGATCATCTACCTTACTGAGGAGTAGAAATATGGGAGGCCCTCTGCTCTAAGAAATTCACAGATGGGTTTAAAAGTTAATGAGTAGTTTGCATGGAGCTCTTGTGTGGTTCTAGTGGAAAATAAAATTGCTAACCCGACTACAGAAAGTCTGGTCATTCAAATTTGTGGTTTAAAGCTACTGACATTTGCTTAAAGGATTAAAATCCAAACGAGAGAGCACAGACGCATCTTTCAGCAGCTCTGTAAGGACCTGTCTGACTAGGTTCCTGCTGGAGTGCCTGTCTCTACTCAAGGCCGCGCTGGACCCCTGTCTTTAGTCGCCCACATTTCCTCCAGCCTCTGATTGCTGAATGTAACCTTCACTATGTTTTCCCTGACTGGTCAACATTTGAAAAAGTCTGTTTTCACTCTGGTGTCCACTCTCTGGCAGGTTTATCTACACCCACATGCGTTTAGTAGCCCGTCTGCATGCCTGAGCGCTTCTGCCCCATATGCAGCAGACAAGAATGCACTGCTGTCCTCAGAAAGCAGATGCATCAGTATGGTTGTTGGAGTAAAAATAGAGCTTTTGTGGGGTTTCTTCCTCTGATATTGAGGGTATGCCTTAAGTGGCGTTTGAAGCATGCTTTTGAATTTTAGGGGAATTTAAAAGTAGATAACTAGATTTGCTGATTACCCTGATAAGTTGCAGTTATTGCAGGTATAATGATATTATTTCCAACATTTTAGTCCATTGAAACAAGCAGTGAAATGGTCAGAAGTAGAAGTCTGAGTTTTGGTTTTATGATTTATACAACAGTTATTTTTGATTGGTATAATCTGATAGTGTTGTACCTGTGTAATGAAAACACACAGTTTTACGATACGAGAATCATTGCACGCCAGCTGCTGCACAACGACGTTCTTTATGCTGAAGCTAACTGTTAACTTCTGCTTTACCACTTGCAAAACAGAAAATGAATACATTTCAACTTCAGTAGAATAATATTTTGCCTGAGGCCAGTTTGGTCAGATTCTGAAGAAAACTGTGACTACAAGCCTACGTCAAATTCTGAACTTTTCGGTCAGCAGTAACTAAACAACTAAAGAAACAGGAGTTAGCCAGAAACGAACAGAATCCAATTCGGCTAATAAGAAAGACTGTTGTACATTTTTCTTCTATTTCATTTTTCCTTGACGTTTGTGCAAGTTTGTGTACCACAAATATAGTTTACAATTCATTCTTACATGAGCATTTCCACCTTGTGTTTATCTCTTAGACTTAAAGTTTGTTTCATTAGAGAAAAGTGATGATATGGACCCTTTGATACACTGAAAGATTTTGCAGTCGTAATATGTCTAATCACAGTACTCACCTTTTTTCCATATCATGCAGCCCTAGTTGTGTACCATCACAATTAACATTGAGGCTGCGATGATCTACAGCCTGCAGGGTCTAATTTCCAACTTCTTCAGAAGTCCTTGATTGGATCAGAGGCTTTTGATGCAAAATGGTAATGTGTTACGTAGCTTATCATGTAATTAAGTGATTGATTACGTAATTAAACTGAAAGTAGGAACTCTTGACCTTTTAAGAGTTAACACAAACAGCCTGTATGGTTGCCATGATGTTCCTGCTGTTGTGGTTTCAGTGTATTTGTGTGCTAAGACCTTCACTGAAGCTCTTATTCGTTTGCTGGAGTCAAGCCGTGTCTTGCTAGGTTACAGCATGGATTAGCCCATGCCAGGCCTTGTGGCTACATGTGAATGTTTACATTGTTTAATTTCTTAATTCTCTTCGTTTGAGTTTGTTGCATTGTTGTTATACTGCAGCACTGCCGGGGCCTGCCCAGACCACACATCTCAGTAATTTTAACTTCTCTATAGCAAAAGTCCCTACCACAGCAGTGCCTGGTGAGGGTTTACCTTCATATGGTTTGAGCTCCAGGGCAGAAGTGTTTTTTTTTGGGGTGTGTACGTGTGTGAGTGTGTGGTTCAGCATTTCCTCACCACGGTGTTAGGGAGTGCTTCTGCCTCACCCTGCCAGGCATGCTCTGCATTGCTAAAGACAGGAAGGAAATGAGAGTTTGAATTTGGTGACATCAAGCAGAAAATGGTGTAAACATTGCCAACTAACCATAACAAAACTAGCTAAGATCTTTTTAGATTGTGTATAGAAGATTATAAGGTGTTTATGGGTTTCGATAATGTAACCGTTCAGCTTTGTGAAGATGAGCTCATCCCTGATTCATGGAGAGCTGGTCGTGGATGGCAGCGTTCCTCTTCTCGTGTGGAGGCTTGAATCTGCCAGCTAACCTGTGGGTCATTAAACACACAGACAGGTTGTATTGTGATCTCATGCTGATGTCACCTGTCTGCAAGTCTGAACAGCCTCTGATTGGATGAGTAGGAGCTGTTTGTTGGAACTTTCAGTGAAACTGAATGTTTTCCAAGGAAGTTCTGTTTTGTTTCGTATTTGCATTTGCGCATTTTGCGGAAGCTCTAATCCAGAGCAATTAGAATTTAAATAATAGGGATGTGACCATAGATGTCTTTTACAGTGACTCTTATTAAGGTAATGTGGTGTGTTTGACTCAAACCCCCCAGTAAACGGGGGGGGCAGCGGTGTTACCCACTACGCTACACAAATGCTCTAGCGAATCTACAGAGCAGGGAGCATTTTCTCATAACGTTTTGCCGGAAATGTTCATAATATGGCTCAAAAACACATACACACATATACACACAGACACACACACACAGACACATACACACGCACTCATGTTTTCAGTCTTGGAACATAGGGTCACACTCAAAATCATGTGCAGGAGTTTGAACACCCCTCTCATATCACGTTTTGTTCATTTTCTAAGTGAAAATACTGGGAGAAAATGTAAATCTGACATTTTTGGCAGTTCTTAGTGTACAGGTTCTGTTTATTTATTACATTTATCACAATGAAAAAGATGAAACATAAAATGTGCCATAACTATGCGATATGTTAATTCAGCAAGTAAACAGTAATTGCCCATTAAAATGCACAGAAGTGTGTTTTCTGCCGAGGATGTAATTTGACCAAGGGTGCCCAGTATGTATGTATGTATGTAACTATAAGCAATACGACATTGCCTTAACATTGATAAGGCTCAGCCAAAAATAAATATTGAAATAACTTTTGTGTTTGTTCAGGAAAAAAAAAAGCACTTTACAGAATCAATAACATTTTTGGCTGAAAAGGTATGAAAACAAACTTGCACTCATTTCCAGCACTCCTAAATTGTTTGTTGAGAATGACGCGGGATATTGTCGTACCAGTAACTAGATAGTGCTTTTTCCCTTTTTGCTTTGGACTATTCAGTGAGAAGTTATGTGAGATATTTTGCTTTGCCTCACTCCGTGGAGGAGAAAGTTCCATACAGCTTCCCTGTTTTCCACATGCGCTCGCTCCAAATGGATGATCTCACTGTGTTTATTATGGACTCAAGCAGGGTTTCAGCTCTACGCAAATAAGACCCTGAGATCGTAGCAAGCTGCTCTGTCCCAAGGCTTTTTCCTCCTGTTTCCCCGTCTATGTTTCAGCCGGCGTCAGACCGTGAGTGGAGAGGAAATGGCTGGGTCTTTTAGCAGAATGTGAGCGCTGTAATTAGGCCATGTCAGTAATCATTGTAGAAAACCACTCCACACTGAACTGTCATGAGTCCTTGCGCTAATAGGAGGTAGTTACTGTACAGAGAAATTGCTGGAGAAAAGGTTAGAAGTTATTACTGATTCACAGTGTGGGTTTTCCCTGCTCGCTGAAAGCTTTCTTTGTTAGTGCAGAGCCTCTGTGATCTCAGGTGATTATGCAGTGCCAGCTCTGTCATCTTCAAGATGTTGATTTTACATACAGTGCTGAAAACTGCATAAACCATATACTTTATACAATACACTATATTATACTTTCTATATATGTTATACTAATTTAGACTTTGATACCAATGGCAAATGTATTTTCATGATGCTTGATGGCAAACAGTACTACGAGGGGGTGGGGATTACATGGAACACCTACTGTTTTTCATATCGAGCACTGGAAAATTCGGATTCTCAGATTATTTTCTATGATATTCAGTCTGTTTTAATGAGTACAGATTACGCTTTTTGGTCATTTGAGAGAAATTGTAAAATGTAAGAACTATAAAACTGTAGAACTATAAAAATCTGGCAAAACTGATAAATGAATTTTTCCTCCTTTTCTCTCTCTACATAACAGAATCTCCTCGCTTGTCGACAGACTCCTCTTTGAGCAGTCATGACCCCACGTTGGCAGACTACTGCTCGCTATTGGGTATCGAGCACTCGGAGGATGAGCGGCCGGTGAGTGCTGTGTCCACTCTGTCGTCTGGGTCCTCTGGAGAAGGCCAGAGCAGCCCCTTCAGGGGCCTCACCATAGCCCCGTCTCGGCCCTCCCTACCCGCGGGCCCTGATATTGACCTGGAACTCAGTCCTCCGGAAGAACGAGAGGAGCCTTCAACTCTGCTGAAGCCAGGAACCAAGAGGCCTCGGCAGGATCCCTCTGAGGACCAGAGTAACAACAGCACAACCAGCTCTGGAACCAGAACACCAACACAGAACGATCCAGACGCACCTTCCCCTGTAGCCAGTGTAGCCATGGCGCCCAATCCTCAGCTCACCTACGTGGACCGTGTTGTCATGGAGATTATTGAGACAGAAAGGATGTATGTCAGGGATCTGTGCAGTATTGTGGAGGTGAGTAAAAGAATTTCCTTCAGGAACTGATGTTTTTGTTTTTTTTTTACTTTTGACTTTCGCTGAGCCCTCCTGAATCGAATTTACAGCGTTAATCCCTTTTCCTCAAATGTAGTCGATCAGTCAAAACACATTCTTGTCTTTAGACTTTATTTTGCCCTGGAGATATAAGGCTAATATAGCTAACCAGAAATGGAAGCTTATGTCCCTTCAATTAACATTAAACTTTCCTGACCAAATCATCATAAACCTTGTTGAGATGTTAGGTTTGGGTTTAGTGTGGTTAGTGTGTTTTAGATGTAGGTAATAATCTGGTTACTGCGGAAAATCATTTGTTTAACGCTATAACAAGCACTTCAAAATATGTCTGATAGTAGGTGTGTCTATTAACTTGAATTAATTATTCGCATCAATAGGATTTTTTTCTAATTTCTGAATTTGTCATGCGTCTTGATGTCTATGTTCCATGTTAATTCATTTGTTTCCATTTGCTGATTCAATATCACTGATAGAGTGAGAATGCTGTGTGTCTGGGGTCTGAGTTCAGTGCTCTGTAAAGTGGCCATTTTTGTCAGGCATGAACACACCACAGCACACAGTGATATTTGTCCTCTGCGTTTAACCCATTCACCAAGTGAAGCAGCGCCCAAGGAGCAGTGTGTGGGGATGGTACCTTGCTCAAGCGTACCTCAGTGGCAGTCCTGGGATTCGAATCCACGACCTTCCGATCACAGGGGCAACTCCCTAACCACCAGGCCACCAGCTGCTTCAGCTGCCTCTAGTTGAAGCTGGTTTCCTCTGCTTTAAGAGAGGGAGAGACTGTACTCAGTGGCACATTTTATGACTCGCACTTTGAGTAAAAGCAGTCCTGCTCTGTTGTTATTGTTGTTTTTCTGATGCTCCGCCGCAAGTGTTTGGGGGGGGGTTTATTATAGTGAAAGACTGTGTGGGCCAGAGATGGTGTGTCTGCGAATGCAGCATGTGACTTGTCAGCGCGTTTGTAAAGCAATATGAGAGCACATGGAACAGAAGTCTGCTGAGTGGCACTTTTTTGGAACTAGAATTTCTGGGTTTTGGAACAGAAAGTGGGTTTCTAAATCCACTGCAGGAAATTGCTTGGCTTCAAATTCTGAGTTCTTTAAGCATAAAATGACGAGTTAAGAGTCATTTTGCATTCTGTCAACTTACTTGAAGTTTAGTAAAGTCAAAATTTTAAGGAAGCCTAATGTTACTGAATTATTTTCACGAATCAAAAAACTTTATTGATCCTGGAGAAAATAGCTCATGTTATAACTGCACAGACACACAGAGACACAGAGACGAGAACAACATAAAATATTAAGTCTAAATAAATCCAGTAAAGGCTCTGCAGAAAAATCTCAGTATGAAAGACACTATGCTATATACACAAATACTGGAGTATAAATCCTATAGATAAGTAATTTACAGTTAAGTCAATCACTAAAAACACAAGTTGTGTTTTGGTGTGTGTTACTGCACGTAGTAGAGATCAGTAGTATATCAGGAAAATTGACATAAGTAGTGATATTTCACATGGTAAGACAATTGCACATAACTATAATAATAAGAGATTGTACAGAATGAAGTGATTTACCACCCAGTAAGTGTGCTGGGTAGCGGAACATAATGTCTGGTCTTTGCTGGCAACCCGGTGGCCCTCCTGTCATCTGTGATTATACTGGCAAGATGCTGAAACAGCAAGTCATGTTAGAAATCATTCTGGGGATCCATGTTACCCAAAAACTTCCTAAAGCCCTGCCCTGTTCTGGCTTTCACAGCCATGAAAAACGCCTTCTCCAACCACAGAGAGCTACGAAAAGCCTACCACTTGTAGAAGTTGGGTTGTTTTGTTCACCGCATAACAGTTTAAATCCTCCCCACAACAAACAGGAGACAGTGAGGTTTTAGACTTAACCACAGAGTAGCAGTTCTTTCTCTTCTTTTTTTAAATTTTTTTTTATTGTCAGCTTGTGGCAGTATTTCCATTCAGTACTGTAGCATTAGCTGTGATTGACTGCTGTTCGGGCAGGACCTATTTCCTGCTGAATATGGGAATTCTTTGGGGTTTTTTAGGTTTCTCCAGGTGTTGCACCCTTTGTAGGAATGTGGCTACACTTCTGGATTTTGCGGCTGCTGTAATTGACTACAGGTTCCACCTCGTGACCTTGTTTCTTGTTCGGTTTGGTCCTCAGTTGGTATACATAATAACATGCTGTATCTAAATCCTACTCAGTCATACTAAATCTATACTGCTTCATCCAGTTGTCAGGTGTTCAGCCCCCACATCACAGGTGCGTACCCACAGCTCTGCCTCTGGGCCTGTGGAGCAGTGGTGCCTGGCTGGAGCTCTGACCTTACTGCTGCCAGTTCCAACCCACCAGTAGACAAAAACAAACCTCCCCGTGCCAGAAAGACGGAAATAAAACAATCTACCACTCAAGCCTGAGCTCCTAAATTGATTTTAGCACAGTTAGGGGTTCTTTGGGTGTGTGCTCGTTTGTGTATACTGAGTATTTTACAAAGTGGCTCAGGCAATCAGATTTTTACAACCAAAAGATCATCAAGATCACTTTACAATAAGAGAACCAATTATAGACTGTTTACGAATGGTTTTAATTTATTAATAGTTACTGATCTGATCATAAACACCTCAGTCCTTAAGCAGTTACAACAGATATTAATAAAAATGGCAACAGCGAGCTGCTATGTGATAAATATGAATACCTGATGATATAAAAGATCAATCACCGGCTGGATCTGAGTTTTAACAAAGTTTTAATAGTTGAATGTGGATTATTTGGCAAGCAATGGGTCGCTGTTGCCCTTTTTTACATGTTAACCATTCATTTAATGATGATCTAAAGATGATTCATTTTAAAAATCAAGTTTACAAATAGTTATAAGGACAGTCTTGCCGTAAAATGGTACTTAAAGATATTTTGAACAGAGATTCAACAGCTGTATGATGTGGTTGGCATTTTCATTGTTGGCATTTTATATTTTGACCTGTTTTTCTTATGTCGTGTTAGTAACTATTTCCAAAAACGCTTGACCCTTTCCCGCCTGCCATGTCAACATAAACAGGTCATGTACCTGGATTTGGGTTTGTAGTGGCAAACATAAAAACAGTTCAGCGACATCATGGCTCTGCATTATTGTGTGAAATATGAATAGTTTTAATGTATTTACTGAACACATTTCAGTCTTAAATGGCTATTTACCCATTAGGTTGACGGCCATGTTAGCCTGTTAGGTGTTCCCTCTAAGAGCACAACTGTAGTGGAAGATGATGTATAGAAATGGATCACTAACCACGATATTCAAATGAGTGTGGAGCAGTTAAAAATCTCCCAGACAGGTTTTAAGGTTACAAGTGTTTGGTTCTTTATAAAGTCCTACTGTTAGATCAAATTAAAGAGAAAGGTGTGTTGCTACAGTATATTAGCAGGTTTGCTGCGTTCTTCCATGCCCCGTGGAAGCCTGTTGCTATTTTACCTTGTAAGTATGCACTTCACACTCTCCAGACACCCTTCAAAATCTGCTTATTTTAGTCATAACTAAAACATATCTAGAGTTAACCTGAAGTCAAATTTGGCTTCTTTTTTTTACCCTGTGAGTCCCTTGTGATATTAATAATATTATGATTCATCATATGCCTTTGGTCTGTCTGCTCAATTTTGCATTACATCAGTGTACAGCAGCAGGCAAGGAAGACTTGTATTAAACATTTTCATGCGTCACCTGTCTCAGTTAGCTCAGAGATCCTCTCTGATACTGTCTTTCACCCGAAAATACATCACAGCTCAGACGGAACCTTCATGGTCTGGTTAATGTTGAAAGGTGCCTTTCACTTCAGTGGCATCATAAAAAAATGTAGGTTTTTTTTTTGCTGTAGACCAATTTTTGGTTTCCTAAAGAACCTTTTAAAAGGATGATTCTAACACTCTCTCATTCTCTCATTTTGTAAATGAGATGTTTGGGTGTGAAGAACCTTTTTAAAGCATAATAAAGAACCTCTGTTATTGGATCTTAGAAGAATCCTTACACTGGACACTGTGTGAAGGTGCTTTATATTTTTTTAAAAAGGTTTTTCCACCCACACCTGATTTACAAAAGTGGTTCTTCTACGGCAAAAGAACCCTTTGTGTCACCTTTATTGCATCTGTGGTGAAATATTCCTCCATAGCTCTAGCTGTCTGTTTTCCTCTCTCTCACTGGAGAAGAAAACAGAACAGTTCTTCATTGTGTCTGATGATCATAGTCATTGCCCTAATATGGCACTCCTTCTTCTTCAGGTTTGGGCAACCTAAATTCTCTCCATATGACATCATTCAGTTAGTCTCTCTCGGCCATAGTCACATGTTGGTTTTGTTCCAAAAAAAAAAAAAAAGATAATCTTATGATAAGAAGCCCCTCCCCCCCCCCCCCAATGCATCATGACTTATATGGAAATCACATGCAAAGAACATCAGGGAAGACAGCATGTGCAGTCAGGCACACATAGATTATGTATTACATAACTTGCATTGCTTTTGATATGAATCGCTTGATGTAATTTATTTGAAATATACATTTAACCTACATTGTATGGACCAAAAAATTAAAATTAAAAACTGGCATGCTTTTTTTTTTTTTTTTTTGCAAAAAACTCACTTTTGTGTACGAGATCACTTGATTCATCATAACAGCCACAAGATATTAATCAGAAATTTCATTTTTCATGTTACAACCTTTGGGCTGCATAATATTTGCTAATTGTTATTGCAATATAAATCTTTGCTAAAGTGACATTGCAGAGGTCTGCAATATGCAAATGAGCCATGATTCACCCATTAAGTGTTTTGTGTACTATGAGCATCCTGGCTCATTACAGATGGGTATTTGGATGAATCAAGGCATTCTCATGATACAACAAACATTTACAATTACTTGCAAAAGTGATCATTTGCTAGTGTGTTTTAATGTAGCTAGGCAGTGTGTTTATGCAGTATGATGGGAATGTGGTATTCTGTCTGTATCATATCAGTTTTACAGAGAACAGCACTGCAGTAGTGATTAGCTAAAATGCAGCTGCTGCCTGAGCAGACAGAGTTGTGCTGTACTGTGTAGAGTTTGCTCCTTTAAATAGTGACAGAATGTCTAAGAAATGCTGAACATTCACAGTATTAACATTTGAAAAATGATCAGATTTCTTTTCTCTCAGTGGTCTGTGCTCTGTGGCGCTGGTCCAGCTCGTAATTCCGTCTGCCCAGTACTCCGCGGACGTGTGGTCTAGAATGATCCTGCCTGTTGGAGCACTTGCACATGAATGGAATTCCCCAGAAAAGAAAGTTGGAGAGAAAGTGCTTTAGAGAGAGAGTGAGAGAGTGAGAAAAATTGCACCACACTGTGTTCATGCTACAGTTTATAGGAAAAATACTTAAAATATACAAACGCACAGAGAGGCGAAGTCTCCAAACACCTGATCAGTGAGAAAAAACATTCCTATAGGGCTGTCATGATGATGATGAAAGCCATTTTTTCTAAATCGTTAATCAAAATTGACCTCCTTGGTGAAAAGAAAAGGCCCTTTTAAGACCCCCTCATTTAGATCTTTTTCAGTATGTATTTTAAAATCTTTGAAATGCTATGAATGACTTTCTGTTGTTCCCAAAAAAAGTTATTTTATACTTTTTGGCATTTTTAAAAGTACTAAGTATCCATTAATCATCAAAATAATAGGGAGATTGTAGAGAAGCACGACTGGAATTGGCAGATTTTTGTTCCAAACATCCAATTGGCAACGCGTAATTCTTGTTTCGGCCCGTCTGTGTTGCGCTTTATGTGAAGCAGGTAAAGGCCATGACACTATATTTGAATGTGTATTAAGAGCACATAAATGCCATTGATGTTGACCTTGGCCAATCGAAAGCACTGAAGATGTACTAGTGTGTGTCATGTGTTCCTTTATCAAACACAGTGTCAGTAATGAAACAGGAATTGGCCATAAATATGCATGACTGTTGCAAATAGATTCCTTGTTACCTAATTTTACTAATATACTTGAAAAGGTGCTTCGCTTTTCTAGCACTTTCCTTTATCATGAAGCTAAAAAGAATCAAAGCAAACCTTCAAATGAGTATGAAGATACTAAGGTGGGCAAATTTGCACCCAAATTCTTCACCATAAATTCTGGCAGTGAAGAGTTGTGTTTCCTGTTCGTTTTAATATGCCGGGATTCGTATGTACCTGCACACATGCTTTGATTGTGTTCGTGTTTGTTGGGGCGGGGGAGAAAGAAAGATGCTGTAGAGCAGAACCAGGACTTACAATGAAATCTGCAGATGCCCCTGGAATGATGTTGCTACTTGGTTGTTCTAAATATGCAATAAATCTACAGAACAGAGCCTTTGGTCTCCTCTATTACAGAGCATCACTGCCCTCTGTTGACGTGTTCCAGGCATTGCAGTCCCTTCTTATGTTTTGAGGGGACCAGCTCCATTTACACTCTTATCTACTAATTGTGTTTTACAGGACTACCTGGCTTATATCATCGATTCCAGAGACTTACCCATTAAGCCTGAGCAAGTTTGTTCCTTGTTTGGGAACATTGAAGTCATCTATGAATTTAACAGGTAAGAATCAGTCTTATTTTCCATATAAGAGAAATCATCCCAGACTTACTGTAATCCATGTCAAGGAAAGCAGTCCATAGTGCTTCAGTAAGCCTGAGCATTCCTCGGTGATCTTTACTGAAGAATCTGTAAACTTTACAGCAGTATCTGCAAAAGGGCAAGCACAATTAACGAACCTTCCCGTCACTGAGAGAAACTGTCAGGGTCAGTGTGTATGAGATTGTGCATATCAACCTGTAACGATGGTATATTCCAGTCTGAAATATCATTTAAGATTAAACCTTAATCTTTTAAAATGGTCTGTTCTGATTTACTGCACTGATTTCCGAGTTCTGATTCCGTGTACTTGACTTGAAAACGGCGGCCATAATGGTAGGACTTCAGTGGCAGTCTTGCTTCAAAGAGTGCGTTTGTGTGTGTGTGTGTGTGTGTGTGTGTGTGTGTGTGTGTGTGTGTGTGTGTGTGTGTGTGTGTGTGTGTG